>JAIXMR010000007.1:0-439419 GCA_025677835.1 Sporodiniella umbellata | reverse complement strand
CTGTTTGTAGGTCATATGGACTACAAATACATGCGATGGCAAGTTATTGATACTCCTGGTATTCTGGATCATCCTTTGGAAGAAAGAAACACCATTGAAATGCAATCTATTACTGCTATGGCTCACTTGAGATCCTGCATTATGTACTTCATGGATCTTTCAGAGCAATGTGGTTACAGTGTCGAAGATCAGGTTAAGTTGTTCCACAACATTAAGCCTCTTTTTGCCAACAAACCCATTATTTTGGTCATTAACAAGATTGACCAAGCTAAACCTGAGGATCTTCCTGAAGAGCAAAAGAAATGGATTCAAGACATTGCCAATGACGAAAACGCTACTGTTGTAACTATGTCCTGTTACAATGAAGAAGGTGTTATGAATGTTAGAAACATTTCTTGTGACAAACTTTTGGCTGCTCGCGTTGAGCAAAAGATGAAGGGCAACAAAATCAATGATGTTGTTAACAAGATTCACTTGGCTATGCCTCAACAAAGAGACAACATTGCTCGTTTGCCCAATATCCCTACCGATGTTTCCTCTAGAGTTAAATACGATCCTAATGATCCCAACCGTCGTCTTCTTGAAAAAGATCTCGAAGCCCAGAACGGAGGTGCTGGTGTTTATAGTGTTGATGTCCAAAAGAAATATCTTTTGAAAGACGATGACTGGAAATATGATGTTATTCCAGAATTCATGGATGGTCATAACGTTGCTGACTTTATTGATCCTGAAATTGAAGAGAAGTTGGAAGCTTTGGAAAGAGAAGAAGAGCGCTTGGAACAAGAAGGTTTCTATCAGTCTGACGAAGATATTATGGACGATGATGAAGAAGTCATGAAGGTGGCTGCTGATGCTATCCGTGATCGTAAGAAGATGATTGTTCAAGCTCATCGTGCTGCCCATGGCCGTACCCGTCCTGTATTGCCTAAACCTACCTCTGCTAAGTTTAGCACAGTTAGTGAAATGAACAGTCAATTAGCTAGTATGGGAATTGATGGTACAGAGGCTTCAGAACGTGTGCGTGAGGCTGCAGCTGGCCGCAAGCGTAACCGCGCTGAAACTGTAGCGGATGAAGCTGTTAAAGAAGCCAGTGCAGGTGAACGTGGTGAAGTTGAAGATATGGAGATGGGAGAAATGGGCTTCCGTAACGTCAAACAAAAGATGGAAGCAGACAAGCAAAAGAAGAACAGTCAAAAGGCTAACAACAAGCTGGGCAAACGCGGTGAATCAGACAGAAACATTCAAACCAAGATGCCCAAGCATTTATTCAGTGGCAAGTTATCTGCTGGTACAAGAGATCGTCGATAAGAAAAGAGCCCGTTTATTTTCATCATTTGCATATTTTTTTATAAATAGAAGTTTTTTAATCTTAACATCTTTGTTTTTTCTTTTTCTTTTTTTGAAGTACAACGTTATTGGAAGGGATCCTACAAAACATCCAACAAAAAGAAATCGCTTTGAAAGCTTTTTTTTTTTTTTTTGTTCATTAAGAGTTGGGCATCAACGTATCATCCAAGACGCTAAAAGATTACAATTTTGAATTGCTGACTTTATCTTTACTAAAGTTTTTGGCAACTCTGCATGCGCTGCAGACAACAAGAAAACTTTAATTTCACTTTAAAACGCAGCGTTTCTTTTCTCCTTACTTTTTTTTAAAAAAGATGTCAAGGTACAGATAGATCCCACCAAACACTTACCTTGTCTTACACAATAAACTAGCAAAGTTGATTTAGAATTACTGTCCGATGATGAAGCACTATTTGAAGAACTCGAAAGAGAAGAAGATTCAGAGATTGCTACTTTGAGAGAACAACGCATAAAAGAAATCCAGGACGAGTAAGAAAAAAAACCGTTTTACTAAAAGATAGGCTGCTAACTTTCGCTACAGATTAGCTAGAAGAGAGACACTAGAAGAATATCAGCACGGGATCTATAGTGACATTTTAAAAGAAAAGGAGTTTATGGACATTACTGTCAAGGACAAGTACGTTGTTGGCCACTTTTACCATCCAGACTTTAGAAGATGTAAAATTATGGATACCCATCTTGAAGTAATTATATCATCTTAATGGGCTTTACTGACTTTTTTTTTGGAATCAGAAATTAGCAGAAAAATATTATGACACGAGATTTATAAAAATCGATGTTGCAAACGCACCATTTTTAGTAGAAAAGCTTCAAGTAAAAATACTTCCCTGTATTATTGCATGGAAAGAGGGCTATGCGCAGACAAAGTAAAATATATATCTATTTGCTAAAAAACAACATAAAACTGACCATATACTATAGGATTGTTGGTTTTGACGACCTTGGAAATACAGATAGTTTCGCAACAGGTGCCCTAGAATTGAAGTTAAAGCACGCAGGAGTAATCAAAAGGAAAGAAGAAAAGGAAATAGATCTAAAGAAATCGATCTTTCAATCAACAAATGACTCTGATTCAGAATTGGAAGACTAATTTAAAAAAAAAACCAAATAAATCCCATTGTTAGAAATACCTACGATTGCGTTTTTAGATCTTTCAAAGCTTTTTTGAATTTTTTTAATTCGGTGTCTTAATTCATGCCGTTTGTCTATGAATTTATGTCCTTGTCAAAGAAGTATTTACAGAAAAGAGCTTTCTTTATTTAGCTGATAAAAAATTTAGCAAAACTTCAATCTACTAACTCTTCATAATATAGAAGTCAGAAAGTAGTTCAAAGAGGATTCTGTTTTTTCTAAAAAGAAAAAGAAAAACAGCTTTGTAACATAATATAAGACGTATAGAAGTAGTATAATTTAATACTTGTACTCTGAGCGAACTCTGTCAGGCCCAAGGACACAAACAAAACAGTAACAGATAGTAGACATCAACAAAGCTGCAAACGCACCTACAGTCATCCATGTGGCAGGACCAAGACTGCCGGTAATATCTGGGTTTGTACCTTTGGCTGTATTTATGCCTCTCATCGAAAGCACCAACACAAAGACAAAAACAAACAGCATGATAAAAAAAGAAAGGAAGGTTGAAAGAGCAGCACAAAAATAGGGCCCTCGCTTGAAGTGACTTAAGGAGGTGAAAATCAGAGCCAGGAGTGTTAGCCCAAAGGCAATCCAATATAATACAAAATTAGCTAGGAATAGTTGTTCTACGCTGTGCATATCGCCAATAATATACTTCACATCATCGGCTTGACCTAAAAAAAAAAAAGGGGGGAGGAGAGGTTATGTTACGATAGTCTAATTTTTCTTTTCAAAGTGGTGAAACACTTTACTCCAATCAAAAGCAGGCACTGGCTGAGAACAGCTGTTTACAATGTCTTTTGTACCGTTGCAGTAAGACCTATAAAGATCTACTTAAAAAAGGAAATCGCTTTAGCTAATTACCATAAACCGAATGTGTCAAATCCAGTACTAAGATCAATTCTTGAAAAGTAAAGCGAGTTCAAGAAAGGCTTGTTGTAAGTATTTCCAAGTAACGTGAATATCTGTAAAATAAGAGCAGAGAATGTAAAGAACGCCGCTATATGTGCAAAGACACCCATTTTGAAAAAAAAAAAAAAAAAGAAACTAGAACCTTTGACGGATATCAAAAGAGTTTTATTTTTAGCTTTCAACTTTAAATAAATTAATATATGAGTGCATCGTTTCCTAAAAAACAGTATATGACCTTTGCTTTTTAAAGTACTTGTATTTATGTAACCTGTACTGTCATTTGCTCGCTTTTCGTTTTGCTAGCCACCACAAAGATTAAGAGTGGCACTCTGTACAAAATCAAGATTAAAAAAAAACGCATTTTTCTTTATTAAAGTAAAGCAAGTGTATTGCAAGTGTAAAAAAAAAGATGTAATATGAGTATTAAGTGTTGTAATATTAGTCGTAAGGCTTATAGAAAAAGAAAGAAAGGAGAAAATGAACTAGGCATAGGTGAGCTCTGTACCAAGTATATAATCCCAAATCTTGGAAGTAATACCATAACCACTTTCGTAGTTTTTGTAGTGATGAGCCATATGATATTTTTTCATTTCTCTGAAATGGTATTTGAACACCTTAGCATGATGGAGATAGTAGTGAATGCAATCGTAGAGGATATACCCAAAAAAGCCACCAGCTACAACGCCATGAGCAATCATAGGAGGGAACAGAAAGTGCCCCAACTGAACAAGTGGGTAGGCTAAGACAATGGCTAATGTGGGGGGCATAACCAATCTCAATCTAATCAAATTAGTCAACGGTGCATTTTAAGAAGAAGAAAAACGAACCTGTCCATAGGTAGGTAATGATGGAATCCGTGTATAGTAAAATGTAAAACAAAGGCAAGCTGATGGTCAGGCAAGAAATCATCCAAATGAAATAAGAATCGATGTAATCCATATTCTAATAAAGTCCAGATAAAGACACCCAAACCAAAAGATAGAATAGTTCCGTTCTGATAACCGTATTTAAGCGACAACGATATCTGATAGGCTACATAGGGTAACCAAACAGTAGGAATTACATACCAAGCTGTTTTGGTAAGTGGTTCAAGTAAAGGATGGCCAAAAAATATAGCGGGCTGAGGAAGATAGCGAGGCTTATGAACTTGTTCCAAATAAAACTCTTTAGTATATCTAGCACGAAGCAGTTGTGGAACAAGAGCTTTTCGCAAGTCCAAGAATTGATTTGATTTGACATCAAAGTTGGCATCTGTTTCTTTGGGTTTAAAGTCCTCCTCTCCGAAAGTCTTGCTTTCTTCTTCTACCTCTAGCAACTGCATACGTTTTTCATGAACGGAGTCCCCGATGGTGCCAATACAGTACTCGTTTAGTATATCGTAAGCAGAATCGGAATGTTCATGTTCCAATACATCCTTCATCACTTCGGTCACATCTTTTCCTCCGTAGTCAAGAATCAAGTCATCTCCACCAGGGTGATCTTGAATGAACTCTGTTACATCATAAACCTTGTCTTGATATATAACCCAACAAGAATCTGATGTTGAGTGCTTGGATATTTCCTTCAAGCTGTATTGGTTCATGTTTAGTGTGGAAGGAAGAAAGAAGGAAAAAAAAATAAAAAAAAAAGTTTTCCCTATAAATTACTGGTGCCACAATTCGGATCCAACCAGTGAGTACAATTTTTCGGAACAAGCAGGCTTCCGAACAAGCCAGTGGTATTTTGGTGTTAAATAAGCTGACAGAAAAAGCGACAGGAACAAAATGCAGAACTTTATTGGAGGAGTTTTTATTTATTTATTTTTTTTGCCAATTTAAATGAAACACGTTGGATACACTTATAGCTCATCTTGGCATAAGCAAAGGAAAATGCCTTGAATAGCTCAATAAAAACCAAGGGAATCAACATATTGTAGAAGGCCAGAGTCAATCATCTACAATCAGGCTCGTTGAAGTAACTGTTCTCTTTTTTTCCTTTTGAAAACAAACTGCGAAAAAAAAATTAATTGGCGAGTGTCAATATTTATATACACTCGTACCATTGACTGTAGATGGCCACAAAGTATACCGCTTATATGCTAAACGTTTTTAAAAAAGGCAGGGACAGTCTTTTTTTTTTTTTTAAAAAAAAAAAGTAAAGACAGAGTATTGACAGTGTCAGTGCCAAACACTCAAAAGGATACGCAGGCACAAAAAACAACCGCGTGAGGCAAGATATAACAATACAAAGCTCTTAAAAAAGGAGCCCCTTCAATCCTGTTGTGCGCAGTCATGGGTTATTATGCACCTCAAGCCATGGCAAAATTGTAAGCAATACCTATTTTAATTGCTACCTCTTCTCGAACACGGATTAGAAAGATAATGACCTACATCTCTGGCTACAGAGACAAGTAGGCTAGTAATAACAAATACCCAGCTTTAGTTTATGTGTGGCGAAAATCAAAGAAAATGAAACGAATTTCTACGAAAAACAGTCAATAGCCATTGTTTTTTTTTTTTTTTTATTTATCTGAAAGCCAAACAAAATGTCTGCATGCCTTATATCAAGCCAAACTTTGGTAGGGCACCAAATCTTTTTACCTCGTAAAAAGAATGTTAATAAGGAACCAAGTTCAATTTCACGTATTTTTAGTGGGCAGACTAACGACTATGCCATATGTATATAGCTTTATTTAACAACCAATGCTCGAAATTGGGTTACCGCAGCAAGTTTAGATATTTTCAGCAAAAAAAAAAAAAAAAATCAACAGATAAAGCTGCCAGACAGATAGTTCATTTTGACACATGACTGTTCGATAGAAGTGTTATATTAGAGGCAAACGGATAAGAAGAGTAGCAACTGTTAGGACGTTAAGCTTTTTAAAAGCCCTAGAGATGTAAGAATAAAGTATGTGAGCTATTATAGAATACAGTTGGGATTTCCCAAAAAAAAAAAAAAAAAAAAAAAGGTTTAGAATAGGTGAATATAGTAAGTAAAGGATCAACAAGTGACAAAAGGCTCTCTTGTCAGCAAACCCAAGTCGTTCTTTAATGCGGCCACTCAAAATTGAGAATATTCTGCGTTTTTTTTTTTTATATATAATAGTTTATTACACAGATAGATGCACACGCCCTCATACATACACAGATACATACACACACTCATAATTTAACAAGCACATCCTGGATCATGCTCTTGTCTTCCGCTTGGTATTTGGATGGTATCAGGAAAATCACTAAAGAGACATGTTTAGAAAAAAAAAAAAAAAAAAAAAAAGGGTGTGTTTTACATGTCAACATCTGTTTCTTGAGATAAAGCGTTTTTGGCAATAGTTTGGAAGGCCTGTTCTACGTTGATGGCCTCTTTAGCAGAGGTTTCAAAATAACTGTGATTGGTGTAAGTAACCGTTCTTGTTTAATATCGACATTAACCACTTACGGAACATTGCCCTTAGATTGGCACCATGACATAGCACGCTTTTGAGAAACCATTCTCTTACTTTCTTCAACATCGATTTTGTTACCAAGAAGCACAAAAGGGAAACGATCAGGATCTCTGGGAGAGGCTTGAACCAAGAATTCGTCACGCCATTGGTCTGTTACGTATGAGTTAGATGGAATATTTGGTTGTGTTTATACGATCGTTACCTAAGGCCTCAAAACTCTTACTATTGTTGACATCATAAGCAAGTACACAACAGTCAGCTCCACGATAGAACGCGACACCCAAAGATTGGAAGCGTTCTTGACCTGCTGTATCCCAAATCTAAGAGGTTGGTTTAAAATGCAGCTCTCTTTTTTTTTCCTTTGTTTCAGAATGAAATGGATAAGGAAATACGCTTTACCTGCATAGTTACTAAGCGGTCATCCACCATAACCTCTTTGGTCAAAAAATCAGCTCCAATAGTAGCCTTATATTGGTTGGAGAACTTTTTGTTTACATATTGGTTCATAAGTGATGTTTTTCCGACACTGAAATGAGAATGCTTAATGGCAGAATTTCTCTTGTATATTCGTTTTCTCTTTTTACCCACTATCACCAAGAATAATAACCTAAGAACAATAACAGAGCAAAATCAGCTTATTGCCCTCCTCCCCCCCCCCCTTTTTCTTAAATACAAGTTACCTTCAAAAGAACCTTCTTTCGACCTGAAGCCATTTTGTTTAAAAAAAAAAAAAAAATAGATAACAGAAAAAGAAAAAAAAAAAAAAAAAAAAAAAAGCAGACAAAAAAAAAAAAAAGGAAATTGAACTCCACATCATCACACGAGGCGGGGTGGGATTTTTTTTTTTTTTTTTTTATCATCAGGCCTTTCAAAAAACGTTTATTTGTCTGCTTGTAAGCTTCGTAGTAAACGCTCAGCAGAAATAGAGGGTGTAAAAGAGGTGGTAGAAGAGCTACTGTTTCTATGGTAAGGATTCTTTGGCAGTATGGGCTTTTGGGTTTTTCTTTTTTTCGATTTAGTCAGAGATTCACCTGATCGAAGCTTAGCCAATAGGTCGTCTACTAACGGACCATCCTGACCTATTTGTTTCGGTTTGACTATCGTAGGACCTTGGATCTCTTTTAGACGTCTTTCCTCTTGTTCCTTAGCTTGGGTGTAGTTGATTTCTTCAAGAATGGCTGTCTTCCAGCTAGAGATGAATTTCGAAAAAATCTGAAAAAACTCGTCCGGTCGCATTTGCTGTGGACTCTCGCCATAAAAAAGCATGAGATGCTTCCATTTGGCGTCCATATTGAGGTACAGGACCTCGACTTCCTCAAATCGTTCAATCACCGACCTGCGGTACTCTTGCATGACGACATAGAATCTGTCTTGATTTAAATCTACCTGTGAGTCTTTCCAGTGACTATCCAGCTCGAGGCTCAACTGTTTTAAGCCTTGGCGCATGTCCGTGTATTCTTGCACTATATCTGAAAGACTAGACATGACTTTATGGAAAGATTAGTGGATTGTAAAAAAGAATGTCTTACTTCGAGCTGCCTGAGGTACATCTTTCACATCCTCTACAAATGTCAAGATAGGTGGAAACTGCTTGCGTACGATACCTATCAATACATGCAGTAGAGTTAAGCGCGACTTATCGTTTGCCTTTGTATCCACAAGCTATGTTGACATGGCTTGTTGAGTGAAAAGAAAAAGAAACTCAAAGATGTATGTACCTTGTTGATGCTTGCGATTCTAAAGCCATAAGCACCTCCTTGAAGACTGGAGGCATTCATGTAGTTTCCTAAAGTGAGTATGAGTAACAACAGTTTTCGCCAAGAATAGGAATCACAGAGAGCGTCTGATGCAGAGAGTACAATAGATAAACTGGACTTGAGTCGCTCAAATCGTTCCCAGAACTGAACACGAAACAGCATGTACTTTAACCTGGGCTCGTAACGATAGATAGACATCATTTCGACCGTAAATTGCTCGGGGAGATCTAGCGTCTCTCTTGCCTCTTCTGTACTCCCCATGTATCTCTCCAAACTCACCAGATCATCACTCTTGTCTGGGAGATAGGTCAAAAGGTTTGTCAGGAAATTTTCTGTACAGAGTGTATCGTCCATAGCCAACAAATGAAGTCGAATGTCCTTGAAAGTACCCAAGTGCTTGATCTGAGGCAAGATGGCGATATCTAAAGAAGACATCAGATCCGGATACAAATGGTTGGTCTCGCTTACTGATGTTTCGGTTTTTCTCTTTCTTGAGAAACTTGATAGCCTCGTTTTCAGCTTCCTGTTTAGACTGAAGTCTTCGTTCAAACAAATCGTTCGATTTGGCTGTGAACAACGTATCAAGCATATCAAAAGCTCCGTTGGTACCCAAAGCATCTTCAAAGATAGGCTGTAGATCTTCCTCGGATTCCCAAACGGTTTGTTTGGTAGAAATCGAATCAAGCTTTTGCCATTGAAGATGCTTGAGTTTGTTTTGAGGATAATAAGTAAGCTCTCTACGACTTGGTGCACTTGCAGGAGGTATCGGGATTTCTTTCATTCTCTCCTGGTGCGCTGTATGGGTATTGACACTCAAGGAAGGTCGTTCATCTGAAGTTTGGGAGTCTATCGAACTTTAGAATACATTGATAATAAAAGAAATTAAAAACTACTTTTAGGGAGAGGTCTAGGAGCAGAAGCTAAAAAAAAAAAAAAAAAAAAAAAAAAAAAAAAAACGAAAAAACAAATCAATTGACGAAAAGAATAAAGGAAAAATATGTTAATATCCCTACTTGATAAAGGACCAGTAGGGGGTGGTGGTGGTGGCGGTGGAGGAGGAGGAGGTATAGAATCTTGAAAAGATTGAGCTCAAGCCTTTTTTTTTTTTTTTTGTAGAAAAAAGAGTGAACTTACTAGGAGAAGATGCTGGATAAGAAAAAGCTTTATCTGAAGACTGATAACTTGAAGAGGAAGAGTCTCGGTTGGATGAGCTTTCGGTAAACAGAGTATCTAACGATTTCTCTTCTTTTTTTTTTTTTTTATTATTATTATTATTATTACTTTTGAAAACTCAGACTTACCTTGCTCTAGTGAGCATGTATCGGATAATAGTTTTCTGGCCGATCTTTTATGAAAGAGGGGCGACAAGAAGTTTCCAAAAGCAAGACTTGAAGCATTCATAATACTTTTACCTAGCATCCCTGGAGATTTTGGTGAAGACATCTAATGAACGATCTGTTTATTTTATTTTTCTCTTGACTTGTTTCTTTATACATTACATAGTTGACAGTGTTTTTTTGTACATTTTCTTCCACAGAATGTAGTTGCAACATGGTGATGGTGGCTTTTGATGTTTTTAACAGGCCTCTGAGTGAACTATTTTCTTCTTGGAGTTGCTGGATGCGCTTTTCTTGCTCTTGTATTTCAAGTTGCGTAGGAAGGATTCTCAGTTTGGCTATTTCAGCCTCCAACACCTTCTTTTGGCCAGACAGTAATTCGAGTTGAGCTTCTAGATGACTTACTTGAGGATCTGTTTCCTTGGAACGGCCCGAACCACACTGTGTTTGGATCACAGCCCCTACTGCCACATCAAAGGCGGTAGAAAGACTTTGGGTGATCTCATGTGGTCTCTGGTCCATGACGATTTGTTGGGCCACGGTTTGAATAATATGGTAGTAACGATACCTTTTGGTTTTGAAATAAGATAGGTATGTATCTATGAGATGCTACTTACATTGTATCCGGGTCCCCTTGAATCCATAACAGACTTTTTAAAAGAAAGATCAATTGCTCTAAAGCCCTTGGAGCGTTGACGAGACCCTCGAGTATACGCTCAAATAGATCAAAGGGCTGTGAGAGATCGGTATACAAAGGTTGGTTTTCACCAAAAGCTTCTTCTTTATCTGACTCGACCGTTTCCATAAAACTCCTCAACTGGATATCCAATAAATGAAAATCAAAGGATTCGAGGATAGGCAAGACAGCGGGAAAGACAGAGAGGTTGAGCTGGTTAGTGATATAGATCCGGTCGTTTACATCGGATGGTATTTTAACGAGAGCGTTGACAAGGATGATGTTTGAAAGCTATTTCTTTAAATGAGAGATGTCAGGTATGTATCAATAGAAAGAGGTCTTACAGTATAATCAAACAGATGGCGAGAAGAGATTCGATTGTTTTCGTTTGCCGTTGTCTTTTGAAAGTCTCTCATCCAAGAATCAAACAGTCCTAGATCCTTTCTGAACTTTCGAAGCATTTCAAAGCCTCGCATAATATGCTCATAACCGTCCGAGTAACACAAAAAGGCCAGCAGCTCACACACCAGCTTTTTGGTTTGCCAAAAGGGGCAAAGAATCGAAAAGACAACGGCATGGATATATTCAGGGTGATTCATGGTCTCCTGCTTACCTATTTTTGTATTCATGATAGCTTTTATACACTTTACGATTTCTACTTCCAATTCAAGTGTCGTGTCTTTTCTATAATGTGTTGTATGATTGAGATAGTCCAGGGCGTATGACAGTACATGATATCCTTTGAGTTGGATAAATGCAGCTACCCAACTAGGCAAAATTGAGCTTTTTTTTTTTTTTTTTTTTTTTTTAGGTATGAAACACTCTTACTCTATAGAACGAGTTCTCAAAGATACTTCTAGCCGTGCAGCAATGGAGGTTGTGATATGGTTCAATCCAGGTCCTAAAAACTTTTGTACAAAGAACTCTGGTGTGTTTTGGTCTTTCGAAAGACGAGCTTGTTTTTTTCGAACAGGCTTTGAAGCGAGTAAAGTACTTTGACTCGAGGTGAGTATGGGCTTTGGATTTCTATAAGCGATCGGCGTAGACTGAGAAGCGTGTGGCTTGATCCAATCCTCTTGCTGAGAGCTTAATGTAGAAATAGAATGCTCCGCTTGATGTTCTTGATTGATCATCAGCCGCTTTTTTTCAAAGGTCCAAGACTCCATGCTTTGCTTGGTGCTTAGATCGTAAATACCCCGCCTTTCCTGCATCATGTCAAGTCCAACTTTTTCGTCCAACAACAAATAAAAGGACTTACGAGTAGTTGACTGAAGCAAGCATCGATTTGATCTTTAGATAAAACCTCTCGAGAAAGAGCTGCTTCGCTCGCACCTGACTCAAGTAGGTCTTGATTTGCCTTACGATGGGATGCTGGATATCACGTGTGAGTGAGCTGTAGTGAGTTATTTACACTTACTCGTCTTTGGCTTAAGGTGTAAGAGGTGTTTCATGGCTCGACTGGCGGGCTTATGCTTGTATTTGGATTTCCCAAACTTGTCAAACAAACTTTCCATTCAATTACAAAATAAAAGAGCAAGAAAAAACAAAAAAACAAAATGAAATAATAAAAAAAACAAAAAAATAATAATAATAATAATAATAATAATAATAATAAAAAGAGAGATAAATCTTCTTATTTTTGCCCCCTCTTATTTTATCTTTTTTTGGTCTCTTTTACTTTCACTCCCATTGTATGGAATACTTATTGAAAAAGCAGCCAATAGGGCTTTCCAGTGCTCAATTTAGAAACCAGTAGACTCAAACGTACGATGCAAATCTCTCCTATCTATATATATCTATCTATCTATATATATATATTTTGGGGTTTATTTTTATTGCGGATAGTTTTTCTACTTTTTCTTTACTTTTTTTTTTTTTTTTCCTACCCCTTTTGTTTGATTATTTTCTAGGAGTTCTCACGTGTGTGTGTGTGTGTGTGTGTATGTTATTATTATTGTTGTTATTATTATTATTATTATTATACATAAGCAATTCGATCTACACCAAGACTACACCTAACCTGGATCAAGGCGATCGTTTCCTTGAGGACTTCTTCCAAAAGAATGATGTTATTGAACAAGGACAAGAGAGAGGTTTCTTTTGGATAGGGTAAACCAGATGGAGGGTGATAGGAAGGAAACAGGGTCTGGATACGCACGGCCACTATTTTCTGAACGTGATGGGTGGCGATAGGCTCAAGCAGCGAGGTTTCACCCGAGACGAGGGCCTGGCGATGATCATGAAGCCAGGCGGTAAAGCAGGGTAGATCAGCACGGTAATAATCCACCTGTTGAACGAGTGTACGAAAGAGAGTAAAGAGTGAAGGATACGATTTGAAAAAAATTGGGCGTGTGACTGAATCTGAGCCAGGCTCGGTAACAAGATCGATGCTCTGCTCGTCTTCTGCATCGTCTATAGGCGTAGAGACGGGTGAATGGCGGTGGAGATGTGGGTTCGGGTCGGGTCCAGCCCGGTCCGTTTTACTAAAGGTGATCCAGCCGACGAGACTACGCTCAGGACAAAAGGCAAGGGCGCTCAGAACACCGGTCAAGGCGAGGTTGAGCTCGGGTGAGTGACAGAAAAAATGGCTGAGGAGATGAAGCAGGGCTTGTAAGAGCGGGTCGTGCGGATGAAGCCGGTGTCGACGCGAAAGGCGTGGTGCAGGCGTTTTAGGCGTAGGTTCATGGCGTTGCCCGTACTTGAAACTTGGCCGTCTGCGGAAAGGCAGTGAGCGGGAGTGTATGGACAGATGACACGGGTCGGCGTCGATATACGCCTCGATGTCGTGCAGATAGTCTTTATAGCCTTGGCTGAGAGCGTGTTGGGTTGAGGATGGATCCAGCGCGGCCATGAGAGAGAAATAGAGTTCGAGTTCCTGTCGATGGTGCGAAACGCCTGTTGGTTCTGGCTGTGGCTCTGGCAGGGTGGAGAGTAGGGGAAGCACGTACCGGCAATGGTGAACGATCAGCGTCTTGAGCAACTTGAGGGTGGCGATTAACGCGGGTTCTGAACGCGACTGGAGTCGACTGAAGATCAGTTGGCGTAGAATGCCCGTCCCGGCTTCCTCTCGGTGACCGCTCAGATCCATCAAGGAGCCGACGATGACGTTGGCCAGATCCTGTTGAAGTACAGTCTGTAGGATCCAGTCCATATAGCTCAATACTGCCACCGAGGAGCCATCGGCGTCAGAACATTCGAGGATGGAAGGGTAAAGAATATTTTCGACAAAGATGGTCCGGATGGTCTGGAGTAAGGCATGGCCAATGGCACTATTTGGACATTGTACAAGCACGTCTTGTGAGAATTCTAGCAGTTTTAGAAATGAATCAAGCTGGCCTCTCAAGGCCGGAGAGTGTGCGTACTCTAGGCCAATGGCTAATGTCTCGTCCGCTGGCCATTCCCCACGCATCTCGGGCTGTAGAATGAGTTTTCGAGGCAGCTGAGAGTACAAGGCGCCTAATCCGGCGGCCAAAATCGTAGCAAAATCAGAGGTCAGAATAAACTCCCCAAGCTGCTCGGTGGCCATTTCCATGAGGAACAGGAGACCGGTACGTGCATAATCGCCCGATCGACCTTCGCGATGCACAAACCTGAGAAGATAAGTGAACAAAAAGAATTCATAAGTCAACCCGTCTGTGGTTGATTTTTTCTCGTGACGCTGCCTTTGCGGTGTGGTGAGCCAATGCGTGTCGTGAAAAAAGATGTTTAAAAGAGCGGGGAAACCATGAATCTTGGAGCAGATGATGTACATTAGATCGACCAGGTCGTCCGTGTAAAGCTCATTCTGACTTTCATCCAACACACAGAACCTTAGTAGTCTCAAGGCGGGTGTATGGACCGCCTTGTGGACCAAAAAGCGGTCGTCTAACAGATCGACCATGCTTGCTAAGGTTCGAATGACCTCTCCTCTGAATCCTAGAGGATGATCTTGTTTTTCTGCTGCGTTGACCAAATACTGTAGAACGTTATGCTTCAAAAAATATTCCATGCATATACCGGTGGTAGCATCCCCTTGCCGTGCTTCTTCATCCACAAGCAGGTCGACCATCGTACGTAATCTGGAAGGAATCTCTGTTTGTTGAACGTGTCCAATGGCCCTTCGATCGTCTGAAAAAACCGTCTAACAAGGTGCATACAAAAAAATAAAGGGGTCTTTGGACTTTAATGGTTCAGAAAACGCACCCCTCCCATACAGTGAGAAACGCATGGACTTACATGAACACGATCCCAACACTTGTGAAACTTGGCTAACTGCATTGCACCGGTCGGTTGCGTCTTGGGTGGTGCCATGCGTTTGGTAAACTTTGCAAAGTAATCCATTTGATTTTACAGCACGAAAAAAGAAAAAAAAAGAAAAAAAAAAAAAAAGAAAAAGAAATCAAACCAAATACAGTCAGTTACCCAAAGCCTTTTTTTTTTTTTTTTTTTTTTTTTTTGTAAAGATAGAATAAGGCGTTTATTGAATGGCAAGGCATGCATGGAGAGAGAAAGAGAGAAAAGACGTCATGATGATTACACCTTGGGTTTAGTATCGGGTGTGGGTTGTATACTTTTGGTAGGCCATGACAAGCGCCACGCCAGTGACAAGACCTTTATAAAATTGGATGGCAGCAGGAGAAGTTAAAAAGTGTTCAGCTTCTTGAATCTTGGGAGCTGCTTTGGCCCGAAGTTCAGCCAGTTCAGCCTTCAATCGATTCACTTCAGCCTCTGCCTTCTTGGAAGCCTTTTGATACCCTTCCGAGGCATCGTCTATTCCTCGACTGACCTTATCCGCTGTTTCAGAAACATAGGCGTGTGCTTTGGATTCAGCTTCTTGGATCGTTTGATCTTTGGCCATTTTTTGTTTGTAAAAAGAAAAACTAGAGTAAAAAGAAAATCACACACAAGCGAGTTTTAAACCGACGGCATAAAGCTGGGTTTCATTATGGATCATGATGGAATCATCCACAAGACAGGGGGGGGGTGCTTTTTATGTTGTGCAAAAGCTTTTCTCTCTTTTTGGCTTCAAAGTCGATCGATGGCGAGTACAAAAAGGTATCTAGAAAAAGTAGAAAGACGTCACTCGGTGGTGTATGCGAATTCAATGGCGTCCTTTCAAAAAAAAAAAAAAAAAGGGATGGGGATTGGCTGATGATTTTCAAAGCACTGGGCAGAAGTGACTGATTTTCGTAAGGGATCAGCCATCGCCGTGTGTGATCGAATACCTGTTGGATGTGGTTTTTCTAGCCAGCATTGAGAGAAAAGAGATAGGTTTGATTGTATATTCGTTTTGGTTTATTTGAATCGTTTTTCTTTTTTTTTTCTTTTTTTTGATTTATTTTCTTTTTTTTTTTTTTGATAATTTTTGGTTTTTTTTAAAAGTGGGGGAGGGAATACAAATGAAAGACAGTAAAATGTACACGTAGATAGAAGAAGAAGGATGATATATGTGGAAAAGAAAGAGAATTGAACGATGGATAGGAAAAAAAAAAGGGAGGGAGGGGGGGGGAAGGGATACTATGTATATCCATGTTAACGTTTCTTGGTCCAAGACAGCGCGTCGTGTTCAGTAGACAAGTATTTTCTTTTTCTTTGAATGGGCACAAAGACGTCTTCTTCCAAAGGAGGGGAAGGCAAACTTTGTTGAGCCTTTTCAAGCGCAGTGGGAGGCTTGAAGGGAAGAGGGGAAGGTGAAACGACGGGTGCCTGGACGTGCGGGGGCAAAGGCCAAGGGTGTGCGACCTTGAGATGGGACTGGAGCATGAGCATCCATTGGTCAAAGACCTCCTTTTTCACGTGCAAGCGATAGTCAAGTAACTCGAGCATGATTTTCTCGGCGTGGTTGATCTCCTGTACGTTCAGACCGCTGACTTTGCTCCAAGCAGAGTTTTTATAAGTCTTGTCCTGGAGATACTTGTGTGCGGAAATCAGCGAGGCGAGGAACATGCGTCGCCCACAAGAAATGTAGGCATCGTCCGGGCTCTTTTGCTGAACTCGGGTACGGACTCGAAAAAGATAAAAAATGGCAAGCTGGAGAGTAGAATGGGTGGTCCTTGAATGTTTAAGAATGTGGTGTAAAAAGGTATGAAGATCAGCAATGGGTTTATGGGTTGAATCGTTTGGCTGAACAGAACGAGGCCAGATGGTAGTCATCACTTGGATCGTCACCTCTATTCTTTCCATCAATACTAATGTCTATAAAACTTCATCCCACTTACCAACAAGCGAGCTAACATACGATTTTTGTTGCTGTTTATTGTTTTGATCCATAGTGAAAGATATCTGATTTGAATTTGTCTTGTATTTATCGTTGGGCTGCGCAACCAGAATGACTGCGGGTGTAATCATTGTGTGATGTGTCATTGTTTTCTTATTATGGGAACTTGGTTTGGGTTACAGCAAGAAAAAAAAAAAAAAAAAAGGCGTTGTTTTTCTTTTTTTTTTTTTTTTTTTCGAATGATTTATATATCTTTTAAAAGAGCTTCTGGTGCGTATGAGAGGGGATGTTTAATTCTTTTCTGTAAATTCTACTTTTTTTTGTCAATGGAATTCTGTTTTTGTTTTTGTTTTTTTTGTTTTTTTTTTCCTATAGAAAAAAAAAAACAAAAAAAGAAAAGCTATTTAAACAATAATAAAAGTATTCATAATGTTCTCTGCCGTTGTGTATGTAATGTTTAAAAGGGTTTCCAAAAAAAAAAAAAAAAAAAAAGTAAATGAAAAATAAAGTGAAAAGAAGGTGGTTTAAATTCAAAAAAATCCCAAAAAACTTTCCCCTTTTTTTTCTTTGGTGGTGTAAGGATTATGACTCACCCTTTTTAAAATAGGGCGTTTTGATTGGTTGACTGTACACAAACCAATGAAAATTTTTATTAGCCTTCTTTATGACTAAAGACAGCACACGTCTTGTTAGAACCAATAAGGGCGTCTTTGGGTGCCAAACAACCGATAAGAAAATTGCCTAAAAGCAGATAGTTTTGTTTTGATTGCGTCTTTTTTTCTTATCTAATGCACTCTTTTTCAGTCTTGTTTCGGACTGTGGATTCTCTTGACCCAACATCAGCGGGGATCTTGTTTTCAGAAGGGTGTATGTATAGCACACTCTGTTGATAAGCCTATGCAACCGAAAAGTGGGTGGGAACCGACCAGAAATGGAAAAAAATTCTCTATCCACTCTAAAGAAAAAAAGTCCCCCAAATATGTCTGAGAAGTAAAAATGAGAAAAATAGCTTCTGAGGTTAGAGATATCATCTTTTTGAGTCATCATTAAATAGCATTGAAAAAAAAAAAAAAAAAAAGGTTTTTTCTAGGGCTCCTTTCACGTTCTCTCTTTATTTCATTCTCTTTCTAAATGAAAAAGTGTTTAAAAAAAAAAAGAAAGGAAAAAAGGGGAAAAAATTGAATTCTTTTGCCAAATGGTTTTCTGGTGTAACAAGAGCGTGGGACACCTAAAATGCCTTTTTTATCCCTCTTCGCCTTTTTCAGACAAATGGGGGTTTCAAGGCCAAAAAAAAAAAAAAAAAAAAAAAAAGACGGCATGAACACCCCAAAGGATGATTGCAAACCCATTGGAATAGCCCAAGCCTTGTTCTAAAGCAAAAGGTCTAGAAAAACACGACGCGTTCAAAGGTCCTACGCTTCTTGTCCCACCCTATCATAAAAAGACTGTTTTTGAAACCAAAGTTCAATAAGGTTCGATCATGGCGAAACCAATGTCACTACCCTCAGGCTGTGTTTAGGGTGTGTGTAGGGTGTGTTTAGGAAATGTGTCTTTCGTAGTCAACGCCAAAGGGAATCCTTTGGAAGAGACGCTCAGCGTGAACCTTTTTCGGATCACCCAAAGAAAACGAAATACACTACAGAGCATTCACCTCTACTCTGCTTTTTACCCACTGGAAAGAGATGGCCAAAGAAATCGCCTAGGGTGATGCTTATCTAAACCAAGCCAAGACAGAGTGATGTGCAAGTCTCCTTTGACTATTCACCGCAGCGACATGGGATGAGCGTAGTTGACTGACGCCACACCTTGTTGTCCGCAAGGTTGACCGTAGTCAATGAATCCCACCGATCTCTCGGCATTCTTTACTTTCCAGTGAACGATAGCCATTCTTATGGAGGTGACGATCCCTCAGCAGGTGTTGAGGTACTACTCTGTAGAATGTCGTGGGGAGGTGAGCTGTTGTTCAGCCGATGCTTTGGATTTCAAGTGCACTGACGGTTCAATCCAACCACCCGTCTTGAATGCCTTGTTGAATGAGGCCGGGTTGGCTACCAGGGAAGGCATAGGGTCCAGTGGCCGAACCTTTGAGTAGATGAAGGACCAGCGTGGTTTGCCAAAGTCCTAAAAGTAATACTTTTTCTTCAACACAACTCTCCCTTGAATCAACAAGAAACCTTGGATCCGTAGCTAAAAGCGCTGTATTTATTCTTGGGCCACCTCAGCCGATTTAGAAAGCTTGGGCGGTGTTTTTTTTTTTTTTTTTTTTTTTTTTTGGTGATAAATGAAGAGCGCAGCATTTTAAAGGAGTGGAGGAAAGGGAGAGAAAAGCGGCCATGAATTACGCTTTAAGTCAAACCCACGGCGATGAATCGGTGTGTGTGTGTGTATGTGCGTGTATGTATATGTAGGTGGATGTTTCTTTTTAGAAGTTCACGTTGTTTGAAAAGAAGCGAGTGACTGCACTTTGATTTGTTCATCATCAGTTTTTTTTTAATTTCTTTTATTCTTTCAAAATTTCCTTTTTTCTTTTTTTTTTTTTTTTTTTCATCCTAGACAACCTACACACGCATCCACACCAACACACATACACTCAAACGATGGAAGATAACAATAAACCGGAAGGACCTATCCCTTGTACTGCAGGATGTGGATTTTATGGAAACAAAATTTACAATAACATGTGTTCAAAGTGCTTTAAAGAATTAGAAAAAAATGACCGTAAGCGGAAAAAAAAAAAAAAAAAAAAAAAAGAGCATACGTAAGACGAATGACTTATTTTTTTTTTTTGGTTGGCCCTAAAAAATTTTACAGAAAAAGCAGAAGCGCCCAAAGAAGAAGCCAGTCCACCTTCTGTGATAGCCACGGTGCAAAAAGTAAGCGAACCCCAAGCACCACAACCACCACAGCCATTACAAAAGAACAAAGGCCGCTGTTATAACTGCCGCTCCAAGGTAAAGCAACCTATCCTTTTTTGACTCGCATGCTTATCTCTCTTTTTATCCTAGATTCCACTTTCCAAACAGTTGACCAACAAATGTAGATGTGAACTTGTCTTTTGTGACACTCATCGGTTCCCAGACAAACATGATTGTCAGTACGACCATGCAAAGAAAGACAAAGGTAACAAAAAAATCAAACGGAAATACTCGCTTTTTTATTCAACACCTACTACTTTAAGATATCCTGGCCAAGAATAATCCTAAATTAAATGAAAAACCTCTCGGCGGAAACTCGTTTCATCGTATTGATTAATAAAAGAAATCCCATAATAAGAAGAAAAAGAAAAAATAGATGACATCAGCGTTAGTTTATCTCTCTTGAAAAAAAAACAACAACCTCTCTTGGATACTTTGCCAACTGATTTTAATTTTTGCTAAAATTCTTGTCATGCTGTGTGCAAGGGAGTAGTTTTCTTAAGGGGGGGAAGGATATTCAATTTAAACTCTCTTTTTTTTTTTTTTCCTTTCTATTTATTTAATCGATAAGATGGTAAACACCCTTCTTGATTTGACCTTCTCCCTTTTCGTAAGGAAGATCAAATACAGCGTTACTACGGAATCTTCTCAAGAAATAGATAGCGACGGATTCCAAATGCGTGGGTTCGATTCCCAAATCCTTGAAGGTAAGTGCGCCAGGTGTAGGTTGATCGTCCATCTTCATCTATATACATATATATATATATATATATATATATTGAGTCAGTCCCTCGCGTTCTCCTTGTCTATCCACTTACTCTTTCGATCAAATCTGGACTGACCATTTGGTTGTAGGGCAATTTGTCCATGGCAGTAGCCACCAGTCTATGTAAGAGGGTGAATAAAGCATGTCGTCTATGACTTTTTCCTTACTTGAGAAGACGGTCAGGCACGTTACGGATAGGAAGAGGCTTCATGGAAATCTCTCGCGCCAGTTCGTAGATTTGTTCAATGGTATAGGCTTGAGGACCATAAAGCTCATACGTCTTACCCATGGTAGATTCAGCTGTTAACATGACTTCCAGTGCTTGAGCAACATCGATAGCCTAATGGGGTTATATCAGTCCATGCTTTGTCGTACAAAATAATCTTACAGAAACAGGAAGAATCTTGGTCTTGCCTTCGTTTGTCCAATATTGCCAACCGTCACCATCTACAACCCAAACCTGTCAGACAAAACAAGCCAATACACCGAATAAAACCTTACCACCAATTCTGTTCAAGAAACGATCTTCATGACCCCACATGGTTCCAGGACGAACAATCGTAGCCTCAGGTAGTACTTCACGGAGTGCCTTTTCACCTAAAGCCTAGGAAAGACCCGTTGATCCTCTATTTTTTCTCTTTTTTTTTTTTTTTAGTGAAAATAGCTTACTTTGGTACGAAGAAAGTTGGAGACGGAATCTTCAGAAGCGTTCAAAGCAGACACTTGAACGAAACGGGCCACATCATTTTCAGCACATACTTCAGCTAAAGCACGGGTACCATGAACATGGACATCGTCAAAAGTAAAGTTCCTAAGTAAACATATAAGCAACGCCACGGTGGAAAGAATCCGTACTTTGTTTCATAATCACGACCGATCAAGTTGTATACAATATCTGAGTGACGAACACAGGCATTTAGCTGCTCTCGGTTTCTTAAATCGAATTCCAAAGGCACAATCTGTCCCAAATCACCAGTGACCTTCAAATGTCTGACCTCATCAGGGTCACGATAAGCAACAACCACTTGTGTGCCTTGTTGTGCTACATGCTATCATGTCAGTAGAGAGCTCATATCTCTGGTCGTCTTTATTTACCAAGACGGTTGACAACATAACGACCCAAGAAACCGGTACAACCAAATACAGTGGCAATATGTCCGTTGGTGGATGATCTTTTTTTTTTAAAAAAAAAAAAAAAAAAGTGAGTCTATCCATCACTCATATATAAAAAAAAAAATAAAAAAATCAAAAAAAAAAAAAAAAAAAAAAACAGTCCAATCTACCTTCCACCAAGACCTTGTCGAACCATCGTTTGACCCGTCTTTTTTCTAAACGTTAAATCGTGCAAGGTGCGCTAGAGATGCAGGTGAAATATTAGTTTGTTTTTGTTTTCAAGTATAAAAAAGGGGTCGAAGGTTGCTTTTATTTACAGTTTGGTTGATAGCTGTTACTTTGGTAACATGGGAACGTCCAACCTCTATTCATTCCACAGTTATAATTAAAAAAAAAAAGAGGGGGTGAGAATTGTCGTATACTTGTTTTAATGATGGAATCCAGTGCTTTTTTTTTTTTTTTTTACGTTTTAATGCAACTGAAGCAAGCATTGTTGTAAGAGTGAGGGGGTTGTAATCGAAAAACAAGAACAAAAAAAAAAAAAAAAAAAAAAAAAAAAAAAAATGGCCCCAATCATTCACCAGGCGTATTGATGATGTCGACATCGGAGTTCAGAAGCCTCCATGAGGGAGAGTGCATTGGCAAGAGTGAAATAGAAACAAACGCGTTCTGAAATGGGGAGAGATCCGTCCTGCCTATTCTACTTTTTTTTTTTTTTTTTTTGTGTGGGTGAGATACGTTCAACCAAGTTGGATGTGATGGGTGTACATATTAGCCCTTCACTTTTTTAAGAAAAAACACGCCTATGAACAGACCCTTGAATAAGGAAACTGTAAAAGAGAAAGATCTGTATTCTACGCTTTTGGTTTATTATTAGTTATCGCCAACTCCCTGTGGATCAAGCTGGTAAGAAAGAGCAGTGGTTTTTTTTTTTTTTTTTTTTTTTTTTTTTTTTTTTTTTTACCACATGATTAAATCCAAACCACCACACCAAGATGGCTATCATAACACAAATACCAATACATAGAAAAAAGCAACACCATTTTTTCTAGACCCATTCATAAATCAGTCCCCCTTGGCTTTTTTTTTTTTTTTTTTTTTAAAAAAAAAAAAATAAACTTACGGTGCGTGTCGCTTTAGCACTCTGGATGGCTTTTGATATAAACGTGTTTCCATCTTGAACAAGCGTTTGTGTTTGTTCCGCTTGGTTTTCTATGGTAGTTAATGTTTCCCCTTGTTGCTCTACCATCATGGACATATCCATAAAGAGTTGATGTAATTCCTGTGAATGTTTAGTAAAACGATTCTGTCGTTCATTCAGATTTACAATGATTGTTTTTTCGATATGTTTAATATCATCCTGTCTTGTTTGAACTTCGGATAAAACAGCTTTGGCCTGTCCCTGTCTACCAGCGCTCATAAGCTAACCGAGAGCAGTTAGTGTCTAAAGAGTGTTTGTCGCAAGAGCTTACGGATTGTGCAAATACTTGAGGAGGGCCTTCTGAATCAATGATGGTATCTACTTCATCTTGACTCGCCTCGGGTTTTACTATGGTAAACACATGAGTCTGCTTCTCTTCTTTATCCATCCGTAGATGGGTGAATCAAACATCACTCCTTTTACCAATTCTTATTTGACGTTCAATCCTTTGGCGATATCTCAATTGATAATTTCTTTCGACGTCTTGGTATCTTTGGATGGTGTCCATAAACTTTCTTTTTAAGGCTGAAACCTGGCCATTGAAAAAATAAGAAAAAAAAAAGTGAAATGTCTTTCTACCTGTTGATTGTGCATTGGTGTATCCGGATTATTTCTTTGTCGATGGTTGTTGTCTTGGAGCTCTTTTGATGTAACCCTCATAAGCTACGGTTTCCATCTCTCTTTGTTTACCTTGGAGTTTTTTCTTAATAGCCGTGTTGGTTTGCTGTGTAGCTGTTTTAAGTTGTTCGAGTTCCTTGGAAATCTTTTTGGATTGCTGTTCATTGGAACTTTGAAGTAGGGTATTATGTAAGTTGCTGATTTTGTCAATATTGTAATTTATAGATTCCATATCACTCTTGATTCTATCCAACTAATACACAGATATATAAAGACAAAGCTAGACTGTGTTTCCTTTACTTGTTCAAAGAATCCTTCGGAAGTAGATAGGTCGGGTTGTCTGTTGTTCATCTCATAAGATGGATCGGTAGGCGTATACCCCCAATCATGAGGTTTTTGAGTACTAAAGAAATAAATCACTACCTATCTCTCCCCCCCCCCTTTTTTTTTTTTCTTCTTTACCTCTAAATATGAGAATCAAAGGCAGATACACTAATTGTAAGAAGAAAGAAAACAAAAGCGTCTCTTGCTTTATATACCTCTGTCGGATGGGTATTTAATTCTGCTGTTCTATCTCTACTAAACGAGTACGACATGATAGAATGAAAACACCAAAAGGGATATTCTGAAAGAATTAAAGAACAAGAAAAGAGAGGTAAAGGATATATATATATATATATATATATATATATATACAAAAGTGCTAGAAAGCATTCCTGCTTTATTGACGTCACAAGTAAAATAGAGTCTATAGCATCGGTTTCTTATTAACAGAAACACGCTTACACATGTATCAATCCACGTTGTATTTAAGAAAACAGTCTACATACACTTGTGATAAACAAACAAATGTACACGATGGGTTGACTTGATTTAATCCTGTTGTTCTTACAATGCATATAAAAAAAAAAAAAAAAAAAAAAAAAAAAAAAAAAAAACAGCATGAAAAAACAATACAAAAACAAGTACAGGTTCATTGCAGCAAGGGGATCTCTTTCTCCCCCCCCCCATACATTCCAAAGAGCTTATAATATATGTGTGTATGTAGGAAGAAAAAGGGTTTTTCTTAAAAACAGACAACATCAACAGAAAATTGAAAATGACTAGAGCACATTCAATCTTAACCCAGGTGTGATGAGACAAGTGTGTTCCTGGAGGAGTGTCAAATGAGTGAACGGTCTATTTTAAAAAAGGCAATCGAATAACACAAATGGCTGAAAGTGGAGGACTTTTTAGAAGATGATCTCATTTTTTTTAAAAAAAAAAAAAAAAAAAAAAAAAGAGATTCTCAAAAGCCAAAGATAAGAAGCGACTCGTTCTTAAATATGATTTTGGTTGAGAATGACTACAACTACGGTGAACCCCTCTTCTTGCAGTTACCCAACTCCACTCATGGGTCAGGCGCAATCGTCATGAAGTGTCATTAACCAATGGTAAGCGTTTGTTTTGTTTTTACGGTTGTGCTCAAGGGGTGTCCGAAGGATTGTTCTCTACATTCAAAAAAAAAAAAATAAACAGAAATAATAAACTTCTTTTTCTTTTCTATTATAAAAACTATACCAAACCATAGATAAAAATGGTATTTTGTTCAACTTTGACATCAATAAAAAAAAAAAAGACTCATTTTTTAAAAGGCAGAGATGAGAGAATATCTTTATAAAATCTTGGTAGTGGGTGATCTTGGTACAGGAAAGACTTCGATCATACGTCGTTATGTTCATAATATATTTTCAACCAATTACAAGTCTACGGCAAGTATTGATATATCAAACAAATCAGGAGAGCCACTGACCTGGATTGAATTTTAGATAGGCGTCGATTTTGCGCTTAAAGTGATTCAATGGGGACCTGAGATCATTGTTCGGTTACAACTCTGGGATATTGCAGGTCAAGAAAGATTCGGAAACATGACACGCGTGTACTATAAAGAGGCGCTTGGAGCTATCGTGGTGTATGACATTACCAGACCACAGACATTTGAAGGGGTGACTAAATGGAAAAAAGATATCGATGCCAAAGTGTCATTACCTGATGCTTGGGGAGGGGGACAGATACCAGTGATCTTGCTGGCCAATAAGGTAATAAAGAAAACGACCATCCATTGTTTTACTGACTTTATTCAAGACGGATTTAATCAACGAAGGGCATGGACAACATGCAAATCCTGCAGAGTTGGATAGTTTCTGTAAAGAAAATGGTTTTATACAATGGTAATGCGTTCTGCTTTTTTTTTTTTTTTTTTTTTTTTTTTTAATGGCATCGTTTATTCAATCGTTGATCGTTCTTAGGTTTGAAACTTCTGCCAAAGACAATAACAACATTGAGGAGGCTACTCGCTCTTTGATATCGGCGATTGTTCAACTACAACAGGAAAATGCAAATAACGAACTTCAAGAAGATGAAAGATTGAATCTGGATGAACATCACAGACAGCAAAACCAAGGTGGTTGCTGTTAAACACAAATCAATCAATATTAATAAAACCGCGTATATTCACAAGTACAAAGTTTGACCCCAAAAAAAAAAAAAAAAAAAAAAAAATATAGACAGAAAATAACTGTGTCACTTTTTGATGTTTTCTAGAAAACTTTTTCAAGTTGATAGCTTCCATGTTTGTAAATGACTTTGGAATCACTTTTTCCTTTTTGACAACCCGTTGGGTGACAAATGTCATTTCTATTTATTTCTTTTTTTTTTTTTTTTTTTTTTTTTAGCCCATTCTAAAAGTGTACAGGAATCGTTAGAATAAAGTGAAATGCAGAAAAAAAAAAAAAAGAAGGGGTTTTTGTTAAAGAAAGGATAGGTGTGGCTGTGAAATAGGCCAATGTAGAGCTACCACTTGACGCTGCCAAAAAAAAAAAAAAAAAACTTTATTTGTCTTGGTTGTTTCACGACCCAAATCAAAACTCAGTTTTTTTTTTTTTTTTTTTTTTTTTTCTTTTTTCTTTAGTTTTTATTATTCAAGAGTCAAGAATGATACAACATTACTTGGGGTTGCTTTACTACTTTACGACACTTGTGTTTTCAGCCAGCATACCTTTTGACGATAAAAAGATTGAATATATTGGAAGATGGCAATCGAGTAAGGATGCTATGCAGAGTGATTGGCCAGGCGCTTATTTCCAAGCAAGCTTTCAACAGACACAGACGGTTCAGATCACACTTAGGAATGCTTCCAACTTTTTAGTAAAGATAGACGATGGGCCAACGACGATTTTTTTTGCAAACACAACACGGGTGACGACAGTGACGCTACCTGATCATGAAACGCACAAGGTGTTGGTGATGGCTACGGATGCTATCAGTCTACAGTCACTTTGGATTGAAGACAGCGGTCGTGCTTTGCCGCCCTCATCGGTTGGACCCAAGCGGTTGGTAGAGTTTGTAGGCCATGATCTAGTCCTGGGCACGGATACCACCCAAGGCCCTTTCACTAGCTTTTCTTGGCTGGCCACCTTGGGTACAGCGCATCGAGCACTGACGGCTTGCCATGACGCAACTCTGATGCATGGGCTTTCAACAGACTATTTTCAAACATGGATGTCATCCGATGCACTGGTTCTCCTGTTGGGCGCCAACGATAAACGAAAAGGCTATGGTTCGCATGCTTACCGTCAAGAACTCACCCAGTTTCTCACCAACGTCCGCCGTACATCGCTTCAAGCAGAATCACCACTCTTTGTACTGTCCGAACCTTTGGGTGACATGTTTCGGTCTACACAACAAGCAGTATTGGATCTCAAGCAACAGGGCGACTCGCATGTTCATTTTATTGATACAACCGGTTGGTTGAAATATGGCCCTTCACTTTATCTTGACAAGGTAAAGGGGGTTGGGTTCTATCTTTTTTTTATGACTCTTTTTTTTTTTTCTTTTCAACCTGTTTAGGAACATTTGAACGATGCAGGCCATGAACAGTTTGCCAAACGGTTACACCCGCTTCTGCTTACCAAGTTGATGGATCCCTACCAGCCTTTGCCTGGACCTGCACCCAACCCGAACCTACCTGGGGATTGGCAAACCATGGACGTAGGGGATGAAACCCAGATTGGTCTTCCAGGCACTGTCTCTGCCGATTCCTACTCTACCTTCACCCTCTGGGGTTCGGGTGCAGATATTGAGAGCGTCAACGACGCGTTTCGGTTCATGTATCAACCTTTTTCAGGCACGGGTGCTTTGGAAAGCACGATCCGGTCCCATTCCACCTTTGCAAAGTGTGCTAAAGCAGGCATCATGATTCGTGAACATCTTGGCTCTGGCTCTCCCCTGATCATGGTAGGCATCTCACCCGCTGACGGTGTCTTTGTTCAAATCCGTCAACATAACTTTGAATCCGCCAAAACTATCAAAAAAATGAAGGCCGCGCCTCCCTATCGACTTCGTTTGATGCGCTCTCGAAAAGATCTTTTCGAAGTACAGATTCAACATATCGATCTCCTTACCGGTACCTCCACCGCCTGGGAACCTTTTGTTCAAGTCCCTTTTGAGCTCGCAAAAGATGTCTATGCTGGTCTCGCTGTTACCAGTTGTGATACATCGGTGGTGAGTGTTGCCAAATTTACTGAAGTCACTCTCTATCATACCAGTCACTTGAGATTCATTCATCAAACTTATTAATTCCCTCCTTCAAGAAAAAGAAAAAGAAAAAAAAAAACGTGTGTGTGTGTGTGTGTGTGTGTGTGTGTGTGCGTGTGTGTGTGCGTGTATGTGTGTATGTGTGTATGTGTGTGTATGTGTGTGTGTATGTGTGTGTATGTATGTATATATGTAGGTGGCTTTCTTTTCTCTCTTAAAAAAAGATTTTTATTCTTCTTTTTTAATTTTTCTTTTGTTTGGGTGCTTCCATACGAATGGGTGTTTGAATACCTGATAACCAAGTAATACCCACACCTGCAATAAACATAAAGAGAAGAGAAACACCTAGAACCATAAATACACCAGGTGTAAACAATTGGTATTTAGCAAAAATGGGTAGTTTTTCCTCAACAGGTGCACGGCGACGTAGAGTGGCCTTGGGTGAGCTAGATGTATAAACAGCGGCATAATCATCGGTAGGGATCGATCTCATGACTTGCTCTAATAAAGCATCTAGACAAGAAAGTACTTAGTATCTATCACCTGTTTGGTAAAATATTTACTGTTCTTATTCAAATCGTTGGTTTGAGAAAGAGACACAATAGCCACTATCGGTTTGTCTTGTTCAGGAAAATCGTCTGTAGAAATAGCTTTTTTTTTTTTTTGTGGTTATCTTTCCTGGCGACTACAAAAGAAATAGGCACTTACTAGAAGCATCCAGATAAGAAATCTGGGTATTGCATTGAATGGCTAACTTTTGAGCTACTTGTTGAATATCAACACCGTCCGTAATATATTCCAAAGAGGAATGAGAATGAGCATTTTCAACACGGGCCTTGTAGGGTTGTTGTTAATATTCAATGTCGCATAGATGAATCTTACCTTCAACTGTTCAAAAGAGTGTTTGTTTTCTGGACGAGTCAGGTCATTACTATGCAGCTTTAAACTATGGTTTAATGTCTTTGTACAAATGTCACGTTATATAATACCTCAGGCTGGTTGAACAAGGCAATCACTTTTGCTGAGCAAATGTCGTGCGAAAGAGAGGAAAGAATAGAGGTCGCAGCATCTGCATGAGTCATGACATGTTGAGTTTGTGTGTTTGGGTTAATGTAACTATAACAATGCATATTAAATACTGCAAAGAGCTTTTAATACAAGTCGATTCAACCAAAAAAAAAAAAAAAAATGTATACACACTCTTTAGGAGACCACAGAACACAAGGCACTGTGTTATCAAAGGCTACCACAGTAGATACAAGAGTTGAAAACAAAGCAATACTATTTATTTTCATATGTGCGAATAAGAAAAAAAAAAAAAAAAAGAGGTTGTATGAAACAAATTAAAAACAACTGGACTTTAATTTTATCCAAGGCGAAAGTGGGGTAAGAGAGTTTATTAAGGTCAACAGGGTCATTATTAGAAGGAATAGAGTGAAAAAAAAAAAAAAAGGGTGGATATTACAAAATGCACGTATATTTTTCTGTATGTACATACATAGGGCGATATGGGCGCCATCAAAGGGTGGCATCATCTTCGTCGTCCATTTCATCATCGCCTTCGTCTGCGGAGGTATATTCTCTGTCGCTGTAAAGCGTATCGAGTGTATCGTCGTAGCTATGAGCCCAATAGACAAGCGCTGTAGGATCTGATACGGACAGGTCGTAGTCGAGAAAACAAAGAAACTCTTTTTCCATGCGCTCTATTTTGTGCTTCTTTTCGTCATTTGTGTAAGACTGTTGGAAAGTGGGTATTTTGGGCGATGTTGGGGGTGTGATGGGCTTTTGAGCCTCTTTTGTATAAATAACGAGTCTCAGGCAATGGTAGATGTGTTTGGCGGCTAAACTGTAGGCGATATAGATCATACGCGAGCCACAGCCAGAGGTCCCTTTCAAGCCTTGATATTTCTACTCTCAAAGAATTAAAGATCAATGGTTTCAACAACACAACTCACCCTATTCAGTCTTTCGATATAATTGATAGCCACCAATAAAGTAGTGCTGGGACATAGCGCAGGCATGAAATTAGAGCCTGTGCAGTACTTTTGCAGTGATATTTCAAAGGGTTCGTTGGGGTTGGTTTGGGTGTCAAGCAAGCTACTCATCATGCAAAACAGTTGTTGCACTTTTTCTTTGCAAGGGTTACTTTCCCATGTTTGGGCAACATAAATGGCTAAATGGGCTATATTTTAAAGAAAGGGGGCGGGGAAAAAAAAAAAAAAAATTAAATGGGTTATCATTATTAATAAAAATGGGTATGGGTTCTTACCGATGCATTTCTTGGTCAGTGGTTTTCTCTGATTGATTTCCATAGCATTTAGCAGATTACATGCCTGGTCATATTTGAATATGTGCTTTCTGCTAGAATCGCTTTGATTTTTGTAAGGACATGCCACTTTGCGACGTTTATGTGTAATAGATTTCATAAAACTATCCAATACGAAATTTTTAAAGTTCTTTTTTTTTTTTTTTTTTTTTTTTTCAGAAAAATAACGTCGGAAATATCTTTATTACTCGCTTATAAAAAAAAAAAAAAAAAAAAAAAGAAAAATAAAAAAAAAAAAAAAGAGAAATAAGAACAGAAAAAAAAAAAAAAAAAAGAATTTTACAAGCTTAGTAATCTGTTGCAAAACAGTATTTCCGCTCTGCATGATTTGTCAACCCATTTATAAGCCTATGATTGTGTCGATCCCTTTTTTAACAGAGTGACTTCTTTCTAGAAGATTAAGCTCAAGCTTTATTGTTTGTTGGATTTTCATTTCTAAAAGGAATTTATATTAGAATTTCAGCTTTTGATGAAGTAAGGCTGATTTGAAGTCAGAATTTGGTTTAGAGTTGCTCAAGGAGCAAACGAACTTTTTAGATCGTTTCTGGTTGAGTCGTAACAATAAACATGCTCAGGTAAAAGGACTAAAACAAGCGTATTTTAATAGGCTACTTTCATTGGTTTATGGTTTGACGTAGCGAAATGCAACTCCAAAAAGACGGTTTCCGAAAAGACCAAACAGATTAGGAACCGAGTGAAATAGGCAACCCGAAACAAGCCGTAAAAAAAAAAAAAAAAAAATTTTTTGGCTACTGAAATTTGCCAATTTTTTCGAGAAAAACAAATCAATGTGTCTCCCTTTTTTTTTATTTCTCAGCATTTGACAACACTATTTTCAGATTTTTTTTTTTCATTGTATATCTAAAAATGGAAATACGAGACTAAGCTTAGTAATCCACACTGACGGTGGCTATCATTTTATGCGGTATCATACAGACGAGAGCCACAGTGGAATGTAAAAAAAAAAAAAAAAAAAACAAACACAGGGCATGATTATCAAAAGCCCAGTTCCATCAAAGCCATATCTCATATTCATTCCCCCTTTATCAAGGAGCGCCTTACTTCACTGAACCAAAGAATGGGGGAAATTCTCTCTTTTTATAAATATAGATAAAAATCTGCCCCCAAAGAACCGACAATAACATTTTCTATATTTTCTATTTATTAAAATTATTATACTGCTACGCTGGTATTTCTGCCATTACGTTTCGCGTGTCTCATAAGTACAACCATAGCCACAGGTGTGATGCCTTCAATACGTTTGGCAGCTCCCTAAAAAAAAAAAAAAAAAAAAAAAAGGGGGGATGTGTTGGTCTTGATATTGAACTCGTCTACTCTGATTTACCAGTGTTTCCGGTCTCACAATAGAAAGCTTCTGACGGACTTCGTTTGATAGCTGATTCATCCTATAGATTATCTAAGCTTTTTGTTTTTGTTTGTCTATGCTTACGTCGAATAGTCCAAGTTGATGTCCAACTGTAGATTTTCATCTCTTTTCATAGCCTCAACTTCCAATGCCTGTCTTTTTAAGAAAGGCTTATAACGACCTACAAATTCCCTTTTTAGACAGGACCAATTCAAACTTTTATTTTTTTTTTTTTTACCTTCTATCATCACACGTTCCTTTAAGCTTGGTTCTAAATAGGCTAAATTGGGCAATAAATCGTAAAAGGCATTCAACCCAATATTAGGCCACATTAACAAATCAGTACCACTAAGGGAATGTGAGTTATAAGTGACATGCTACCGATAGATTCATCACCTCTTGAGTACACCATTGTTGTTATCAAATGAAGACATAGTATCGCAAACTAAGCCATGAGCAGCCCACTTTATGGCGGGCATTTTGATCTGCTCAAGCGATTCGATTGCTTCCCCAAGTGCCTTTGAGCTTGTGTGGTAGTGCTCCCATCTCTTTTGACCTACAACGCCACATGCATACCCTTTAGGGGTCAATCGAGTGTCAGCATTATCTGCACGCAATAACAAGCGGTATTCTGATCTGGCCGTAAACACACGGTAGGGCTCTTCTACACCCTTAGTAATCAAATCGTCAATCAAGACACCGATATAGGCATCGGAACGATCCAGAATAAAAGGCATTTTCCCTTGCGCATGCAAGCCAGCATTGATCCCTGCCATAATACCTTGGGCGGCGGCTTCTTCGTATCCGGTTGTACCGTTGATTTGTCCAGCCAAGAAAAGGCCTGCAATTCTCTTGGTTTCTAAAGTAGATCTCAACTCACGAGGATCAATATGATCGTATTCAACGCCATAAGCTAGAGCGAGGTTAGAAAATAGCTCTATACACGCGTTCTTTATTTACCTGGCTTAAATACCTGTACATTTTCTAAACCTTGGATCATACGTAAAAAGTTGATCTGTACTTCTTCAGGCATCGTGTTTGAAATACCATTTGGGTAGACTATAGGTGTATCCAACCCCTCAGGCTCTAGCCAGATATTATGACCCTCTTTTGATGTAAACCGCTGAATCTTGCTTTCTAAAGAAGGGCAATAACGTGGCCCTTTGGTCGTTTCTCGGATATGAATACTTTGATCAAAATGATCAGAAATATATTGATGTACTTTGGCATTGGTTCTTGTTTGGTGGCATAGGATTTGATGATCCTTTGGTTGACATCAATCAATCTCTGTCTTTGTATCTTTTTTTTTTTTTTTTTAACAAAAGTTCATATCTAGACTTACTGCGTATGGAACTGTTGAATGAAGATAAGAAAAAGGAGAAGGAGGTTGATCTCCTTCTTGTGTAATTAGGCCATCGTAGCAAATAGTTCTACCATCCAATCTTGCAGGTGTACCTAATAAGTTGGGTTTACTCTATAAAACTTCTTTCTCTCTCCTTCTATTTTTTTCGTACCTGTTTTCATTCGACCCAGTTTAAATCCTGCAGATTTCAAAGACTTTGAAAGTGCTAAAGATGGATTTTCGCCAATTCTGCCCGCAGGCCAAGATTTGAGACCAATACGAATCTCACCGCCCAAAAAAGTACCAGTGGTGATCACTACGTTGGGTGATCGAATAACCTGTCCGTTTTCTAACCGGACACCTTTCACAAGCTGAGAGGCTCCTTTCTTGACCATCTGTTGATGTTCATTTTCTGACATACCATCGTTCAGTACAAGATCGGCTACACTGCCTGCCTGAATAGTCAAATTGGGATAGTCTTTAAGGTATTCATGCATATGTTTCTTGTAAAGTTTGCGGTCGATTTGAGCTCTAGGACCCTGTTATACATAAAAAGCGTTATCACTTGTTTAACATGTGTTTATTCATCTTTACATAAACAGCTGGCCCTTTGGATTTATTCAGCACTTTAAATTGAATACCTGCCAAATCTGCCAAAATATATAAAAAAAATAACAACAATAAATGACATTTGTTTTTATTTATGAGGAGGGGGAGTTAAAAATCCATGTATAGGTTGAAAGCAAGGCTATTCTAAAAAAAAAAAAAAAAAAAAAAAAACCAAATACCTGATATACGCCCGCACACACCATCTAAAGCATCCACCTCTCTTACCAAAACGCCTTTACCCACACCGCCAAAAGAAGGATTACAAGACATTTCGCCTATACAAAAATGATCTCTCTTCAGTTTCTCTGTTTAAAAAGTGATTTCTAGTAGACATTCACCAATGGTATCTATATTTTGTGTCAAAAGTAGGGTTCTTGCCCCTGTACGAGCAGCAGCGGTACATGCCTCGGTTCCCGCATGACCACCTCCAATGACAATTACATCGTAATCTTTTAATGTATTTGCTTGTCTTTGTGTTGAATGAGTATGGAACAAAGAAGCATATTTTTTGACATGTCGAACAGATCTAATTTGACGATGCATTTTTTTTTTTAAAAAAAAAAAAAAAAAAAAAAAAAAAAAGAAAAAAAATTGAACGCACACACCTTTTTTTTTTTTTTTTTTTTTTTTTTTTTGAAATCGAGCATTCATAGTGAAAATAAAGGGGCTCTTTTTAATTGCTGTTTTTGTTGCTATTTTCTAAATTCGAATTACTTTGCCACTTCGTTGGTCGTCATAATCCCGTTTCGATTCAATTTTGTTGGATACCAAACAATAAATGACTTGAAAAAGCCTCCTTTTTGTATATCTAGGTATCCAACCTCCGATAGCAAATAGGTCAAATCAACTCCCTCCATACACACACAAAAAAAAAAAAAAAAAGAGGTAAAATGACAGATCAGATGCAGTGATGATATGGAAAAAATAGAAAAAAAGAAGATGATAGACCTTTAGCCATAGAAACAAAAATAAAAAAGAAGATGGCTTTATTGATCATTCCAATTCATTTCGTCATTAAACGGATTATTCCAGTTGTATTCTGCATAACGCTCGTCTACAATCGTAATATAGCTTCTTAGTGGTGGTGCAGCAGGCATTTCTAACGATTCCTCTTCGTCTGTAACTGAGTCATAATCAACCATCATCTTATCCTCCTCTAGACTCTCTCGAGATAATTTATCGTTGGCTCTGTTGGCTATAGAATTAGGTGATAGTTGGAAGGTCGTTGTGATAGGCGATAATGCTTCTTTATGACTAAAGTGCATTCGTTTTGAAGAATGAGACTAAAATAAATTAACAGGTAAACTCATCAAAAGACAGACTTTACTTCTTCTGCTGGATCCTCTTCTAGTTTCCTTTTGAGTGTATGCAGGTTGTTATTTACAACTTTTTTTACAGAAAAAAAAAAGGGATCAATCAGTCTGCTTTGACTTTTTCTTATTCACTTTTCTTTACTGCAGTTGTTGTATGTTTCCATGGTATCGACATAAAATTATATGAGAGAAAAAAATAAATAAAAGTAAAGAAAAAAGTAATGAAAAATTTAATAATTTTAGCAAGTATTATTTTTTTAAAAAAAAAAAAAAAAAAAAAAAAAGTTAAAAAAGGCGGCATCTCAAGATTGACGTTTAAAACAATAAGAAGCAGTCATTGCAGTCGTCCCATTCTTTAGGTTGAAAATCCGAAAAAAAACTACCTAAAAACATGTCTATAAAGTAACCTCCCCCATCGTTTTGCACTACTTGAAGGAAACCAGATTCTACTTCTCATATAACAGAAAAAAAAAATTTTCTTTTTACCTTCCTTTTGTTCTAATATCATTATATAGAGTGTACGCTAACTAGGCTGTTATAACGTTCGATTTAGCTTACGGCTCGCCAAAAACCCAGTTAAGCTCAGTTAACCGAAAAAAAAGTCAATTTAGACTAGTCAGAATCTCACAGACGAGATAAAAAACAAAAGACTTTTCTTTTGCTCTTGTTACCAACATAACAATTTTTGCGCGTATAGCCGACACATGGAAAACGGAAGCTTTCGCTATATTCTTATTAATCAATTCATTCTATGGTTACAGTCTATAATAGTTTTCATTGAAAAGCCTCATTATTGAATATCTCATACTTTGTACACGTATATGTATATATATACAGTACGTACATATTTCTATACAATCAAATTATAAAGAATAGAAAAATGAAAATAAGCGGTTGATTAAAATATCTTGTAAAGAAGCTGACATTCTTTACCCGCTTCTTTTTGCTTGTTTCTGAGATAATAACTGATTTTTGGACGCTAGTCTGTCTGATTCATTGTTTATGATCATTTGAAACCAACAGTCTTTTTCAACTCAGGTTACAATTGTTTCCACTACACTTTTTTTTTTTTTTTTTTTTTTCGATCCCTATTTTTGTTTGAGACTTTTCTCCTATTCCCCAATCCCCTCCTCTTCTCCCCCTTTCTTAATGCCTTTTTTAATACCCAAAAAAAGGCATAAAAATGAATTGCATATGGTTTGATTTAGATAACAGTGACACCCAATTCCTACTATAGCCTAAATTAGCATTCATCTCGACTAGGAAATAATCGGATTAAGCATGTTTGGGGAGAAAGAGAAAAATAAGTGAAGAGGAGGGTACATCAGAAGATCACGGTGACCGATTTACTCACAACGTCAATAAAAAACGTGTTTACTATTTTAATGCGGGTAGAGTGAAAGATTTCCTTTTTTGAAACCCAATGAGCTCATCGAATGTGTTTTTGAGAGAGTCAATGGAGAGGCTGACTGAAAGAGTGTACGGCTTTATTTATTAGGATGGTAAAAGTAGTTGTCGCGTTCACAAAAGAAAGCAAAGCCGGTATTAGATAAGCTCGAAAAAAAAAAAAAAAAAAAAAAAAGATGGAGCGAATATGTATATTGCTTTAAACGCTATGGAAAAAAAAAGAAAAAAAAAATCCTATTTTTCGGTCTAATTGATAAAAAAAGGTGTATATATCCTATGGCTCTATAATACACGCACGCACGCACACACACACACAAGACTGAACAAAAGGAAATACAATGTACCACATAGTCTTTTAAAGTCAATAGACGATCGAAACGAAGGAGATAGAAGACGTGTGACACAGACTCAGGCTTTTGTCATCCCTCTGTGTATGTATATATACACATATATGTATGCGCTTCTTTATTGTAGCTGTTGTTTAGTAGATATGAAAAGCATTATACAGGTTTGCTTTAGACTTTTTTGGTTGGGTATTGTTTATTTAATAAACCAAGGTTCTTTTTAGTTACCCCACACGAAATGTATAAAGTAACGAAAGCTACTGAAGCTTATAACAGGAGATCGTATGATAGACAGAGGGAAATAGATACAGAGGAGAAAAAGACAGGCAGGCAGGGCTTGGTAGTATTTGGTACTAAAAATAAACATTGTTTCTATTATTTAACATGGGATTTAGGTGAATTTCACTTAACAAATGAACTGCAAAAATTTCTTGTGGAAAGCTTTCCTTTTTTGAATGTTTGATATCGCTTTAAAGCCTTGATTTACAAATATAGGTGCTGCATACTTTCCACCTATGACAAGTAGAACTTTGAAAACATTAATATATTTCTCCTCTTCCCCTTTTTTTTTGCTTGTATTATTTTAATGTCTATCTCGAATAACTTTTCTCAAAAGAAACTGCATACTGCAGCGTCATCATATCTCTTTACTAAAGAACTCTTAAATGGCTAAAAGGGTGACATTTTTCTATATTGGAGTTTTTGCGATAAACTAAAATGAACCATGCTTTTAAATAACAGAACTTAAATCATACAGCCTTGTTTAGGGACAAATTATAAAATCATGGATAACTCACAAGGCGTAAATAAATTGATTTTTTAGAATGTGCTATAAACTGCTTTCAGAAACAATCATATAGTATTAAAGAAAAATAAACAACTAACATAGCAATTTAGCTACTGTCAATCGTATGGAAATACTTTTTGCAGTATAAAAAAATCTTACTTAAAGCAAAAAATGCAATAAAAAGAATTTTTAGTAACAACAATATCGACATATGTTTCCCTAAAAAATTTAAAACTAGTCATCCTAAGCTCTTTATATATAAAATCCTGATAGCAACCAGATCAATGTATGCTGATGTTGTATAAACATCTATTAGTTACCAAAGACCAAATAATGGCCATTCTAAAAATTAAAAAAAAAATCCTCAAGTCATCTGTATTATTCTATGTTTTTTTATGCAGCTTCTTTCATAAACTCATAGGTCTGACATAGTTTCAAAAATGTACTTTCTTCAAAAAAAAAAAAAAAACTTTTTTCCCTCAAATGTTGCTATAGGAGTCTTTTAAAATACCTTACTATTGATCTAAAAATAAGCTTTAGGGAACATAAAGTGTGATATACCCAAGACGTATACCTAGAAGGAGACCAAAAGCATAAAGTACTACATTCAGCATGTTGCACTAAAACTTTTTTTTTTTTTTTTTTCAAAAAAAGCTAGCTAAACTTTGAATAACCAAAAAGCAGATATCCGATGCTTTTTTTTTAAAAAAAAAATATTGCTTGTTGTTAAAACGAGTTAACTTCGATTACTCCAACGATCTAAACCTTTGGTGTATTTTTTTTTAATGCACAACTAATAATATTGTCGATATTGCAAATATAGATTTGCTCAAAAAGAAAAAAAAGCAAGATCTTTATTACAAAAAAAAAGTGGTAGAAAAGCTTTTTTAGATGATTTGAATATATAAGTTTTTTTCACCTTTTTGATTTTTACATCCCCTTCATAGTCACAGAGTTTTTCTTTTTCGCTCAAAAAAAAAAGAATGCCTTTGAGAAAAGCTTGAAGAATAAAGATGATTCTTTACTAACAGTGTTTTTATTAATATACGCTTTCTCTTTTTAGGCTATATATTGAATGTTCGGATTTTTTATAGCTAGCCTTAAATGGCTTATAAACGATCGATCAGATATTTGCAGATATGCCTGTGTATGTGAAAATAAGCATCTTTTATAACTGACCTGCATTCAATAAGTTTTTGGTTTCATACTTCCTAAAAAAAAAAAAAAAAGTAAATGGGGTTATTTCACACAATTCTAGATGTTTGTGCAGCCAGACAAAATAAGGATGGCGTTCATTTATACGTACTCAAACCTTGAGCTCCCAGAGGGCTAAAAAGTCTTCAAAAAATTTAAGAGTACTTATAGTCTTCTTCAACAAGGAAAGTAGAAAAGTTTATCGTAGAGCAATATGTAAATATCAAAAAGAAGCTCACACAGCCATCGTGCATTTGAGGTTCCTGAGTATATCGATCTTATAATAGCGATACTCTAAAGAATATTAGAAAGATAAGATGCTATCAGTGCAAATTCAAAACTACTGATACACGTAGTGCACATTTTGCTGATAACAGGTTGTTCGTTTTTTATTTAAAACAAAAAAAAAGTACACAAAACAGTTTCTTTTGGCGTTGAAGTCATAGTTTATTTTAGCTATGTACTTTAAACATACCGTAAAGAAGCGGATAAATGGATTAATATATATATATATACGTACATGTATTGATTGCAGTAAACGAAGAAACAGCTCACTATGCAGGTTAAAAAATTAATGACACTACAAAAGCTGTTTGCGTATATTTTTTTTTTTTTTTTGAAAAGCAGTTGCAGGTACCAGTTACACAAGACCGGTTTCCCCCATTGCTCCTATTGTTACCATTGCCTCTCACAAAATCATAAAGATTGTAATAGTTGCTCTCAGTGTTCAATTGATTACCAAACACTGTATAAAAGGTAAACATTATGTTTTCTCTGTTTTATTAAAAGATTTTTAGTGATAAAAAAAAGTATGGTGAATAATATGAATACAAAAAAAAAGAGGTTTTAGGGAAATGACCAAAGACCCCAAAAATTTTTGCACTTTTATTGTTTAAAGGTCCCACTTTCTGAGCACTTTAATAAAAAGCCGTTGGTCACCTATGTATAAATTTGTAACTACTTGCGGTCAAAAATAGAACTCACGGGGCTTCGAAAACCTTGTTCTAAACGCTTTTTATTGTCTTTAAAAAAAAGAAAAAGTCTGCGGCAAGTCAAATGACATGTTAAAGTGTGTTACTATTTGTTTTTCGTTTTCTTGACTGACCAAAAAAAAAACTCTGAGGGAATACAAAGGCGCGTACAAAAAGAATAGGTCTTATTAACAGTAACGAATTTTCCATGACACCAAGCTTGTCTTATTTATAAAAGAAAGGCCGCTTTCAACTCTTTACGTAATAAAATGAACTAGGCTAATCACTGTTTCCATATAGCAATTATAGCATAGATGGCGGCGGCCAGTTGTTTTTTTTTGTATTATTGCTATCATTAAACATTTCAAAGACTATTTCACTACATTGGTTGACCAACTCAGCTTTTTCAATCCAGCAAAGTGATTATAAATCAGTTCATTATTTAATTGCGCGATGGAAAGGTTCAATGATAGAAAAATAATAAAAAGAATAACTTTTCTATTACGTATTCAATATTTACTTTTTGTGTGCGTAGCTGACACATGGAAAACGGAAGCTTTCGCTATATTCTTATTAATCAATTCATTCTATGGTTACAGTCTATAATAGTTTTCATTGAAAAGCCTCATTATTGAATATCTCATACTTTGTACACGTATATGTATATATATACAGTACGTACATATTTCTACACAATCAAATTATAAAGAATAGAAAAATGAAAATAAGCGGTTGATTAAAATATCTTGTAAAGAAGCTGACATTCTTTACCCGCTTCTTTTTGCTTGTTTCTGAGATAATAACTGATTTTTGGACGCTAGTCTGTCTGATTCATTGTTTATGATCATTTGAAACCAACAGTCTTTTTCAACTCAGGTTACAATTGTTTCCACTACACTTTTTTTTTTTTTTTTTTTTTTTTTCGATCCCTATTTTTGTTTGAGCCTTTTCTCCTATTCCCCAATCCCCTCCTCTTCTCCCCCTTTCTTAATGCCTTTTTTAATACCCAAAAAAAGGCATAAAAATGAATTGCATATGGTTTGATTTAGATAACAGTGACACCCAATTCCTACTATAGCCTAAATTAGCATTCATCTCGACTAGGAAATAATCGGATTAAGCATGTTTGGGGAGAAAGAGAAAAATAAGTGAAGAGGAGGGTACATCAGAAGATCACGGTGACCGATTTACTCACAACGTCAATAAAAAACGTGTTTACTATTTTAATGCGGGTAGAGTGAAAGATTTCCTTTTTTGAAACCCAATGAGCTCATCGAATGTGTTTTTGAGAGAGTCAATGGAGAGGCTGACTGAAAGAGTGTACGGCTTTATTTATTAGGATGGTAAAAGTAGTTGTCGCGTTCACAAAAGAAAGCAAAGCCGGTATTAGATAAGCTCGAAAAAAAAAAAAAAAAAAAAAAAAAAAAAGATGGAGCGAATATGTATATTGCTTTAAACGCTATGGAAAAAAAAAGAAAAAAAAAATCCTATTTTTCGGTCTAATTGATAAAAAAAGGTGTATATATCCTATGGCTCTATAATACACGCACGCACGCACACACACACACAAGACTGAACAAAAGGAAATACAATGTACCACATAGTCTTTTAAAGTCAATAGACGATCGAAACGAAGGAGATAGAAGACGTGTGACACAGACTCAGGCTTTTGTCATCCCTCTGTGTATGTATATATACACATATATGTATGCGCTTCTTTATTGTAGCTGTTGTTTAGTAGATATGAAAAGCATTATACAGGTTTGCTTTAGACTTTTTTGGTTGGGTATTGTTTATTTAATAAACCAAGGTTCTTTTTAGTTACCCCACACGAAATGTATAAAGTAACGAAAGCTACTGAAGCTTATAACAGGAGATCGTATGATAGACAGAGGGAAATAGATACAGAGGAGAAAAAGACAGGCAGGGCTTGGTAGTATTTGGTACTAAAAATAAACATTGTTTTTTCCTGTGTTCCAAAAAAAAAAAAAAAGCCTATAAAAGCAGGCACTTTTCTGGTTTTTTTTCCTTTTTTCTTGTGATTACTTTTTATCTAGTTATTATTTTCCCTCTAAAACCACTTTTTTGTATTCAATGAACACTCAGTTACCTGTTGCTGGCTGGCTTTCCACATCATCTATTGAGTGTCAGGAGTGGACATCATATTTCTTTGTTTTACTTGATACCGAAATTCGCGTCTACAATAATGAGGTACAGTTGTGCTCAGATAAAACCCATATGAATTAAGACTCAACCCTTTTGCTGTTTTAGTTTGAAGAGGAACCATTGAACATGTTGGAGCTGAAAAAGATATACCGTATTGACGCTGTGTTTACCGACTATAAATACACATTTCAATTGACATTGAACGACTATGCAAGCTCATGGATTATTCGATGCGATACAGAATTTGATATGAAATTATGGATGCGGGCCATCAAGCAGAGAAAGACGAGATATCCCACTGGTGGCGATAAAACTCCGTTACTTGCAAGAAGAAACAAGAAACTAGCACCAATCATGACCCAATCAACACACCAACCACTGTTTACATCCAGTTCGTCCTCTTACTCTTCTTCCATCTCTTCCTCAACAAGCTCACAGTTCTCTCCTCTTACCACTCGGGCGCCCCCTCTTTATGATCAGTGCGCGTTCAAAGCGATTAAAGAAGCCCAACCTTCTGCCTACAACAATAAGCTGTCAATCCAGAGTCACACAGAGATAGAGGACGATGAGCTCTCTCCTACTTATTTACTCTATAAAAAGAAATTCCGCCTTTAAAATTTTTTTCCTTATATACACACTCAATTAATTCCCCCATTCCCCTCTTTCTTCCTTATTAACGCACACTCATATACCCCTTTTGCCAAAATGATGTCGCAAGAAAGAAATTAAAGTATTACACTTTTTAGAATCACATGTTTTTAGAAAAGAGTGCTGCAAAATTCAGAAAAACTTTGTTGCATCAAATGTCAAAAAAAAAAAAAAAAAAAAAAGTCGTATATATAATTGTTTATTAAATAGGACGGCCTGTAAAACAGTCGTTTGATCCATCAACCGATCAACGATACTTTCAATAGAGTTCATACATTAAGTTTTTGTTCACCTCGGCTAGTTCACCTTCGGGTTTAATAACTTTTGGGCAGCCTGTAGTCTTGAGACGGTTTTGTACTTTTCTAGACCAACTGAATTCAATTCTGGATGAGTATAGTTTTTTTTTTTTGGAGACAAACTGGCTTACCCAGCTGAGACGAGTGTTTTTTTTTTTTTTTTTCAAATATGCTTGATTGTCTTTTAAGTAGCTGATATTTTTTCGTATAGAACAATCTTGCTTTTCCATAAAAAGAGTAAAGTGTCTAGAAAACCCCCTTGGACATAGCTCTTGTTGAGGTCTAAACCGCGCTGTAAGACCCTATTTCATTGATGCGCACACACTCATTAGCTTACTCTGACGGCAAAAAGTGCTTTTATCTGTAGGGATGCTTAAATAACTGAATTTACTTTAGGAATTCGTTTTGAGGCCTTCAGAAACAGCAGTAGGTGTGGTTCTATGAAGTTTATAAGGCGATTCCCGTAGTTTTTTTTCTTTCTTTTTTTCTCTCATCCGGGGCAGTTAGTTCCATCGACTAACTATACACTGATGATACTCAAGCAAATTTAAAGCCTGTTTTGGTTATCTTTCTGAGGGAAAGTAAGTTCTGTAACATCAAAGTGTGTTGTAAGCGTTTCTCGAAAGTGTCGTTCACACAAGGCCCCTCAGGGCTTTGAAAATGGAAGGCGATCAAAACCCGTATCTTATTTGTTTTTTGTTTCTTGATGCGTCGATCCCGCAACCATTTTTGAAAAGCATATGCAATTGAGAATCAAAAAACCTACCTGACTATACTAAAACTCACAGCCCTTTATGTTAGAACTTTTGCTGTTGTTAAAGTACGCTTAACAGACCAAGCTCTATTTTTGATTTAATAATAATAATAAAAAAATAGATTAGGGCGAACCATGGAGCAGCCCCATCCACAATGCATGGTCGTTTTCTGGTAGCTCTGTATGTACTTTATACTGCTCTGGATGTTTTGGTCTCTAAGAGTAGTATCAGTACCCTTGGAGTTATCATTGGCTCTGGCAGTTCCAAGGCTGTAACGCTTTGAATACGCCAAGTTTTTTTTTTTTTTTCACCCAGTAGCGATCATCTTAGCTGGTCCTACCACTTGCGCTTGAAGCCGAACCGCTTCTGGTGTTTTCACCAGGCTGATCGGTCTCTCTTCTTGGCACCTTAGTTTGACCATATTGGCTTGTTTTTGCATCACTATATCCCTGTTTGAGAAACAGTACTGACAGCAGAGTGTCTGGTAGTGATTTTTTAACATGTTATTTGATTTTACTCAAGCGGTTATTAGAACAAAAAAAAAAAAAGTTGTGATAGTAGCGAAGAAAGGGTTGTTCTATGAAATAATGTCCTTTTTTTAAATAAAATATTCAACTTTGAAGAATAAAATGGCAAGTCAAGAGTCTTTTTTGACTGGTGTAAAACATTGACTTATTCAAAAAGAAATTTGTGAGATATTCCAGGCTACACGAATCAATAAAAACAAACCAAAAACACCGGACTGTTGTAGTTTACAGGTTGCTCAGCATATGGCGGACATAATGGAACCATGTATTCCATGACACTCCTCTCTGACTCTCTGAAGTTGCTGTTAGAATCGCTTTGCTTCAGAGAAAAATTGATAACGAAAACAAGACGAACCTCAGTTGTTTTGTTTTTGCTTGTAAAGCGACCACACATTATAAATAATAAATATATATAAATAATCGGTTGTACATCACAGAGTTTTTTCTTTTTGTCTTGAAATAATTCTTTATTAAGGCAGTGCCAAATCTTCCAAACTGAGTTCTTCACCACCTGGTCTTTGTTTGAGCGCATGGAAATCCAAAAGACTTTCTTTTTCAGCGTAAAGTGTTTTGTAGGCGGTTTTGATGGTGACTTCAGAGACACCAGCCACATGGGCGATTTCCCTTGTGGTTTTTGGTTGGCGGTAAAGATAGGAGACGAGGTAAATACAGGCTGCGGCGACTGAGATAGGGGACTTTCCAGCCAAGGTGCCGAGTTCCTTGACCCGTTTGACCAGATCGATACCTGCTTTTTGAACATAGTTGGCGAGCTGTAAGTTTGAACAGAAACGAAGCATGAGATCTTCCGAGTTCATGATGGTTGTATTTGTCTGCAGTTTCATCTGTAGCGATTTACAACAACGACCAATCTCCTTCTTGGGCACCCGAGTGAGCGCACAGATCTCTCGAAACGTTCTTCCTACTTTTTCTTGTCGACAGGCAATGAATATACAGGCAGCAATGATAGCGTCACTGGATTTTCCTCGAAGTAGTTTTTCGTCTTCTACTCGCTTATAGAGCTGTTTGGCTGTGTCACTGACAATCTTGGAAAGTGAGATCGAATCGCACATGGCACCAATTTCTTTATAAGCTTGTACAAGATTCCTCTCTCCTTTGATGGCGGTAGCTCGACCATGGACTTTATTCAAGTCTCTCGCTGCACCTGAGCCACCATCTTTTCTAGAAATAATCGTATCCAGTTGATTTCCATCCAGTAAAGGATTGGCAGCCGCACCTACACGTGAAGGATCCTATATATATATATATATATATGTATATATGTATATATATATATGTATGTGTGTATGTATACATACATGCATGTATGGCATTCAAGAAATTTGTTTATATGAAATGAAACGAAATAATAAAAAGCTATTTTTTTTTTTTTTTTTTTTTTTTTTAGCTTAAATATAAACACTTTACATCGCCTTCATCATTGGCAAACGTTCTCCATTCAGACCGAGTATCAATAATACGGTCACCAAGAACAAGACCACAATCTCCACACACTAAATCACCCGATGCAAATTCTTCTACAATATGAGGCGGTGTCACTTTACAGTCTGGACACATCAAATTGATATTCAAATTAGCCTGGAAAGGTTTTGGTTTTCCTTCATCTTTGTTCAAGGGTTCTCTTAGTGGAAAAGGAATGGTTGAGGTCATTGTAAGCCAAATATGTATTTATGTATTTGTGTAGGTGTGTGGGTGTAAAAATGCCTCTTTGAAACTAAAATGTTCAAGAAAGAAAGAAAATTTTTTTTTTTTTTTTTCAACTTTTACGTAGATAAAAACCCATTTTTTTTTTTTTTAATTGGCCGCGGCCAAGATTACAATTTGTTTATTTCCATTTGATTCATAAACAAACCTCTTTGGAACAATCATTAAACAAGACTTTTAAGAGTTGATTTATGACTCTTTGTTCTACTTTACGAAATCGGACAAAATATCACGAGAAAGGGTTTAAAAAGCATAAATAGCTTAGAACAGAGATTTTATTGGTGATTTCTTTCGGGCTTATATATCATTTGCTGATTTAATTTTTTTTTTTTTTTTTTTTTTATAGATATTTTATTACTGTTGTCATGGTCTACTCAAGAAAACTTTGTTACAAGTGCGGCAAAGGTAAAAAGGCTTGACCGTAAAAAAAAAAAAAAAAATCGTACTTTTTCTTTTTCTCACTCTAAATTTAGCTGGACATTTTGTGGGCGATTGTCCCGAAGCTGAAAAGCTCTGTTATAATTGTAGACTTCCTGGTCACATTTCTTCTGAATGTACTTCTGAAAAAGTATTTGATCCACCTCAATGCTTTGCTTGTAACGAAGGTAAAAACGACTCTACCCTTTAGAAAAAAAAAAAATCCAAAAAAAAAAAAAAAATTTTTTTGTTTGTATTGTGGAGAAAAGCGATCTTTAACGCGTTTTGCTTTTACCTAGTTGGCCACATTCAAAGCGAATGTACAACTGCTCAAGCCAAGACACGTCCACCACCTCAGTGTTACAACTGCCAACAGTTTGTAAGTAAAGAGATAATGCAAGCCGTTCTTTATTGACCTCAAAGAATCAGGGCCATATGGCCAAAGAATGCACTCTGCCTTCACAACCCCGAGAGCGTAGTACTTATTCACGCCCACCTCGAGTCAACACACGACCCAAGCAGGTGGTTGTTTGTCATCGATGTGGAGGTATCAACCATTTTGCCAAAGACTGTAAGGCCAGCGACATTCTTTGTTTCCAATGCAACAAATATGGCCATGTAGCACGCGATTGTACTGTAGAGGCTCCACTGTTGCGCACCCACTCAAGGCGAGTAACGATCAAGAGCTGTTACAACTGTCAAAAGTCAGGTCACATTGCTCGCCACTGTACAACCAGCCGAGAGAAAGAGGAGAGTGAAGAAGACGATGACGATTACGATCGTACGCGTCAAGAAAGATCTTATTCCGAAACAGAGTCTGAATTTTCTGAAGCGTCGTTAGCAGAATCCTTAGAGCCTAATTCTGAAGAAGATAAACAGAAACATCATCCTTAGACTTCTTTTATAAAATCTTGCTTTGTTCGTTCTTGGCGGAGTTTCCATTTTCTATAAGCCAAATTTTTTTCTTTTTTTTTTTTTTTTTTTTTTTTTACCCGATTTTGCCATTCTCCTTCTTCTTTTCTTTTACCGTTGTTTCATTAAAGAATAATAATAATCTTTTTTTTTTTTTTTTTTTTTTTTTTTTTTTTTTTTTTTGGCTTGAAAAAATACCTAAAGAAGAGAATGAATAGACTACAGAAATGGATTTTGTTTTTTTGTTTACTTGCTTTTGTCCAAGCCCAGTTTGATAATCCAGTTGAACAAGTACAGATGCATTTTTTTTTTTAGATGAAAAAAAAAAAAGAGGTCTAATGAACAGCTCTTATAGTTGGTCGATGCCGATCTTCCTACCCATACGGAAGATGTCACGGTTTTGTTAGATTCTGAAGAGGAAAAGACGATCCAACTTGAAAAGTCGTTTGTGATTTCGTTATTGATGATTATTGTTTCTGAAATTGGTGACAAGACCTTTTTGATTGCAGCCATTATGGCCATGAAGCATTCCCGAGTGATTGTTTTTTCAGCCGCATTTTCTTCACTTGCCATCATGTCTGCACTGTCTGCCTTTTTAGGTCATGTGGTGCCTAACCTGATTCCTAAGCGATATACGGATGTATGTGCGTCGATCCTGTTTTTCTGTTTTGGATTCCGCATGTTGTATGAAGCCTATCAGATGGAACAAGGCGCAGAGAATGAGGAAATGGCAGAGGTGGAAGAGGAGCTCAAGACAGTAGAGGATCGTGAACAGGCCCATAAATTAGAAGAACTTGAAGTAGGTGGTCTTGAAGCCACTTCGGCTGTTCAGGGGAATCAAAAGGAGCAAGCCAAAGAAGGCCTGATGAACTTGATGCAGCTTGTCTTTTCACCTGTCTTTGTTCAAACCTTTGTCTTGACCTTTTTAGGTGAATGGGGTGATCGCTCTCAAATTTCGACCATCGCCTTGGCTGCTGCCAACGTAAGCATACACATATCAAAACAAACCGCTTACCTTTTATTATAGAATGTATACTATGTCACTGCAGGTGTAGTGATTGGCCATGCTTTATGTACAGCAGTAGCTGTCATTGGCGGTCGGATGTTGGCCACCAAAATATCAGTGAGAACAGGTAAAGACTTTTTCAAGGTGTATGTTTCTTATTGATATAAACACTCCCTAGTTACTTTTGCTGGAGCTATTCTTTTTATCGTCTTTGGTTTCTTTTACGGTGCCAATGCTTATCACTACTTGTAACTGTCCAAAAGGATCTCTTTCAAACCCACACACACACACACACCCTTCTCTTTAAAAGAATATATATATATATATACACGTACACACACATACAAAAAAAAGCCTCTTTTTTTTTTTTTTTTTGGGGGATCTTATTTTCCTAATAGCCGTTGACTGTTGTTATTAAAAGATATTGTATTGACAATCAGCTGATATTTCCGTTGAAAGAAAGATCGTCTTATGTTTCACCAACAAGCATCATCCAAAGAGTAAGGATTTCATACTTTGGGCAGTCAATAGCACCCAAGGTATGTAAGAAGGTATCTGCCTGAGGCCCCCTTGGCTCGAACGAACGCCTTATTTACAAGCGATGCAAATATGACATCAATGTATCGAAAGCGGAATGAAAGCCGACAGTGACGTAGGAAGCATGAATTCACCAAAAAAAGAGAAACTATATAAAGCAGCGCCTTTTTTTTTTTGTTTTTGTTTGAAACCCAAAGCAATTTTCTCACTATGGATGTTGGCGAATTAAAAAACCCATTTTCTTCTGACAAAAACCAAGCCAAGAAGACCGAAACAGGTACCTCAGGTCTATTCAAGATTGGCGATTACGATGAAAAACCGAAATCCAAAGAAAACGAAGGCGTATTAGAACAAGTCAAAGAGAAGGTGTTACCCAAACAATAAAAAAAACAAAAAAAAAAAAAAAAAAAAAAAAAGCGCGCCCTGTTTATTTTTCCTTTTCATCTTCTTTTTTGGTTTCTCCTTTGATTTTTTTCTCGGTTTCAACGTTATCTCTCTTTTTGGCCAAATGAAAGACAGCAGCCAACAAGGCAATCAATCCACCAGCTGAGAGTAATAACTTGGGTGAGGTAAAACTAAGGGGAGGTTTATTTTAGTAAAATAAGAGAGAGAGATAAAAGAGGGTATAGTTTACTCGATTGGTTGTGCAGCCACTTGTGGCATGTGTGGATCGTTCAAGTCTGAGCGCTTGATAGCCAATAATTCGACTTCGAATACCAAGGTAGCACCCCCTGGAATAGCTCCACCTGCACCACGATCGCCATAACCCAACTGGGGTGGAATCACCAAACGACGTTTTTCACCCACACACATTCTATCTTGGTATTTAGATACAAATCCAAACTCAACTTTCTCCCTACCCTATCAAGCCTTTATCCCAACCTTGAATGACTTGACCTGCGCCCAGACGAAATTCAAAAGGGTCGTTACGGTCCAAACTACTATCAAACTTTTTGCCGGTATCGAACAAGGTACCGGTATAATGCATCGAGAGTGTATCTCTTTTTACCCAACAAGTCAGCTTTTGACTGTGTGTATATATATATATATATGTATATATACCCTTCATGGGAACGTTGAGAACATTCATTAACAGGAATTCTCTTTTTGACGCCTAAGGTGGAGAGTGTTATCAACCTATACGGTGGTGTTTCTTGTTTACCTATTTGAAGTTCAGTAGGAGGTTCTCTTAGTGCAGAGACAGACACCAGTGCGCCTAAAACAGCCAATAAACCAAAACGCATTGGACGAGAAAGAAAAATACCAAAAAAAAAAAAAAAAAAAAAAAAAAAAAAAAAATCAAATAGATAGCTATCGGTTGTCTTTTGATGATTGGCTTAAAATAATTTATTCTATTCGGGTGAGGTAAGATTCTGAGTCAAAAATCTTTCACGTTGTTGTTGATGTTTGATTTGTTCTAATTGAATCAAGGCTTCAGCGGCGGTGGCTGGATGATGAACATCCAAGCGTTTGTCTACCAAGGCACCACTAAAGATCAATTGGATTTCTTCCAAGGAATTTGCCTAAGGTGTATATAAAAATATATATATGGGTTGGCATAGAGGCTTTGTTTGTGATTGTTTACTCTTGTTTCTGGATAGAACAGATGGACGACGAAGGTCATGGTCAGACAGATACAGGTAAAGAAGAGGTAGGTTTTCCAACCAATCTTCTCAAACATGATGGGAGACACCAAAGAAATCAAGAGTGAAAAGAGATAACTACAAGACGTGGTGATCCCCATCGCATACGCACGGATCATCTGGGGATAAATCTCTGCAGGATAGATCCAGCCAATGGGTCCCCTTTATAAAGTAAGTATCAGCCGTTTTGATTGAAAGTTTATACCAGCTCAAGGCAAAGATAGCAATAAAGATACAGAGCAAGACAGTGATCGAATAGCTTGCTTGAGGGTTGGTGACGTTGGATTGATATTGAATCTCGGTACGGGTGGTGATCAGGTCTTGATCAAATAGGGCAGAGACAATAGTGATAGTGATCATACAGAGTGCCATGCCCAGAGCACCGAGGATAAGAATTTTACGACGACCCCAACGATCTATCTATCAAAAGCGTATTTAGAAAGGGGGGATTCTCTTTCTTTTCTAAGATTACATAGAATACCACCAAGAGGGTGGCTATAAAGTTCACCAGACCTCCGATCCCGTTTCCCAACAGGGCAGAATAAACACCCGAGAGACCAGCGCTTTCGAGTATATGAGGGAAATAGAAACTAAACAAGAAGTCAAAAAAGAAATGAAAAAAAAAAAAAAAAAAAAAAGACTTTACAGGATAGCGTTGATACCCGAGAGTTGAGTGAAAGTATGAATGCCGAGACCCAACAAGGTACGCTTTCGAAAGTTATCGGTGCCTTTTTTGAACAGGGATAGAAAGCGATGACGGTAGGCCATACGATCGAACTGAACCTCCTGCAAAATACTGGTGAATTCCATGCGGACCTCGACTTGCTGGGTATCGCCCTGGGAGCGTAAGTCGGCCAAGATCTGAAGGCCTTGGTGGGGTTGATCGCGATAGATCAACCAACGTGGACTTTCGGGAATAAAGTAAATACCCAGGATCAGAAGGATACCCGGGATCAACTGAATACCCAGCGGAATACGCCAGGCAGCATCGCTTTTGATAGAAAACGTACCGTAACCGATCCAGAAAGCCACACAGAAACCCAACGTGATAAATAGCTGGTAAATGGCAATCAGTTTTCCTCGATGATGTGATTCTGCCAGTTCGCTTTGATCTGACGATCCTAAGTTAATAAGTCCTGCGGTCTATCCTCCACTTACATAGGGGAACCAACATACTAAAGATGCTGTCAAAAAGTTTTTTTTTTTTTAATAACAAAACATAGCCCAAACCCTTCTTACTTACCCGATCGAGAAGCCGGTGACGATCCTGCCCACAAAAAACGTAGACTGAGATTGACCTGCAATCTCAACCACAGCACCCAACGTATGAATGACCGCGGCTACCATCAAAAACCATTTTCGACCCAAACGATCAGCGATAAAGCCAGAGACCTAACAAAACTTAGAAAAAGAAATGACAAATAACAAAAACACTACAAAGGAAGCAATCAAAGAAGCTGCCAACGAAACAGAAACAATCGAAAATCCAGCCGGCTGATCCATAAAAAGCTGGAATTTCTTTTCAAAAGAAGGATAGATAAGGATGGATGTCAACATGCCGCTGTCATAACTTTTAGAATAGACTGTCAGCCCCTCCTGAAAGGTGTATCTAAATTCTCTATCGTTTACCCATACTAATAATAAAAAAGTTTTTGGTTATTGGACTTCTCAATAGGGTGAGATCCTTATTCACCATAAATCCACCCAGAGAGACAAAGCTACCATCCAAAAGACAGTTATTGTTTAGATAGAGAACCACTTATTTACCAGCATATAAAATAGATCTTATAGGGCAACCTCATTCAAAGGCTGAAAAGGAATTCTAATGTATGTACACGAAAGAAAAAAGGGTTTTTGTTTTGTTTTGTTTTTTTTTTTTTAGAAGGAATTCAATTGCGTTGTGTGAGAGTAGATGGTTTAGGACAAGCCGAAATAAAAATAATAAAAATGCAAAGGATATGGTTGGACGGCTGACATTTTATTGTTCTAAAACAGAAAACCTTACTTAAAGAGAGAAACAAGAAAGCAATGGTTTCAACCTAGTCTGTCGTTTAGATAGGTGCTGATAATCACACTGTGAAATGAAAATGGCGAAAAATAATACCAAAAAAAAAAAAAAAAAAAAAAGAGGGTTTATATAGGAAAAGTTGGTTTTGATCTTTTCGTTTTTGATAAAAATAAAAATTTAAAAAAATTTAATAAAAAAAAAAAAAAACCAAAAAAATCAAAAATCGATTTCGTGTTGGGAAGGGTTTTTTTTTTTTTTTTTTTTTGGATTTTTTTATTATATAAAAAAAGAGTCGAGGATTTCCTACAAGACTTGGAGGAAAAGTAAAAGAACAAAGGGTACTTGAAATCAACGCGTGCTTATTCCAAGCTGGCTCTTCAATGCTTTCTAAAATAAAAATTTAAAAAAAATTTCAAAAAAAAAAAACAAAAAAAAAAACAAAAAAAAAAAAAAAAATTTTCAAAAAAAAAACAAACGTTTTCTTTGATTGCTTTTTTCAAGGTAACTGGCAGTGCAAAAAAAAACAAAAAAAATGAACTCAAGAATCGAAAAAAAAAGCTGTTTTTCACGTAAAAATTTGGTTTTTGTTTTCTTTTTTCAACGTTCTCTTTACAGAATCCAAAAAGGTGGCTTCATCTTTTAGGATTTCATAAAATTTTTTTAAGGAAAGTTTTTTTGGTTTTTTTTTTTTTTAAAAAAAATTTGAATATTTTTTTTTAAAAAAAAAAACGAAAAAAAAAATAAAATAAAAAAAAAACAAAAATTAGGATGAACATGTGTTCTCTATGCTTGATCAACTTTTTTCCGTTTTTTTTTTTTTTTTTTTTTTTTAAAAAAAAAAACTGTTTTTAATATATTTTTCTTTTTGAATCAGCAAACAAAGAGGAAAAGGATTTCCGAGTAGAATGAATGTTGTTGAGATGAGTTGGCAAACCTTTTTTTCGTTAAAAATAAAAATTTCAAAATTTCAAATTTTTTTTTTTTTTTTTTTTTCGTCACCTCTCCTTTTTCATCTATCATCTTTTAATGACGTTTCCCCTGTGAATCCGTAAACGTTTTCTTGCAAGCCAACAGCACTCGTAGCTGAAAAAAAAAAGTGTGTAGAGATCGTTGGCAAACAAGTGGGTGTTGAACACTGTTTTTGTTTTTTGATTTTAAAAATACTTTTTAATAATTTTTTTTTATGTAAAAAAAAAAAAGGAGAATCCAAAACAATAATAAAGAAGCGTTTGCTGATCAAACCAGAATTTGCCCAAAGAAGTGCAGAGTAAGAAAAATCTATTCTTCAATTGTCTGCCTAGAAGCGTTTGACGTTCAATTCGTTCTTTTTCCTTTCTACACACGCGCTTTCTTTTCTTTTTTTTTTTTGGGTTTTCCAAATTTTTTTCTTTTTTTTTATTTTTTTTTTTTTTACACAAAAAATTTTAATTTTTTTTTTTTTTTCAAATAAAAAAAAAAAAGGAATAACCAAGCGCAAGGCCTGATTGGTTCATTTTGTAATTCGAGAGACACTCTATAAAAAGGCTCGTATTCTTGCACGCCCTTTTTTTTTTTTTTTTTTTTTTTTTTTTCCCCTTTTTTTTTTTTTTTTTCTTTTTTTTCTTTCCCTTCTCTCTTCTTTTAACAAAGCGAAACTCTATTTATTGCAAATCATGGCTGCTACCAAGAAATCTACTACTGCTAACACCACTACCACCACTGCCACCAAAAAGGCTGAACATCCCACTGTAATGTCCATCACACACACATACACACACACACACACGCACGCACGCACACACACACACACAAAAAGCGTGTTTTTTTTGTTTTTAGCTGTATTTTAACGCTTTCTTTATTTTATTTCTATCTCTGCTCTCGATAACCAATAGTATGAAACCATGATCAAAGGTAGGCTTGGGCTCAACCGAGGATTCAAACTGACCCTGTTTTAGATGCCATTGTGGCCTTAAAGGAAAGAAAGGGCTCTTCAAGACCTGCTCTTAAGAAATACATCTTGGCTAACTTTAAAGTGACTCCCGGTGCTCACTTTGATACCCAAGTGGCTGCTGCTATCAAGCGAGGTCATGCTAAAGGTGCTTTTGAACTTCCCAAAGGTAATAGTAATAATAATAAAAAAAAAAAAAAAAAAAAAATTTTTTTTTCCTTTTTTTTTTTTTTTTTTTTTTTCAATTGAAATTTCAGGAGAAATGAATGTGTTTGTATTGACTTTTTATCCAAAGGTCTTTCTGGTACTGTGAAATTGAACAAGGCTGAAAAGGCTGTTGTAAAGAAGGAAGCAGCTAAAAAGGCAGCTCCTGCCAAGAAGGCCGCTCCTACCAAGAAGGCCGCCCCCGCCAAAAAGGCAGCGACCACCACGACGACTGCTCCTGCCAAGAAGGCAGCTCCTGCTAAAAAGGCTGCCCCTGCTAAAAAAGCTGCCGCTGTCAAAAAGGCCGCTCCTGCCAAGAAGGCCGCCCCCGCCAAAAAGGCTGCTCCTACCAAGAAGAAGACCACCACCGAAAAGGCCAATGTCAAGGCTCCTGCCAAAAAGGCTGCCCCTCCTACCAAGAAGGCCACTCCCGCTAAAAAAGCCGCCCCTGCCAAAAAGGCTACTCCTGCTAAAAAAACCGCCCCTGCTAAGAAGGCGGCTTCCAAGAAGGCAGCACCCAAAAAGGCCTAAGACTCTTTAAACCCCCCCCCCTTCCATCTTTTTTCATAATATCCCTCTTTTTTTTTCTTATTTTTCTCTTACTCTCTTTTTTTTTTTTTTTTTTTTAACTCTGTAGTTATATCAATAAAAAAAACATTTATTTATAAAGCAAGAGAGGATGGACGTGTCCAGACAGCGACTTGGCCATCCTGTTCGCCAAAGTAAGCCTTTTCAGCCATACGACAGAACAAGCCTACTTCGTAGACGCCAGTCAACAGCTTAAGTTCTCTCAAGAGCCGTGAGGGGTCCTGAATGGGGCCAAAGTGAGCATCGATGACAAAGTTGCCATTATCGGTCACGACCGGGCCTGCCTTGTTCACGGCCATCCTGAGTACGGAACTCACAGGCTTCATAAACAAACCATGCTCAATGCGATGCATGACAGCCTGATAGGCGATCGGGACCACTTCGATGGGAACCCCTTTCAGCCAATGCGTACCGAGCTCTTTGGATTTTTTTCTGAAATCTAATGGGTGTGGCCCTTGTCAATACGGTTCGACTCATCAAAGGCATCTTACCTGCCACAATCACAAACTGACGTGCGGCTTCAGCCACCACCTTTTCTTGAAACTGACAAGCACCGCCACCCTTGATGGCATTCAATTCGCTATCGACTTCATCCGCACCGTCGATGGTCACGTCTATCACTGGGTGTTGTTCTGTACTGCCTAACCGAAGACCCCCTTCAAGAATCAACAACTTGCTCTGGAAAGAGGTAGGCACATACACAATGTGATGTAATTCCGGTCGTTGTAAAATACGCTCTACCACATACACCACTGTCGAGCCAGAACCAATCCCTACCGCTTTGTGCTCAGGTAAAATATAGTCGTCTACAGCACGATAAGCAGCTTGTTTTTTTCCTTGTTCAACAGCGTCAGCCATTTTATTGATGCAAAAAAAAAAAAAAAAAAAAAAAAAGAGAGAAAAGAGAGAAAAAAAAAAAAAAAAAAAAAAAAAAAATAGGTAGAGAAAAAATGAGCCACCCCTTCACGTGACAGTATCGATGGCATCCAAAAGGCAAAACCTGCCCTGGGAGAGATGATGAACGATTCGAATGAACGAAAGACGTGGCATGATCAAGTAATTACACATAAAGTAAGGTACCACAAACAGATGGCAAGTCAAGAGCATCGCCAAGAAGGCAAACAAGGTTTGAGGTCGACCGTGTGGAATGTAACGGTCGCTGATGGCAATAAAGAGCATTTGGCTGAGGAAAAAGACGAGTTGGAAGCCACCGCGCGGGAGAGGCGTACCGGCAAAGTAGGTGTGAGGGCCATTGGCGGCATAGAGAAAGTATTCGTGCATGATGCCGGACATGGTAAAGACGGCGAGGGCGGGCAAGCCACGCGGTGGAGAAGCCTGAGGGCCACGGAGGAGGCGATAGAGGGTTCGGATGGGTTGATAGCCCAGGCGATAGAAGCATTCGTTATAGTAAGTATGCCATCGCCTGCCCCAGAAGTCACGTAGGGAATGGGCAGACCAAGGATGATCAAAGGCAGCAGGCATTCGAATCATGCCTTCGACAAAGGCTTGGGCCTGACCTGGACGCAACGCACGATGAAGCAGGACAAACAGGATCATGAACGCGTCGTAGGTCAATTCCATCTGTTTCTGAAGGTAGACTGCAAACAGACAGCAGGTGGCTGTGCTCTGAAGTCCATCCCCTAGGCTAAAGCGAAAGTCGGCAGGCATGGTCCCCAAGCCCAGATAGCGTGCACAAAAGGCCGATAACATCCGCACCGGTAACTGCACATTACTCGCATGGATCAAACTCTCGGTCAGATCTGTCCAGGCCACATGGTGAATCATATCCCACACAAAATCCCCCAAACAAATCGCTCGTGCCTGACCCGCCTGTCGTTCTGAACGCCAGGACAACACCGTCAGCACAAACGGAAGCTGTCTTCTTTCTTCCATCGTCATCGAAAACAGCCAAACACCCATCTTCATGCCCGTACCCCAGGACCATACCGCGCTTGACATCTGGGCCACAAACCCCACCTTGCCCGCATACCAGAGGGGCACGCCCAATCCTAGCATCCATAATAAGCCCAACACTCCTTCCTGGGCCCATCTTCTTTCTTTCACAGGTATCGAAATCACCATAAACAGAAGCGCAGGAAGTACGCTGGCCAACAGTATCCATTCATACCCCATACTCTCTCATAGACAAAATAATAAAAAGAAAGGTAAAAAGGGAAACTCTTTTCTGCGCATCTTGACCTGACTTGTATCGGTGTCTTAAAAACCACGACTCAGATTCATTCCTCACTCTAGGAGATCTTCACCACCAATCGAATCCTACCCTGGTTCGACCCTGAAAAAAAGAAACCGCGGCTTGTGAACCGAAGCGGTGGGCTTTCCATCTCAGAAAAAAAAAAAAAAAAAAATAACATGGCTGAGGATACTCCAGTCACTGTTTTTAGTTCCATCCTTTTTGGTCAACAAAGCCGATAAACAACGTGGGTAACGCGGCTCACGTTTGGATCACAGATAGAATGCGTTGTACAGGTTTGCTGTCATCCAGAAGAGGTGGATTGAATGAATCATTCGAGGTTTATTTTATCTTTTTCTTTATTGGGTGTTTTCTTTTTATATCAAGTCAAGCATACATATATATATATATGTGCTTTTTTTTTTATAAATGACATATTAACAAAAGCACAAGTTACACCAAACGAGAAAGAAAAAAGAGAAACCATGCGTCACGGTGCTTTAAAAAAAAAGGAAACTTTATGACGAACAAAAAAGAACGTGTTTTTTCTCAATGAACAAACATTGAAAATGCTATTCTCAGTATTATCGATGAGGTAGATAATCCCTCCAGGGACCGTGCAACGTAAAGCGCCTTGAAAAGGTGACCCAAGACACTGATCGCCAGCATCTATTTTAAAGCAGACTTTATCCTAATGCGCATAGAGCATCTATGTTTACAGCAAAAAAAAAAAAATATATATAAAAAAATACAAAAAAATATAAAAATAATTAGAAAACTCCCCTAAAAAAGAGAAATAACAAAGGAAAATTAAAAAAGAAAAAGAAAACAGAAATTAAAATAGGCTGTGCTTTTTTCTTTAATTTCTTTCCTGTCACACGAAAAGCGTTCACGTTTACGCCATTAGGCGCCTACTGCAGTGCACAACGTATGTGTAACATTTAAGAAGGAAGTGAAATAAAAAAGAAATAAATTCATTCTTCTTTCAAAACTATTCAAGCATTTTTTTTATTTTTTTATTTTTTATTTTGTGTATTTAATTTATTTGACAAACAAAACACTTGTCTAACAGAACGAAACAGTCTTTCCTTTTATATATTCCCCCCCCCACCCAAAAAAAATACAGTCGATATGTCAGAAAGCGCTCATTCACGACCTACTTCCTCAAGAAGATTCACCAAAAGCACTTCTCCAGCTGTTTCTGAAAAGAGTAGCACAGATACCAACGAACCTTTTTCAATGATTGCCTACGATCAACTGGAACAAGGCGCACTTTACATTATCAAGATAAAGCAGGTCAGTCTGGCTCTTTTCGAAGGTAAAAAAAAAAAAAAAAAAAAAAAACAGCTGATAGGAAAGTATTCAAGCATGAGAGAATAATAGGTTGGAACGACGATATGTGCTGTTTTTCGATTCTTCGTAAGAAAAAAAAGAAAAAAATTTTTTTTTTTGTCTCTCTTGGAGAGAGGCTAATCCGAATCTATGACAGGGTCTGAATTAGAACCGATGCGGTGGTCAGAAACGAGGTAAGTAGAAGATGGGCAGGATAATAACTCAGGCTGACGAGAGTTTAGACAACTGCCAGGAGATTTTGATGTGTATAGTGCATTTGATGAGCATGGAAATCCGCCTATCCATCTCTGGAGTCGGTATCTTAAAACCACGCTTCCTGCCAACTGGTTCTGCATGTTTGAACAATCCCGACAAAGGCAGCGCCTATGGATCAGACAACACCCATTAGAAGAGCCCTCTTCAGCAGAAGCACCACCCGAGGCCTCGGTTTCAAACACAGACGTATCTTCCATGTTACTCAGTCCTCATGAGAGCACCCTGTCCGATCCCAGCGTGTCTCATCTCGATATCCCTTCTACAACCACTTCTGAAAGCAGTAGTCGCTCATCGGCCGAGGATGACGCAGAGGCAGCCCATACCCCTCACACAAAAACCACAACGGCAGTGATAGAACCCAGACGGGCCATCTCACCCAAGTCCAATTCTTTTATTATCGACCGAGAACAAATCCGTCGCCATCTGGCCCCTGGTCAGGCTACTGCTTTCAGCCGACAGTCTGTCACCACCCTTCAGGCCATCGCTTCCCTTCCCAATACTTCCAATCCTGCTATGGTCGATATCGGCACCAGGCCTTATCTCCATTCATTCCCAACCCAGCCAGACCTTGCTCGTGATTCGCTTGTCAGCATTAGCAAGAGCCCTTCCTTACCCACTTCAATGCCCACGGAGGAATTCTCTCAAAAGCCCACAAAAAAATGATCATCATCATCACAATAATAATAATAATAATAATAACAATTCCCCAAACCCATTTTATTCAATCCGTCCAAAACGTTCTGCCGCCTTGTTTTTTCCGCAACGGGTTTAAAATAGTTTATAAAGTGAATTCGTTGATCGCTCAGAGTGATTTGATCTTGGATTGCCCACAGGCGTTGTAAAACTCTTTCTTCGTCGCAACCCTTGGCCTGTAAAAGTCGAAGGAGACTGACTTTATGATGCCAAAGGTCCATCGTTTTGATCGGTGACCCTTTGCTTTTCTTCAAGGGTGGTTCTTCAGTGGCGATCGACAGACGTCGCTTCACTGCTCTTTCTTCATCTACCATTTCATTGTCACCGGACAGAGCTCGATTCACTGCTCTTTCTTCATCTACCATTTCATTGTCGCCGGACAGAGCTCGATTCACTGCTCTTTCTTCATCTACCATTTCTTCTTTCACTGACTCCACCTCGCCTAGCCTCACCTGCCCAGACGGCATCGTCCCAGGGTTCCAAAACGCAAGCCTTAAACTGTCCAACACTTCAAACAGTTCATTACGTTGGACATCAAATATATTGTCGCACAAAGGCTGGCTAGACTAACAGCATCAGAATACACGTCTTTTCTTCTTCATTTCATACTTTTCTATTCGAGCCACTCCCTTCCATCGACCCAAATACTTGTTCAAACTATTCAACAGTTAAAATAACACCCTCAAGAAAGTCCATCCTACCTCTGCTAAAAAACACCCCTCTTCTAATCCCATGGCCTTTTCCACAAATAAATAATAATAATAAAAAGAGTCAAGCTAGCCGTGTGTGTGGATTCACCCATTTTTGTTTTTATTTTTTTATTTTTTTTATTTTTTATTTCAGAAAATGGGGCGCGCGCGGGGTGAAAGAATTTTCTTTGGATGTCAATGTGTCAATGTGTGTATATACCGTGTATAGATGTATGTATGTATACATACATCTATATATATGTGTGTGTGTGTGTGTGTGTATGTATGTGTGTGTTTAGCCATCTCTTCTAGAAGCTTCACGCGCTGCTTCACGTGCTGCTCTGATCAAGGGACCTAAAGAAGGAAGAGGGTCAGCGAGTTCTAAGAAAGGATGTTGAAGTATTTCAGCAGCAGAAGGTCTAAGGTCCACATCGACTTGGAGGCACTTTTTCAAAAAGTCACGAAAGACAGGTGAGAGTGCTTCAGGATTTTGTAATTTGGGTGTTCCATTGTTGGCTATGAGATAAAGCGCCCGAAGTGGGTTTTCGTTCAGATAGGGAGGTTCCCCTTCTACCATCTCGATAGCCATGATGCCCAAGGACCAGATATCCACTTTGGATCCATATTCTTTTCGGGTAACTACTTCTGGTGCCATCCAGTAAGGTGTGCCAACCATCGTCGTACGTTTCGATTGCATCTCATTCAGTTGGGCACAGAAACCAAAATCGGCTGTACATGTAAAAAAAAAAAAAAAAAAAGGAGTGAGTGGATGAACACCAACAGAAACACTTACTCAGCTTGATCTCGCCATAAGGACTCAACAGGATATTATCACTCTTGATATCGCGATGGATCACACCGTTCGAATGCAGGTGTTGAAGACCTTCGAGTACCTCCAGACAAACAGCCGCAATCTGTCCTTCCATCATCATATTGTTCGTCACCACATCCGTTAACGATCCACCTTCCATGTATTCCATAATCACCCAGAGATCTCCCCGCCAAAGATAGGAATCGATAAAGTTCACAATGTTCTTGTGTTGGGATTCTTTCATCACCAGGATCTCGTTGATGATCAATTCCTTCTTGGGTTGTTGTTCAAGATTCATCTGCTTGATGGCCACAGGATAATCACTTCCGTCCGTATAGGCAATATAAACACCTCCAGAAGCTCTGGTTTGTATCAGTCAAGAGACATTCTATATATATATATATATATATATATATATTTTTCCTTACCCTTGACCAATCTTTTTCATGTTTTTGTAAATCAAAGAAGGATTGGCTTCGATACAGATCGTCTTTAATTTCGCAATGACTTCAGAATCTTTCATCGTATGCTTCTTTTCCTTCACACGTTGCTTGACAGTCCCAGGAGAGCCCGTGAGCTGAGGCTGGTCTGCTCGAATCTCCGGCTTCTCACGTTGTTTGGCGCTTACTTTTCTTTGGATATCGTAATCTCGTGCAGCATGGGCCGAAGGATGGTGGTTGGTTTCTGACACGAATCTTTCCTGTTGTTGTTGTATTTGTTTCTGATACATGTGCTGTTGATATACTATAGAATATAACCCTCCTCTTTTAGCTCTCTCTCTCTCTCTTTTTTTTTTTTTTTTTTTTTTATATCCTTTACTTTGCTCTTTCATCACTTTTTCTGGGGAACTTGTTTTTTTCTATAGATCACATATAAGAAATACAAAAGTCTTTTTCTTAAAAAAAAAAACTTTACCTTGTATTCAGGCAACATTGGAACATACGGTTTGTCTATCTGCATAGGATGTATCGCTTCGTTCGTTGCATGTGCTTTTTCCATTTTATGATAAACAGATTCATCATGCTCAATGTTTTCCTTGTAAAATCCAATCGCATCCAAAACAGCCTACATCATACACAATGTGGGTCAGAATCAATGGGATACGTGTAGGTATGTGCTTTTTTTTTTTTTTAAAAAAAAAAAGTCCATTAGAACTCTAACCTGTGGATTCTGATATTGTTCATGTTTGGAAATACCACTGTATTGAAGTAGTGTATGCCATTCTTGAGGTAGTCCAGTAAATTCACCTGTAGTAGAATCAAATCCAACATGTGTCACATGCTTTGCATTATAAGGTCCGGATATTTCCATCTCTTTCTCTTGATCGTTGGCTTGTTTGTCTTTGTTGAGTAGCTCTAAGGACAGTCTTGTGAGTTATACCTTTATGTGTGTTGTTAAAATAAAACATTACCATTAAAACCACCCACAAATTTCCCAAAGACACCTTTGAATGTGGTTCTGTCTCTAGGTTTCCCAAGTGCACCACTAGGCAAATCTTTAAAAGGCAATTGAGAAGCATCCTCCGTTTTCGGGCTTGAAGGCTGTGTTGAATATTTCATTTGAAGTTTCTGAGTACTTAGGGGTGGTGAAGATGAATGACTCCTGCTGCCCTTCCTCATAGAGTTCTTGCCTTCACGTTTTGAGGATCGCTTTTTGGATAAGAATGAATTCGACTTGGCAGGTAAAGTAATAGGCTCAATAGGCTCGGTAGATCCCAATTGCCCTACACATTTTTTTTTTTTGTTTAGTTATCTGCTAGCTTAGAATGATAATAAACCTTGATCCTTTTCGGAGAAAATACTGGGCGTGGTTGGAGCACTTTCTGAGGAGCGTATATGTAGTTTTTGAAGATGACTTGAAAAGGATCTATGAATTCCCGTTGAACTACTTGGTGAAGACATTTCGTTTCTCTCTCTCTCTCTCTCTCTCTCTTTTTTTTTTGTGTGTGTGTGTCTATTTTTGTTTTAAAAATAAAATAAAGTCGAGCAAAGGTATTGGGCTTTGTATCTTTTTTGGCTGATAGTCCAAGTAAGTTGCTTTATTTAAAAAGGAAGGTCGAGCTATACGGAGGTTTGTTTTCAAGTATTAAAAAAAAAAAAAAAAAAAAAAAAAGAAATAAGCAGAATAATAAAAAAAAGATGGAAATAGTGATTTTGCTCAAAACTCGTTTCTTTTATTACTACTTTTGGCTTTTTGTAAGACATTTCTTGAACTAATTTTTATCTCCGTCTGTACACTGACCAGTGAAGTCAAAGCTCGGGTGAAAAGGTGACTTGAATGCCTTTTGGAATTTTTTCTTTTTGTGATGCTCCTGAACTCGTCGTGTGTTTCTAATTTAGTCATTGTAGCTCGAAATCTAAACAAATAAATATCTTTTTATAACCGCTCATTTATATGGGCAATATTCTTCCTTGGTTACTTTTCTTACTGTTTTTCTTATACATTTTTATTACAAATGAAAATATTCTTTTGGGTGTAAAAATAAAAAAATAAAAAAAAAAAAGGGGGGGATCTCAAAACAACTCCTGGTGCTTGGAAATTAAAAGTTCAACAAAAGCCATACCTCGATGCATCTGCTCAATGTAAACAGTGGCGTTTTCCAAAGCGGATTGTTGATTGTCAGGAACGTTTACATAATCGTTCGAAGCGGTTTCTTCTGTTCTTACAATGTTGGGTGTAAAAACGACGGATAGATTGTGTACATTCATCCTGTTTATGTTTGAATGATCCGATACTTCCTTAAGGAACTTGCAAAGATAATTCAAAAGATTGTAATACATTCTCTTATCTGAATAATATTTTGTTAGTTCCTCTTTGACTTTATCTAAAGTAGCTTTAGAGCATATACTGGCATCTATGACAAATATTACTTTTCGAAAGAAGAAAAAAAAAAAACAGACAGGTTTTTTATTTTACCTGGGAGCGTTCCCATATGGTCGCTGAAAGCCATGTTTATCAATGGTTTTGGAATTTCCCGAATAAATACTTTTAATAAAGCTGCCGATACATCAACGTCGTATTTGCTAAGATCGACTTTTTCTCCTAAACTCATTTCAGTCTCATTTGCAAGTATTTTTCTGTAGTAGTGTTTACCTTGATTGAAAGCCTTTTTTGCAGTACGAAGCTCTTCGCTTGAAGGAGATTTTCGGAATAATCCCTCTTTTTCGATACCTGTGTTTTTTTCTTTAAAAAAAGTTCTTGACTTTATTTATACTTACCATGTTTCCGTATATGTTCAGTAAGTCCAAGAAAGACACTTGGTATATAGTTGTCCTTGTCCTCTATTTTCTCAATTTCTACAAGACTCTCAAGCGTACGGCCGAAAGCTAAAGAGTTGGAAGACTGTACAAAACTGCGTCGTGGCTGACTAGGTGCCTGATACAAATTAGGTAACTGCGAGTCATAATCAACCACCCTTTTGGATACAAATTTCGGATCCAGCTTGATGTAGGTTGCAAGTTGACTCAGGGCTGAAACATACTTTAGTTTCTGAGCAAATTTTGGACTATATCCGAATTAACTTGTCTGCTTAGATGTGGGCAAGGATGATTACCTAATAATTCTATTCGCAAGATCAAAAACAAATCGATACATTCTTGTGAGGTGCACTACATATAACGCTTTCAAATTCTTCTTGTATCTGGTTTTAGGTGAGTATGTGTCTAAGGAAGACTGAGTACCTTACTTTCTATCCAAAGAGCGGTAGGCTCTCAATAACCAGAACCAACCAGGCTTGAATCTTGCTGGTGAAGAGAAAAACACCATTACATAGTCATTGATTACAAACTCATCTCTAAATCATACAGGTTATTTTTCTTGAAAATAAAATACGCGTTGTTCAATTTGGATTACATACAATCTTGCCATAATAAAGCTGTAACAGTAGTTTCAAAACAAAACAAAACAAAAAAAAAAAAGAAGCTCAATTCAGCAGTTTCCAAACAACAACCTTCACCTTTTCAACTTACGATAAGATCAAGTCATAATCATAAATGTCTGGATCAGGGAGATTATCTGCACACAAAATCAAGATGGGTCGACTTTCAGAATCAAGGCCTAAACGAACTTCAGAAAGGCAACAAAATGGGGAAGCAATGAAATCTATTTATTACCAGCCTCATAAATAATATTTAAGCCGGCAATCCCTTTAAATTCAGGACTATTAACTGAGAGCGAAGTAGCTTTAGACATTCAAGACTGTAGCTTCTTTTCGAAAAAAATAAAATAAAAAAGTAAACGTAAAAAAAAAAAAAAAAAAAAAAAAAGGATAGTGGTTTGCATTTTGTAGTAAACAATCTTATCCAATCAATAAAAAGTTACGCATTTTCATACTTTTTGGTGTAGCATAGACATTTCATGTTTATTTTAAACATTTATATATATGTGTGTGTGTGTATATAAAGAGAGTCGAGGCAAAGCTTCGCTGGCTTTAATCTAACACTACTCTAGTCCAAAACTAGACCTCCAAAAACTTGCCTTTCAATTACAATAAATATTTTCTATTTACTACATTATCTGTCAGTACATATAGACCATGAATTGGTTATTAAAAATGATGGCTTTTTTTCGCTCAAATAAGAGTGAGGGAGTGCTGTAAAACATTAAAGCTCTTCTTATAGATTTTTAATATTATGGTATTAAAGCGTTTTTATAAAGGTGAGCTAAATCAAAAGACACGGTACTAAAACAGCCCAATTTGACCAGGCAAGATAGAAAATTACTTGTGAAAGAATACAATTCTATTCAGTATTCCGATCAAAGAACAAGTTTTTTTTGATTGTCCAGAAAGTAACTTTTTTTTTTAATTTTCACTCAGTGCCTACACAAAGAAAGAATTGGTCTTCCTAAACGTGTAAACGCTTATAGAATTGCCAAACATTAATTGTCCTCTTACATTTGGAATAAAACATACACGGGTTGTATCAGACTTTTTTCGCTTACATTTCATTACTACCATAAATAAACCACCCGGCAATTGTAATGTCTGTCTTCAATAGCGTTTTTTCACTATCTCAAAATTCTAAAAGACTGTATCTCCTGACACATCAATATAGCTAAAATAAACCCCTTGTTCAATTTATGTGGGAGCTTTCGAGCTTTCATTGTTATTAGTTTTTATTCTAGGTATTATGTTAAAAGTTTCGGTAAATATTTTGCAAGTACTAGTTTTATATAGCCGAAAAGAGGTAACTATATTAAAGCAAGTATGTAGATAGTCTGTCTCAACAAAAAGCAGACAAACACAAACTGGTCTCCGTCAATTTTAGCCACAGTTATATTGTTACCTCCCTTTAGAAGTCCTCGATCAAATAAAGAGCTTAATAATTTCATTCCCCCTTTTTTTTTTATTGAATTGGACAATTCAGAGTTTCTTTTGTTGTCATGACAGTAGGTGGAATAATGAAAAAATTCCGAAGGGATGTTCTAATTCTTTGATCTATCTAGTCTCAGAAGATTGGGACACCAGTTTTGATATGAAATTGCTCAACAAGTTTTTGGAAAAAAAGAGTCGCTCATGAAATGAATCAGCAAAGTATTTTATGGGTTATAAAGTGATTCCAAGAGTTTCTTTTACCAGAAACCAAACACGAAAAATTGCTGTTTCGATAACAAATAGCCCTTTGTCAACAAAGAAAAATCATTAGCTCAACTCTATGCTTATCAATAACAATCCATGTCTGTCTTTTTTTTTTAAAAAAAGTTTTTTGCTTAATCATCAATGTGTCTACAAAAAAAAAGATAGATTGAGAATGCTTACCCTGTTATGGCAAAACTCTTGACGTTTGAACACGACATCAAACTCAAAACTAATAACTTTGTTTTCTAAAATGCCCGTATTACGAACAGTATGACTGGACTATGTTTTACTTTTAAAAATAAAAAAGAAAGGGCTAAATGCAGATACTTGTACAGTGTAACGTTTCAAAATAAAACAAGCAAGACTTCTTACACTAGCATCTTTGTTCTCCAGCTTTTAAAACGGCGTATACATTTTATTGAAAACTTTCGGTTTTTGTAAATCATCCCACCTTTTGATTGATGATTTCTACAACGACAAAAAAAAAAAAAGAGAGCTTTTGTTGTGTAAGTGTGTGCTCTTTTTTCCGCACCAAAACTCTTTTCGATTTTCTCTAAGAACGCGTCTTTTTTTTTCTCAAATGAATGAAAAGCTCTGACAAGAGATTTTGTCCCCGCAAAAAAAAAAAAAAAAAAGCATGTTGAACGCAAAGTGCATTAAATCTGAAGGTAAAAAGCGGTACTGGTCTGGAATATTATATGAAAATGTGGAGAAGGTTTCGTCCCATCGAATCAAAAAGGTTACTTTTTAAAGGGTAAAAGCACATGACCGTGGGGGCCGTTACATTTTTTCTAGTAGTTTTACGGAGTTCAGTCTGAGCAGATCGCTTTTAATGATTTGGAAAACCTTATCAGTCCCACATCAAGCAATCGGATGTGGGGAGTAGCGGGAATTTGCATTTCCTGTGCAAAAGCCAATGGTTTTTGTAGTGTAACAGTACAAATTATGCCACCTTTATAAAGCATCGGCATTTAAACAAATAAAGCAGCGTTTGTAATTGATGCCTTTACACAATAATGTATTGAATCAAGGTGTCTCCTGGGAACTTTTTCTTTTATTGAATACTATATAAGTAGTACTTTTTTTTTTTTTTGAAAAATCATTTTTTAGTCTATAAATTTACTTTGTTTGTGTCCTTGTTTTTTTTTTTTTTTTTTTTTTTTTTTTTTTTTTTTTTTTTTGCAACTTCAATATGTTTAAAAAGTCTCAAGATAAACCAAATGATTCTCTTCAACATGATCCGGAAACAAATACATCAAGGACGCCGAGTTATTTAATTCCTGGGATTTTGGTCACTACTTTATTTTTTTTATGGGGGTTTAGTTATGGTTTGTTGGATACGCTTAACAAACATTTTAGAAATGTCTTGGGAATATGTAAGTAGCACACCTTCGTTGTACATTCCGCGCTGACCGTGTTTTGTTATAGCTACCACTCAAAGTACATACATGCAGGTCGCTTATTTTGGGGCTTATTTCATCTTTAGTATACCGTAAGTTTTACATTTATATTTATAAAAATCCTTGAATAAGACAAGCTTAAAAAAAACTTTCGTTTTTATAGTGCAAGTTCAATCAATAAACGCTTTGGATACAAAAAAACAATTGTTTTTGGATTGAGTCTGTATGTCATAGGCGCGCTTTGTTTCTATCCCTCTGCTACATATTTGAGTTTTGGTGGATTTGTTGGTGCTCTGTTTATTATTGCCTGTGGTCTTTCTACTCTCGAAACATGTATGTGTACCCTTTTAAATTGCAACAGTTATTAACACGTATTTATGTTGTAGGTGCGAATACATATATCACTATCATTGGCTCACGAAAATACGCGTCTTTTAGAGTAAATGCCGCTCAGGGATTTAACGGACTTGCGAGTACTATTGCTCCTGTTGTTGCTTCTTATGCATTTTTCGGAGGTGGAGAAGACGATACCAGTAACGGGAATTCTTCGAATCTAGATTCTGTTAAGTGGTGTTATATTGGTGTCGCCTGTGGTAAGAACTTTTTAAAAGACTGCCGTTTTTTTTTTAAAAAAAAAGAAAGAATACTTTGTTAACGTTCTTTCTTAAAGGTGTGTTTGTTATTGGTCTTCTTTTTTGTTTTGCAAATATTCCTGAAGTAGATGAGGAGGCTATAATGATGGAAGAGACCAAAAATACCGGTGAAATACCTCGCCGCGCTCATTTATATTCACCTCATCTTTTGCTTGGTGCTATTGCTATGTTTATGTATGTTGGCGCTCAAGTTGCGGTGGCCTCTATGTTTATGTTTTATACAAATGAAGTAGGTCATATGCCTGACTCTAAAGGTTCTATCGTACTTTCAATTGGTATGGCTTGCTTTACTGTTGGACGTTTCGCCTCAGCGTTTCTTTTGAAAAAGTTTCGTGCAGACCGTCTAATGGCGATTTATTCTGTTGGCGCCATTGTTTCAACTGCTTTTGTTGTGGGTATGAAGACAGAAAGCGCTCCTTATGCTCTACTAGCTGTTCTCTTTTTTGAAAGTACTATGTTTCCTACCATTTTTTCTTTGTCCACAAAAGACTTGGGAAGAAACCATAAGCGCGGGTCTGCATTGGGTAATTTCATATATTCCCACTATTTCCCGTTGAATACTAATAACCTGTTTGTTACTAAAAGCCATTATGGGTATTTCTGGAGGTGCAGTCCTTCCTCCTATACAAGCAGTGGCTCACGATCATTCCAACGTAAACGTCTCGTTTATCGTACCATTGATTGCTTATGTTGTGGTTTTGCTGTACTCTCTTTTTGGTAGTAGGTGGATAATGTATGTAGATGACGAAATCCAAGTCATACATGATGGTAATAGCGAAGTCATTTCGTCAGAGAAAAAGCTCTCTGTAGAAAATATAGAAGCCAAATAGACCTAGAGTTAACCAATACCCCTACACTGTTACTCTCTTTTATCTATAAACAATGTTTTTTTAGGGTTGTTCTATTTTCTGTGTGTTTTTTTTTATTGTAGTACTACGTTCAAATTCCGCCCACAGGGACTTGAGGGATATTTTCAGCTCTTCTTTGTACCAGTTACTGACATATTAGCTTTCAAGTAATATTCATATGACTAGTACCTAAAAAATTTAGAAGCTACGCTAGTATAGTGAAATAAGTTATTCGAGGAAAAAAATTATGGATCCATTTGTAAAGCATTTACAAGTTGGGAACAGTCTGTTTTAATGAACTCCTTCAATCGTAATTTATTTTTGTCGACAAAACAAGGCAATCACTGAACTTACTGTCCTACCACAGTCTTTTTTTTTTTGATAAAAATAGGCAAAAAAAAGAAGAGATGAAATAGTGAAAACAGACAGATTCTGTCGAATTCAATTGGCAATTAGAACATTTTATCTATATAGGTTGCTTTGGAGCGAATAGATGAGTGTTGTACCAACTGTCGTTTTTTCAATACAAAGGTATTTTTTTAAAAAAAATAAAGGTACATAAATATTATTTGAGGATCTTGCAAAATTTTGAATCCAAGTTTTTGTTGACTGCAAGGGGCATTAATATAGCAAAGACAATTCAAAGTCTGGATACTAGGTTATTTGAGGAATTGATTTTAAAAGCCAGTCGTGTTAGGCAGCAAAACAACGACCAAGTAGCGATCGGTTCCTGCCGCACACTAAACAATTAAGTGTGTAGTAATGAAGCATAGTATTGTCTTATTCAACGCCAAATAGAAACTTGGGTCATGATTTATACTTAAAAACTATGCCCTGCTTCAATTCTAGATTAAAAAAGTAAAAACGAACATGTCTGGCTTGTTGAGATTTGAACGTTTCAATAATATTAAAGCTGATTATTAACAGCTACTTACAATACAGACACCTAAAAATTATAAATAAACTGAGTATAGCCATTTTATTGAACGAAAACTAATTTATGGCGTGAGGGAGCAAAAAGGGTACGAAAAAAATAAACAATCTGCGCCATCCAGGTTCATCTAATAAGAATGAGAAACTTATGAGTAAAGCGATCAAAAGCCGCTCATAAGTGTATTGTACAAACAAAGTCGGAAAATTTTTGAATTATATTTATTTTCGTATATATTTCTCATACTCTATGCTCGCTGCCGTAATACTTGAAAGTTGAATGGACAGTCAGAGCAGCCGATCGAGCTTCATATGTATTGAGAAGCTTTTTCCCAGTATTATGCGTCTTTTGAGGTAGCTTGAGCGATAGTGGATAAAATTTTTATCAGAATAAACTTTCGACATGGTTTACTGCACGAAAAAAAAAAAAGAAGATATGGGGTTTTGGTATATAGATACAACTTTGGCAATAAAAAAAGTCAAGTTGTTTATACTTGATTTTTTTATTACAAAAATCTTCTGTGTTTTTTTACTCTGTTATAGTTTGATGTATAAATACAATCTTGTATAGGCCCTTTTCTTTTCTTTTTTTTTTTCTTTTTTTTTTTTTTTACAAAAGCTTGTGCAGTAATTTACGGAAATACATGAAATATAAAAGTAAATTCTTACAGTGTTCTAAACACTTTATATCTCTTCGTTTTTTCTCGTATTAAGTCATTTTTAGATCATGTAAAATTTTTGATCTAAAATATACAAGTCGCCAGTAATACATCGTATATTCTAGTTTTATTTCCCAACACTTTTGTTAGTTTGATTTTGGTTACATCAGCCAACACAACTCTCTAAAAGAAGATACATTTTTGGGTTTTATAAGTTGATTTTGGTTTTATTCAACTATTTTTGATCTTTACAAATAACTGTTGAAAAAAAAAGCTATTTTATTCGCTTTAAAATGCGGTATGCATGATTTCAAAGCGCTAGCGTAAAAAGCTTATTACGAATACCCCTTTGTATCCAGTTGTCAAGGAAGACGGAAATGCTTGTTTGTAGAAATATTTTCCCGTATCCAGGTATAAAAGTTGATCGCTCTCAATTTGCGATTTCTGTTTTTATTTTCTCAAGATAAAAGGAAAAAAATTCCATAAGCAAACAATGATAATAACGGAAATTTCTTCATAGGATGAAAAAACGCAGTATCCAATAAATCGCTCATAAGGCACAGTGGATAAAACAAAAGTTCCCCCCTTATTCTTACATCGTAAAAAAAAGCATTTAAAAAGGTTATTTCTTTTTCATCTACCTTCTCAATCTCTTTTTTTTTTTGTAACTTTACAGATTAAATGGGTGTCTATACACCTAATCCACCTCATATTTCAGAAACTGTTGGGATATTTGTACAAGAGCTTACACCTATTAGGGGCAGTCTAATAGGGTCATTTTTTGTAGGCCTTATACCTTTGCTAATGGTTCTTGTTCTTTTGGGTATATTCAAAGTGCCTGCACACTACTCGTCTGCCTCAGGTCTTATAGTATGGTAATCGAAACAAAAAGCAAGTGTTTGCAGTTTTACTAACTTCATATAACAGTATCTTTATTGCTATCTTTGGTTGGCACATGCCAGCACAGCAGGCTTTTCAATCCATTGCAAATGGCATTATTTTTGCCAATTGGCCTATTATGTGGATTGTGGTAAATGCCATGTAAGTTGCTTTACTCTCAGATTTATTTGAAGGTGCCTAAAAAGACGTACTTTTAGGTTTATTTATAACACTGCAGTTATTTCGGGAATATTTGACTATTTTCGTCGATGGATATTGTCGTACACGCCCCAGACAAGCGTGTCATATTACTCATAATAGGATATAGTTTTGGCGCTCTGCTTGAAGGTACATATTATGCAAAACAAAATGCACAATCCTGACTTTAGTATTTTAGGCGTGGCTGGATTTGGTACACCAGGCGCGATTTGCTCTTCTCTAATGGTGTCTTTAGGGTACATTTCATTTAAAAATACACACAGAAGCTTTTCCATAAATGTACATACGTTGGTAAGCCTTATGACTGATGTTTTATTTTTTTTCTGTCCAGTTTTGATCCTCTCGATGCTTTAACATATACTTTGATTTTTGATACAACGCCCGTGGCATTTGGCGCTTTAGGAATACCAGTAACTACGTTAGCCACCATTACTGGTTTGCCTGTAAATCAGCTGTCTGCAATGATGGGACGTCAACTGCCGCTATTGAGCTTATTTTTGCCTCTTTATGCTCTGGCATTTTTTGCTGGTATAGAGTCTTTTATAGGTTCAGTTCTAAATGAAAACTTTGATTTCTTTTAGGTTTTAGGGCTGGTGTTGTCGAATGTTGGCCAGTTGCTTTAGTAGGCGGCTTGTCTTTTGCCCTAATTCAGGTATATATAAAAGCGAAATTGTAATTAAGATTGCCTTTTAAAAATATTATAGGCTGTTTTCTCAAACTTAGTTGGCCCAGAGCTTCCTGATCTGATTGCTGGTTTAGCTTCGCTTATTTCTCTTATCGTTTTTGTTCAGTTTTGGAAACCAAAGTATAGACCAGAATTTCAAAGCATGATAAAATCGGTTAAAAATTTTAATGGTGACGAAGAAAAAGTTTCAGAATCGAACTCTACTTTTAAGAAAATGCAGACGAAACAGGACGGCAGCAACCCAGTTTACACAGAGGAGCTAGAAATAAAAAAACCAAACATGAGGGAAAGCTTGCTAGCTTGGAGTCCGTGGACAATAATTATTGTCGTAGTAATTATGTATGAGACATAAAAAGAGACTACGTATCATTAATGTTTATCTCAAGCTGGACGTTTGCTGAAGTAGAAACATACGGAAGAATCAAAGTTCAATGGCCAGACCTTCATCAGAAGGTTTATCTAACGCTATACGGAAAACGATACGACGCTATATGGATTTTTGAGCCTCTTGCAACGGGAACTGCTATCCTTGTTTCATCAATACCTTTTTGCGGGCTTGTATTATGGAATGGGTCTCACCCAAAAGTTTTCTGGCTTTCATTGAAAGAGACAGCCAAGCAGCTTTTTTTCCCCACTATAACTGTTTCCCTTATTATGGCATTTGCATATCTTTACAACTATTCAGGAATAGCATACACTATTGGTCTTACTTTATCTTCGGTCGGTAAAGCCTTCCCTTTTCTTTCCGCATGGCTAGGATGGTTTGCCTGTTTTTTATCTGGGAGTGACACATCAGCAAATTCGCTTTTTGGAAATCTTCAGGTAGTAGCAGCAAATCAGATAGGCTTATCGGCTGTTCTAATGGCTGCTACTAACTCTAGTGGAGCCATTACATCAAAAATGATATCCCCACAAAATTTAACAACTGGTGTATCTACAATAGGATTAAGAGGTCAAGAAGGGAAAGTACTTAGGAGAACTATTGTTCACTCTATTTTCATGGTGTGTTTAGTTGGAGCTATAGCGTGTGTTGAACAATATGCTATTCCTGGAATCATCCCAAGCTAGTTGGAATCGTATCTCTGGGGTATCAAGCTAAACAATCTCAGTAACAAAAATATATGTATACAAATGTACCCTACAGTTGTTTTCATTTCATTTTCTTCTTTTAAAAAAAAACTTGAGATAAAGCTGAGATTTTCTCTTGGCATTTATATGGCTTTAGCTAATTGATCTAACATGTGTGTCGAATAAAGTCGTAGCAAATAGCTGTTTAAACAAGTACAAACTCTACTTAACTAGGATATGCTTTTTGCATTAAAATCAAATATCTACACGGTATACGATATACTATAAGTGATATAAAAGTACATGAAATATCAATACAATAGTATATTCTTTATAACTGCTTACCAAAAGAATCTTATACTGTCTCATGACACCCTATAAAGGTTAATTGATGTTCGAAATACAGGCTTCTCTTCAAAGCTAATAATAGTAAATAATCTAGTAGAGTTGTATGAAAAATATATCTGCATAGTTTAAAAGGGTATTTGATTCAGTAGATTCTTCTTAGTATCCTTGTTGAAGTTATTTTATCCTTTGAAACCAAAGATACTGTAGGCAGCAATGTTATTAAGTACCTGTAACCTATCTTGGCGACAAAAAGAGATGAGGCAAAAAGCTTTTCAATTTTACTATTTAGTATATTTAGTACTTTGGTAAACATACTTTAACGTTCTAGACACCAAAATCGATTTTTGATTTCTGGTTCAAAGTAACGACAACTGTGTACAGCCATTAGTTTCTTCTTTATTGATTCTCTCGTTTGAAAAGCTTCCGCTGCGGCATTGAGGCAAAATTTAAAACTTATTCAAAGATAGTTATAACTAGGCTTTTTTTTTTCAAGAAGATACTTTCCCCTATTTAGTAGAAGCTAAACCTGTATATTGATACATATTTTTGCTATTTCCTTCGCGCTATTTTTTTTTCTCTGCTTCCTATATATTTGTCTTTTGCTAATTCAGAAATGTTGCCAAAAGCAAGTCTGAATGCGGACTTGTTAGTTTATATATACGTAGTTGATATTTAAACGTGTAGCGAACAAACCAAAACGTAAAGAAGAACGAAGAAGCGCCAATCAAAACAAATCGAATACAGATAGAGAAAGTAGGCATAGGGTAAATTTTAAAACAAGTGAAACTATTAAGTAAATTTTGTCTTCAGAAACAAAACGATTTCAAGCAAGTATCTATCGAGTTTTGTTGTCAATATAGTTTTGGAAGTCTTGATCGTATAATCGCATTTTCACACATAAATAGCGAGTAGGATTTTCTTTCTTTTTCTTCAAAATGTCTAATCAAGTGAATTATAAGCCCATGGATAAAGAAGCAGCGTCTCGAATTCAGTCAACCCAAACAAAAAACGAAAAGGATGTTGGAGCCTCTTCTTTCACTTCAAGAGCTCAAAGTGCTGGTGACAGAAATGCTAATACCGCTCAAAAGGGCTCTAACCAAACAGGAAATCAAAGCAAACAGTAATACTATTATCGTCCTGCTGCTACCAATCTTTTAGTTTTAACAAAATAAAATGAGTTTGGCTGTTTACGCTTTGTCAAAATATAGTTTCTAATGGAAGGTTTTGGGGAAAGTTTTGTTTGTAGGGTTTTGCATGTTTGTGTTTGCTTTCTGAGATGAAAAAGCCACCTAGTACGTTTCTTCATACATCAATAACAGACTCTGATAGGGCACGTCAAAATAGAGAGCTACTCTGTAAATTTCTAGAAAACCCTCAAAATTCTAACACAAAAACCGCTACGAGTCCAAGGCTGCTTTTTCGCAACAATACTCTAGACTTCAAATAAAAAATTTGAGAGTCATGAAAAAAAGAAAATTTAAGAAACTATTGTGCTCTTTTTTTTTTGGCTTTAGTCAATCAAACCCGATTGTAAGACGTATGCAAAAAACCAGAATAACTCTATAATATTACCTAATAAATAACTGTGTATGTTTTCGATAACAGTTTCTATGTAAGCAGATTTTGTTTTGATATTGGTTATGAATTACGGTGGTACTCAAAAGACAGTCTGACATCCGTTTGAGCGCTGACTTTGAAAGCGTACTAAACCGAACAGGCTTGGAGTTTTGGCTGTTATTTTTTGTATCTATTGTGCTTGGATGCTAAAGAGTAATACTATATACCCGCAAAAGTACCTTATAAATGAACGTATTAAAAATCTACACTGCATTAATTCTTAGCTAAAGCATTTTGGGGGGTTTTAGAGCTATTAGCACCTTTAGAGTAAATGAGGACATAGATTGGAGACGTATGACCCAAAGATCTCCATCATTATTGAACACCGTTTTGAATAACTGTCTTTAGCACGGTTTTTTGAAGCGTACATCTAGTCATGGTTGTACCTTTTTTAGACATTGAAATCCATTGAGCATAAATGTTTCCAGGTACTTTTTTCTCCTCTTTTATAGCGTTTATATTTTGGTATGTTTCAAAATGTTTGCTTTTCTATATTTGTGCGAATTATCTGTCTTGCATTAAATCCCTTTTTCAGAAAATTAAAGCTGAGTCAAGAACGAAGCCTTTTTTGCAGTCAATTACTACCCACTGTTTGGTAGTACAAAAAACTCTCACACTCCAATCATCTATATAAAGAGCGACTTTTTTCTCTCAGATAGCGACAATTCACACTGCACCCAACTGCAAAAATAAAATAAATGATTCCCTTAAACGAATCCAAAGATCCTCGTGCAAAAGCTGCCTTGGAGCGCTTGAACCAGCTTAAAAGCCAGCTAAACCTTTCCCCCTCTCCTATGTCTCGTCAGGCACCTAAAGATATGGCCAGAGAGCGTAGTGCAAGTGAGTTTGATATTCAAAAACTCTCAGAGTTCTGGGCTGGAGGGGAAAAACAGTATAGCCTTTTGGTAAATTTTACTCTACAAAGTCACATACTAACTGCTCTTTCTTTATTTTTTTTTGGTTGGAAACAGCAAAAATCCTATGATTTTATCAAGCAAGATTCTGAGCTAGTGGTTCAACCGCCACGAAACTTCTTGGAGCTTTCAAGAGATGAAATGAGAGAGTTGTATGTTATGTATCATATGCTTCTATTTAACAGAGGACTAACCTCTCAAAAGTACCATGGGTCAGATATATCGCTGCACTCAAATCTTGAAAGAAGTAGATGATCAGGAGTATTCCCAGGAAATATTGCGCGCTGTCAACGTCTATTCTGAAAGCTTTTCTATGCGTTTTTTTGTTCATTGGTCTCTATTTCGTAACGTTGTTTGTATGTTGGGTAACGAGGAGCAGCAAGGAAGGTATGTCGATGATGTTGACAATTTCCGAATTTTTGGATGCTTCGCAATGGTAAATTTTTAATCGGCTTTAATATAATCTAACTTGATTTAAAAAAAGACTGAACTTGGACACAGCTCTGCTTTAAGAGATATTGAGACCACAGCCACTTATGATAAAACTACCGACCAATTTATTGTAGACTCGCCTACAATTACTTCAACAAAGTGTTGGATTGGTATGTCTGCCCAAACAGCCACACATGCTGTTGTCATCGCACAAACAGTTATTGGAGGAGAATCAGTTGGACTCAATTGGTTTGTTGTTCAACTTAGAAGTACAATCACAGGAGAGCTTGAGCCTGATATCCAAATTGGCGATATGGGACAAAAAGTAGGCCATGAAGGTGTAGACAATGGATGGATCCAATTCCGCCAAAAGCGTATCCCCCGTACTGATATGCTTGCCAAATGGGTTTCTTTGGATCGTGAAGGCGTTTATGAGCCTGCTCCAAACCCTGCTTTGATGTATGCAACACTGATCCCTGAGAGACTATCTTTGACCACCGTTACTACCCAGCTTATTTCTCGTGCTGTTACTATTGCCACGCGTTACAGTGTTGTACGCCGCCAAGGAGCAGAAAATCAACAGATCATGGATTACCAATCTCATTATGTTAAGCTTGTTCCAGCTATAGCTTTTCTTTATGTCGTGCAAGCATCTTCTGATGTCCTTAATTCTCAGTTTGATATTTTGACAGCAGGTGGAAAGATGGAACCAATGGATTATTTGAATCACATGGGCGACCTACACGCTATTTCAGCCTCTCTAAAAGGCCTCACTGGATGGTATGGCTCTGAGATCTTGGAAATCTGTCGTCGCTCTTGCGGAGGACATGCCTATTCTGCATACAATTGTATTGGCCATATTATCGGTGAATGGGGTGTTATGACTACTGGTGGGGGAGATAATGTTGTTCTTTTGCAACAGGCTGCTAGCTATCTTGTATCTAGACTAGAAAAGCAGCTTCAGTTCGACCAGTACCCTGATTTCAAGTTCAAGAGCTCTATTGATTACATCCGAAATGCCAAACAATATGTCGCTACTAAAGCCTGGTCTGTAACTGATGTAAACCAGATTAAAGACTCCAAAGTGCTTTTGGATGCAGTATATACCATTCTTGTCAAGAGAGTAAGTGATATAAAGGGTCGTTATATAGTGTTCGTATATCTCACAAAAACCCTTCCACCTTTTTTTTTTTTTTTCAGATACATACTATCAGCAAGAAAAGAAAGATTGTCAAACGAGAAGAGCTAATACTTGAAAGCACTCGTGTTTCTGAACTTCATTGTGCTGCATTCATGCTTAGTGTTGCTATCGATCGATTTGCTTCTGCTCAAATCGACAAAAACGTTGCACTCATCTTACAGAAGCTGGCTCACTTGTGGGGACTGCACGTTTTGTACACATACAGTGAAGAAGGTTTTAAGGAAGACTATCTGACCTCAGCTCACATCAAAAACATCACAGAAGCTTACTTTGAAACGTGCAAGTCGATCCGAACGCAAGTGATTGGTCTGACAGACGCATTTGGTTTCCCTGATTTTATTCTCAAAGCGCCAATTGCTAAATACGATGGCGATATATATCCCAGTAAGTTTTGCTTTATATACATGTATATTGGACTATTTGAAACAAGTGTTTTTAAATCTTTTATTTATTTATTTCAAGCCTACCTCGAAACAATGATGCTTGCTCCTGGAAGCACTGGTGTACCATCTTATCACGCCAAATATATCAAGCCCTTGACTAGCCGCAAGAACCCTAACTTAGCCAAAAAATAAATAAAACTTATGCTTATAATCAATAAGCTTTTTACGTTTTCTCTTTTATTTTTCTTTTTTTTTAAAAAAAGGAATCAAGCTAAAAAAGCCCAAGGTAATCGAGCTGAAATAAGGTATAAACCGCCTGATCAGCTATTGTCGCGTGGAATGCCTAGCCGAATTCTTGGAAACATTGTTTGGTATTGATCCACCTGTTAAAGAAAAAAAAGAGTAGCTTAACAATTAACCTTATAGAAAAAATCAATTAAGAAGGGATTTTCTTTTGAGTGGAACATTTTCAGAACATCGTAAATCTTAAGCCGTTTTGAGTTATCAAGTAAATCTGTTTTGTCCTGAATTCATTTTGGTCCGTTCTTGAGAATAAATGCATATCTATGCATAAAGCACGAGTAAATATTTAAAATATAAACATTTTTTTGTAGGCGATCTAGCTTTTGTTTAAAGCTCTTTAATGAGCAGACCGAAAAAAAATGTGTCATGGAAGTACGATTAGCCCACCCCCCTTTTTTTTTTTTTGACTCTTATTAATTCTGATTTATATTGAGAGCATATATGCTGGTACTGAATTAACTACAATTTTGCGCGCTCTTGATCAACCAGAAGATACAAGATAGCGCTTTTCTCTATCTTTCTGTTTTTTTATCAAAAAAAAAGCCAATTACGTCTTGGATGTTTTCTTTTTCTTTTGCGGTAATCATAATTTCATCTGTTGTCTTTTTTCCCTATACTGTATATTGTTGTATATAGCAACGAGGCTGTATCAGAATAAGCAAACCAAAGGATAATTACATAGCTTTACTTCTGACACACAATGTATTGAAATTCCTTTTCAACAACCCTATCATGACCAAAAAGCGGCTATTTCATTCGCTGTTGTTTAAGAAGGTGTTAATAGTATCGTTTTTTCTTAGTAGTGCGTTTTATATATATATATATATACATGCGGCTCTACTTTATGGACAATATATATTCATAGAAAAAGCATTGTTGATGATGTGTAAATAAACTTGTTATCCAAACGGTCAACTTTTGACACATATCATGGCTACTTTGTAGAATTAAAGGCAGCTCCAATAGTCACTTCTAACACAAGCGGTGTAGTTGCTAGTAACTTTACTATAAAAAAAACTTTTAAATGCTCATTCTATGACCTTGAAGCACAAATTCTTTCCTCTTTTCGAAATTTTCACAAAACACTTTTTCGAAAGAAACATAGTCTATCAAACCCATGAATTATGCTACCCCTTACATCTACTCCTAATAACCTGTTACTCAAATATGAGTCTCGCTTGCAAATCTTTGTTTTAAGGAGATAACAGTAACAAAAGGAAAAGATAAAAGATCCTTTTTATTTTATTTTATTTTTCTCTTCAAGTAAACTTTATTTTATAAAATGAAAACTATTAGGGCTGCTGTTTTCTTTCTTTTTGTACCTTGTGTTTATCTTTTAAGTTTTCCCAATATTTCAGATTGCCCTTTGCTTCCTAATCGTGAACCTCCAACAAGTGTTTTTGACTTACGGCCAGAAGATATCAAAGCTATTGCTGCTCTTGGAGACAGGTATAGACTTTAGTAAAAACCTATACAATTTTTGGTTAAAACAAACAAACAATAGTGTAACAGCAGGACTTGCTGCTATTAATGTAGATACAAAATATGTTTCATCACAGCAATTTAAAGAATACAGAGGCCAAAGTCTATTGATGGGAGGGGTAAGATCTTTTTTTTCTCTTTAAAATACACGTATATATATATATATATATATATATGTGTGTGTGTGTGTGTATTTTTACCTTTTTAAATAGGATCCTGGAGCCCAAAGCTTGGCAAATTACTTGAAGCACTACAACCAAGAACTGATTGGTGCGTCAATAGGTACAAACGAAGCAAGATACTGCCCGGGTAAATAAATCTATCACCAAGCAAACTATCTTTTACGCTCATATTCAATATCAATAGACACTTTTTTTTGTTTAAGTCCTTTACATCGGTAATCGCATATATATATATATTTGAATATAAAGAGCTTATCTTTTTTTTCCAAAAAAAAAGTCCAAGGGTAGACCGTTTGAATGCAGCGCAAACAGGGTCTAGCTCGAAAGACTTGGACGAACAAATTGATTATCTTTTAAAATACATTGGCCCTAAAACCAGGCTTTTCGAAGAGTGGAAAATCATCAATGTTTACATTGGTTACAACGACATTTCTTCTTTTTGTTTGCCTGGAAACTCAGTTCAAAAATCTGGAAAAAACTTATTAAATGCTTTGAAGCGACTGGTGGATAGTACTGACAAAGCGTTTATTAATGTGCGTAGGTGCATTTTTTAATAAGAGAAGTTTTGAGTGAACTTTTACTCAAAGCCATTATTATAGTAACGGTAGAACATTACAATCGGTTGATAAGCATTCCGTCCAAACATTTGGGATACATAAAACCTTTTAAGGACGGGCTCAAGATACAGGATTATGAGTGCGTTTGTTGCAGTCAAAAAAGTGTAGTCGATATGGACAAATATGTTGATTCATACAACCATCAGCTCAAGATAGCAATAGACAAAACCAATCAATATATTGAAAGCCGTCTAGTTGATAAAGTCCTGGAGGATGTAGGACTGAAAAGTAAGAAAAGGGTAGCTGTAGCTCTCCAGCCAATGGACATCAATCCAGGCAGTGTGCCTTACGATTCTTTTAGCAACCTTGACGGCTTCCATCCCAATATCAAAACACACATGTTTGCATCTAAATTTCTTTGGAGACAAATGTTCCTTTCTAAGAAAGAAAAGCTCAGCTCTCGGGACTTTGATCAAAATCTTCCAGTATATTGCCCAACAGCAGAGGATCGTTTTCAGATTTAAAAACAAAAAGTACAAAGACAAGCAAACTAGAAAAAAAGTTACACTACTTTGTTTGTTCTAGACATGTGATATATGAGTATATATACTCTGATATATCAAGCAGTAAATTTAATTGTAGCACAGTTGCTCTTTATTAAAGAACGAGTGTTCTTAAAATTCTCATTTTTTGGCTTTCTGTTGTTCACTCAAACAACCAAAGTTTTAAGAGTAAATTATTATGTTATTAAGATTATTTTTGTACTGCTGTTTTTTAAGTGGCAACGACTACAGTGAAACAAAAATGAAGTACTCTCTCCTTGTTTGTTTTGCTTAGTAAAAATCAAAATTTTATAAAATCACAAATTCCAGACAACAATTGACAAGTTGCTTATTAAAAATAAAATGCAAAAAAAATAAAAATCTAGCAAAATTGCTTTTATTATTAGCTATGCAATGGGCTGTGTTTTTCTATAGTTGAAAAGAAGGGGAAAAGGTTTAGATTCAAACCTAACATAACACATATCTTCATACCTTGATCCAAAAAAATATGAAAGAGCAAAGGAAAAGGCAAAATCATTCTCTCATAAATAGCCTTTTTTTAAACCTTGCTACAAACTTCTTTCTCTATTTCTTTCGCTCTCATCAACTTCTAAGTTTATTAAAAAAGACCCACCATGCAAACAAAAGTAGTTCTCTCTCTTGCCCTTGCCACTCTTTTGGTTCAAAGCAAGTTATCTATAACAATTTAGCACCGTGAATGTATTCTTTTTTTAACACATGTAAACATACTTAGCTCAAGCATACACTCCTGCTGCTATCAACAACGAAAATGGTATCTCAATCAATGAAATTGATGAAGCTCCTGCCATGTTCTTGGGCAGATCTGGTATTCAGCAAAACAACATGATGTACTCTGAAGATAGCATTAAAGCGAGTAGCTATGAAACTGAAGAGGAGGGCGAAATTGAAGAGGAAGAGGAGGAGGAAGAGGAGGAAGATGATGACTACAAACAGTCTAACAGAAACGTCAAGCGTCGTGACGAAGAAGAGGATGAAGAGAAAGAGTCAAAGAAATCCAGAAAGAAGAAGGAAAACAAGGAAAAAGAGCCCAAAGAAAAGGAGGTCAAAGAACAAGAAGTCAAGGAAAAGGATCCTAAAGAAAAAGATATTAAGAAGGATTTAAAAAAGGAAAATAAGGACATTAAAGACATCAAGGATAAGAAGAACAAGAAGCAAAAGCCAGAAGAAGATGAAGAGGAAAAGGAAGATAAGGAAGAAAAAGAAGAATTTGAAGCTGAGGCTGAAGAGGAAGAGGAAAATGTTGAGGAATTTGTCAAACAAGAAATTGAGAGTGTTGGTGTTTCTTCCAAGCTTGTTTCCAGTGCTCTTCCCAGCCGCTCTGCATCTGCTAGTAGCCGTGCTGTCTCTTTGAGTGGCTCTCCCTCAGTTCTTCCCAAGGTAGCCCCTTCTGGTGCCCGTGCTTCCAATCCATCTAACAGCAAGGCCAAGAAGTCAAGTGGTAACATGGTCAACGTTAGCGTTGGCGCTACTGTAGGCGTTGTTTTGCTTGCTGCTTTGACTCTTTTCTAATCTAACTTTTGTTCGCACCTTTCTATTTTATTGATACACACTTACACATTCACCAAAATGTACCTACTCAAACACGCTTACTTAAATGCTAAAACTAAAATATTATAAAAAAAAAATCCCAAGGCAAAAAGAAAGGTTCCACTTGGCTTTTTTTATCTGAGAAATTCAAGATGAAAATGTATTTCTATTGTCTTTAAGCAATTCGAATATGGTCATACTGATAGCAGTAGTAGGTATCCCCCATATAATGCGTGCCCACAGCCCTCGTGTGAATGCCAGATGGCCTTCATTTCGAATCATATCTTTTGCTATTGCTAGTGGCCCCTTTCTAAACAATTTTCCATTTTCAGCTGCTGAAATCTGCCACCGTGTTTTGATAATGTCTAGTGGTGTTGAAAGAATAATACTGGATATCCCTGCTACTGTGGAAGACAGCAGATAGTTCTGAGATGTACCAGACCCCATCCATTTCTTCATTTTTTCGTACACAGCGAAATATGCCATTGAGTGAGGCACAAAAACGACAAGTCCCATCCAATACCCTCGAAAGAAACCCTTTATTCCCTCTGTTTCCAAAATTGACTGAGCTAATCGTAATGTACCTCCGAGCGCTTGCGTTTGTAATCGGTTTTTCATCACCTCCATAGGCGTAAACAGTGCACCGGCAGAGACTTCTGCTACACAGCCGGATATAAGATGACTTATTGCAGAATCTCTGCTAACGTGGTAGTAGTGCTCAAGAGTTTGTTTACTGGACTCATAACAGGAAAGATAAACAGATAAAGCTGGAACAGAAAAGGCCAACGTCACTGGCAACCCTCGGTAAAGCGTAGAAAGTGGAAAAACAAGATTGCGAATCGAGAACGTTTTACTTGTTGTATTGATTATCTGAAGTCTTGTTTTTATAGTGTCCACTATTGATTAAAAGTTACTCTCTCTGACCAAGATTTGCAAGAATTATGTATATAGGATGCAGGAACCAACATTTTACTAGGATGAGTAATGGTTCTAGCAACTAAGCCTGCTGTGCTAGATGAAAAGAGATAGTAAAGGTCAACAGTGTTGTTTTGCGACATTAGGCAATGACCAATTAGAAGAAACAGAGAGAATATACGAATCTGATAATGCAAGCCACAATTTAGGTCTGTACACAGGTTACAATATTTGAACCACGAACTCAACCTGTTATACAACCGAGAGCAGATAGAGTCTGGGTTACTACAAATCGTTGTTAAGTCCAACTTCTCCAACAAACAGTACCCATCCGACTGGGAATAAAATAAAATGGACATGTACGATCAAATTTATTCAAAATCTGAAAACTTTATGATGAGCACAATAGTTATGAATTGACTGTATTTTCCGAACCAGGGTAGAATGGATGCAGATTTTTTTATCCTAAAGTTGGATATTAGGGTAAGCCCAAACGATATCCAGAGTAAATTCGACCCTCTGGGTTGTATAAGTGTTTTGTTGATTGACGGTTAAAAATTGTGAGGTTTGCTGATATCGAATCAGAGATAGGCCTCTGGATGATATTGAACCGTAATTAGTTTAGTTGGATGAAGCGAATTGCTTGTTGCTGAGTTTCCCATTTCTCAACCTCTGCCGGTGCAGATAGAATACAACTAAGAAGTCATTAGTTTACAATCAGAGGACCAGTTGAAGTTACAAAACATTAGTTACCACCATTGATGTGTATATATGTATATATATATATATTGTGATTGATCCAGTATGCTTTGAGTAGACAGGATGTCTAAACAAAAAAGTGAGTACCATGAATATGCAGTAAATGATACGAATAGGATCAAATAAGCATCTTGTCAAGTGTCTTAAAGCCAATCAGGTGTATTCTGCTAAAGTGTATCCCTCTCTACACTGATCTCGAGACAATCCATTTACTGCATCGGTCATTTTCTTTTTTAAGTAAAAAGAAAACGATTTTCAACAAACAGTAGCCGGAAACTAATAGTATTCCGACCGGATAGGACACCAAAGCACCATTTCAGCAAGGCTCACTTTCTCAGTGCCTCCACTGAATACTACCCCCTCAATCTTTAAAAGATGTATTGGGCAATTCCTTATCAACCGGTTACAGTAAAATAAAGTAATTTTCAACAGTTGACAATCTTGGACAAGTAGTCATCAAGAAAGAACAGGTAGATTTACAGATGCTTACACTTTTAACAGCAGATGCTTACACTTCTGATTACGTTTCATTAAGTAAAAATAAAGAAAAATATTTCACCAAAAAAAGTCGCAAAATATTCAAGTATTTGTCACATGACTTCCGCTACAGATTTCGCCCAAAAAGGAAAATTCAATTTAAAATTGCGACAGCTACTTATGAAGTATGTGCGCTTTGAATAATCGTATGCACTCTCTCGCATATGTCCCTTCTTTCCAATGTGTTGCCCGCGACCTATCTAGGTAAGAAACGCGCTATTTGAGCCAAAAAGGTCGACTTCATCGAATGGTTTTTATTCAGTTACCCTCCTTACAGGCCCTTTTGGATTACTTTTATACATAAAGTTCTTTGACCCATCTGCTATTTGTTCCAAAAGTTGCACAAGAGTCTCTTACTCTAACCCGAAAAAACTGGTAACCATGATTATCATAGCCGTCTTCAAAATTTGGAGGACCCATTGGGACTCCATTTTCTTTAAAAGATCATTGACTACAACAAGTATCCTGAGGCAAACATCCAAAGTCGCTCTAAAAAAATGGGTAGGATGAAACTATAACACACACCTTTTGTTCTCTTTATTTTTTTTACATCTAGTGTATAGTTTTTCTTGTTGAACACCTCTTTTTGCAGATAAGTGTAACAAACAATGTTCATTTAAAAAGAAAAAAAAGTAGTATTTACTTATTCAGAGACACTTGCTTTGTTTGGATGACAGAAAGCAATCGTAGCTTTTATTTTATAACAACTTGTATTCAAGTTAGTTCCTCCATTATCCTTAATTTTGTTCAAAAGTAAAGTAGAATAACATTATGAAAGACTTTTTATACTAGTAGACATAGATAAATTTTGAATTTTAATAATATTGCCTAATTGGCTGTGATGGCCCAATTATGCAACTCCTGCCAATCACTATATTTCTGTTGCTAATGGTTAAAAACAATGCTGCATTGTCTTTTTTGTTTTTTCCGCAATTTATCATGTTGAACAACAATAAACCACTCAGCATGTCTTTTTTGTTCTGCTTCAACCATTCACAATCTGAACACGTTGTACAACGATTGTAATAATGAATTATGTGCAGTAGATCTTCCATAGTAGCGACGTGATCTCATTTCTGTAAAGTCTCTTGGTAGAGTAACAGAACAGATTTCAAGCATGACATAAATTCCATTAGCCATAAGAGTAGTGATGTAAAGTGTTAGTTGTAAACCAACAACATGTACACCAACAATGCCATCATATTCATTTTCGTTGATTGAACTACCAGAGATCTTCCCAATGTGAATCAAATCTACTAGACAATCATGTATATCTTCCTTGTGATCTTCACCTTTGATATTTTCAACTAATAAAGGTCCACAAAAATTCGAGTGAGTCAATTTACTCACTACGAAATCTGGTTGCATGGTATTGCCAGTTAGTACTTGAGTATTGGACCTATTGTTACTAGTTTATATACCTATACTAATAGTAGTACATTACTGAAAGCGATTGTTTTTACCAAATCAAAAGTCTGTCTTTGTCAGGAGCCGTGAATATTGGGTTGAGCACAGAGTCGATATATGCAGATGACAAGTTACTTTCACGGATGGCTTCGTTTGTCTTTAACTTTGGTATTGATTCAATCAATTTACGGACTCCCAAAAGTAGCATGTCATCAGGCTGAGCTTCAGGTTCATCACTTGTCAAATCAACTATTTGATTGGCAGCTTGTCTTAAAGCAATCTCACCACGTATCGCGCTCTTTACAACTTCTTCGAGATTGTTCTTTGTATTTTTTGCCATGTCAAGTGCATGTTGATCTTTTTTTTTGGTATCTGGACAGAAGGAGACAACTCCGAACTTTTCTTCAACCTTTTCTTTAACCATGCGGAGCATGTTGTCAGGAAAATAGTGGTTAAAAATTCCACTACTTTGACTATTTTTGACAAGCAATATATTCGATAGAGCTAGTATTGCATGTGTGTCGCTTTCGACATGCATTTGTTTTGAGTTGGCTTCTCCCGATGCATGGATTGGAAGTCTTGGAATGCTTTACCTACATCCATATTACTGCAGACAAGCCATTCCTTCACTTCTTTTTTGTAGTCTGAAGAGTCTATATCGCTAAAAAAGGGTTGCTCCTTTACACACAAACAAAATTAAATATACGGCTTATTTGGTATTGTGGTTACTATAAACATACTTCTCTGGTATAAGCCTTTCTTTTTTTTTTCTCGCCTTTAGAAAATCAGCAGGTATCGCACTGCTGGCTTCACTTGAGGTATTTCCATCAAGTATCGACACGTCTAGTATCTTTTCCCTTATAATATTATGTAATGGTGGTTTGCTAATACTGAGATAAAAGAAAAAACAAGTTAATAATCAAAGGTGTAAGTTGTCAAAAAACTTACAACGTGCTTTTTTTAATAAATCTTTTTAGAAGAAACAAAGATTTTAAATTTCCACAGCCCTACGATAGATAGAGGCAAGAGAGAAATTTGTCACTAAATATATTAGTGACGTATGTAACCTCCCTCTCATTTAGCCTTCATCCAGTGGTAAAGTTGACTTTGATTGTACTAAAGTACTTTTCTAGTGAAATACAGGCTCTTGGCAGCAAAATGTCTTGGCTTATCCAATGCACCTGGAGTTTAGTCCTTCTAGTATATCTCTTAAAATATAATGTTTTATAATATGTGTTTGTTTGTCCAGCCACTTCAAAACTTTCAGTTTATTGCAACTTCTTAGATTAGAATCTTTTTTAAAAACACCTCACATTTTAGATTGAGAAAACCCCTCAAGATAATAGATTTCATCTTTTTTTATATATTAAGGTGAGAAATACGATCGTAGGAAATCAAAATGTCTCCCAGCTTAAAGAAAATAGCAATCAATACATTATTTGGTGAATTTAAAGAAAACATGCGAACTGAAGCCTAAAATTGGGTAGCATACCCCAAACCGAATAACCAAATGATCTGAAACTATTTAAGGTTTTAATATATTAGTGTATTCCATGACAGTACCATATCTATATATTTAGCGAATTACAGTTTTTAGGTTTATTATTGTTTCATATTCATATTGAATTGATTCAATAATACTTTATGTTAGCTCCTGTAAAGCCTTTATAACTACTAGAAAAACTGCCCAACACTTTTTACAATTATAGTCTTTTTATTGATTGATGGCTTTTGGACGCTGAGTTACACGATCTCTTTTACATCTATATACATCTGTATGATTTATTGATCTTTACTCTTGCGATTATGTATCTTCATCTGTGTACAGGTACCACTTAAATGTTCCAAATTGGGTAGGGCTTTAATTCAGACAAACCTCAGAATTGCTGGACAAACGTATATCCAAACAAGATCTTAATCTGTCTCAGAGTGCTTGGTTTGTCTAAATCGTTTACAGTAAAAGTCCTACAGTAGACTTGTTGCGGAAAAACGTTTTTCTTCAAAAACCCATTGAAAAGCTAAATAAGGGACGTTTTGTTTGTGATGCACGGAGCGTCAATAATAAACAATACTGCTGGCTGCACCCGTACCTGTATCTGACTTTTTGAACTGTAAAAAAAAAAAAAAAAACAATAATAGTAGCAATAATAATGCCAAGAAACTTTTGTAAATGATGTATGAATGGGATTCTAAGAAACAAGAATGACTAATTTAATAAAAATAGAAATATATATTGTAATGGGTTGCAACGTCAGTAAACTTGCAATGGCTGTTTATACAAGGCCATTTTCGAAAAAGATGAAAAAAAAAAAATAAAAAAAAAAACGCCCGACTCCATTGTACCTTTTTGGATCAAGACCCGAAGCAGGATTGTTTTATTTTGGGCGGTGAAAAGAAGCAATTAGGGGAAAAAAAGTTACAAATACTACACCCAAACCGGCATTTCGTAGAAGCATGAGAAGGCCAGGTCTACTCCTAAAAAAAAAAAAAAAAAGCTTGAGAGAAAGACAACAAAGAGTATTCAATAGATAAAGGCTATTTAAAATTCTTGGTTGTATAGGTTATGGGCTATTACGGATAGATTAATGTTACTCTTACAGAATAAAGAAAATTTCCATTGTTCGGAGAGCTTATTTTTTTTTTTCAGTAACAAGTCTCAGCTTGAACCTGAATTGAAATTTCTGTTTGTAATACATCGAAAAGACATTTTTGTACACACACCTGCCCCTTAGCCAGTTCGGAGCTCCGGTGAGCTTTTTGTCTGGTTGGAATTTTATATTCAGCACCGCGTTTTTTACTGTGACAGACCCCTTAAAACGAACGTTACAAATTAAAAGCAAAGCCTTGAATGTTTTAATGGAATATGGCATCACAAAAAAAAAATTTTTCAACAATTTCCTAAAAAGAGTTTCAAACAGCAATTCCTGTTGTTAACAGAGGTTAGCCCCAATTAACAAGGTTGTACAAAAAAAGCATTAATTAAAATCGGTGAAAATTGAGTAACAGTAAAGAATATATAAAAGAGAACAGAAAAGTTTTGCTTTTTTCTTAAATCAAAACCGCTTTTCCTAGTACTTCCCCCCTTCCAACTCCTTTTTTTTTTGTAAAAAAGATATATAGAAATCAATGCGTTTTACACCTTCCTCTCTTTTCTTGACAACTTTCTTGGCCGGGTCTCTTGTTTACAATGTAAACACGTTGCCTGTCTCTCCTAGCGATGTTGCCTCACCTACTGCGGCCTCCATTGGCTTTGCGACTCCAAGAATTTACAATCCCATAATCGCCCACTCCTTATTTGATAAGCGAGGCAAAAAGCACCACAAAAAACACCATAAAAAACACCACAAGAAATCACAAAAGTCAAAAAAGAGTAAAAAATCCCACAAAAAGAGCTCTAAAAAGAAGACCACCAAAAAGTCCTCCAAAAAAACAACCAAGAAGTCCTCCAAGGGTTCTGGTCAATTCTCAGGCGACGGCACTTTTTACAATGTTGGATTGGGATCCTGCGGTATTACTAGCAAGGACAATGAATTGGTAGCTGCGTTGGTAAGTTTTCTTTTTCGTCATTTGACATCTTCAATGTAGATACTTACTCCTTCTTAATAGAACGCACCTCAAATGAAAAACCCTGCCAATCCTAACAAAAACCCTATCTGTGGAAAATACATCAACGTTCATGGCCCCAAGGGTAGTGTAAAGGTTAAGATTGTTGATACTTGTCCTCCTTGTAAGAAGGGTGACGTTGATTTAAGTATTGGTGCCTTTGGCAAAGTAGGCAGTTATGATGCTGGTCGTATTCCCATTAGCTGGTCTTGGGCTTAAACAGATCTATTCTTTTCTTTCTAAAACAAACTGTACAAATAAACTTTTTATCCTTTCTTGTAAACTTGTGATTGTTGTTTTCTTCTCTTCCATTCGCTGTCAGAGTAGATCGTGCCAATAAAGCTTCATTAGATGGCCTTTGATAAGCACAGTGTTCGTTTTGGCAAATCTTCAAGAGACTGCCAGCCACACAGAGCTGATGAAAAAAAAAAAAAAAAAAAAAAAAAAAGGCTGTCTTGTTATAAACATCGTTGCTACATTTTTTTTTTTTTTCAATGTAGCTTGTCAGGTCGGAGTTTGTGCCTTTTCATTTTTTCTTTACAAAGTTTTTAAGGATGTCTAGTAAAAAAAGTAAATCATCCTATAAAGGCATCGTAAAAAATGGAAATGCCAACAGCAAAACTACTGAGGAAACACCGGCACCTCAACGATCTATCTTTGGAGATTGGACAGGAAAAACACCCGTTTCCCTTTTGCATGAACACTGCCAAAAGAGTAATTGGGAAAAGCCTGAGTATGATATGAACCGCCAAAAGCAAGGTTTTCTTGGGACGGTCAAACTTGGGCAGCGAAACAAAAAAACAGCACAAATGCAGACTGTATCTTTTACGCCTCCACCAGAGTTCGTTCTACCTACAGCTGTAGAAGCTAAGCATATGGCAGCTACCTATGCTCTTCACAGAGTCAAATCGCATATGCCTCTTCAGCGAGTGTTGCCTCCTCAGCATCGCGATTACTGGAAACATTTTGAACAGCTTAAAACACCCAATAATGCTTGGCAGTATGAACCGGATCCGTTCAATGCTCATCCGCCCATGACTGTTGCTAAAAAGACCCGATCGATGCCTACCAAAGAACATGCCGCAGCTACGGTCCCAATGCCTACTGCGCCTCAAAAAGAACAGCATGTTATGAGCGAAAAAGCGTTGAAGGATTGGATGAATTTACCAGTAGTTCATATGAATTTGGAAAATAGACAACAAGTAGAGCAGCTCATTAAAGAATCAAAAATAGCTTATCGACCGGTAAGGGGGAGAGAAAAACAAAATAAGTGCAGATTCGATAATCAATAATGAACTATGTATTGTATTGGATAGTTAGCTAGAAAGCATACAAAAAAAGAACGCATGGATCTTATCCAAGAATTGTCCAATATGGGATTTCGGTCAGCTCATATTGACGAGGCTTTAGATTACTCACCAGATAAGGAGACAGCATTGGATTGGCTCTGTAAGTATACATATGGACAAATTGATCGAGCTTGACAACACTAACTCAAATAATGACAATAATGATAACAATAGGCTTGCATGTACCTGAAGATGGTAAATTGACTACCTTTTTTGCATAGATGTTGATTTTTTTTTTTTTTTTTTTCAAGATTTGCCACCTCATTTTATGTTGAGTACATATAACCCTACTATGACAACCATTGCTCATACAACTGAATCTCTTGAGAGAGATTGGTTACTAAAGAAGATGTGTGCTATTGGATATCCTGAAAATGTTTGTAAAGAAGCTTTAGAAAAATCAAATGGGGACGAATCCCGTGCACTTGAGTTACTACAGTGGCGCTTGTGCCATGGAGAGGAAGATCTTCCTGATCAAGGTACAGAAGATTTAGAGGAAATCAAAGAAGCACGAGAAGATGAGAAGGTGGCCCTTGAATCAATCTATGGATCTTTTGGACAAGAGACTGAAAAGGATGGACGAGTGGTGTACAGTTTCTCATTGAATTTAAAGATCAAGCCAATTCTCCAAATCATTATACCCGCCCACTCGATGTACCCATTTTGCCTACCCTTGTTTAATATCGAGTGGCCTGGGCTTCCGAGCTATCTCAAGCTTGCTATGATCAAAGGGATTGTACAAGAAGCAGAGCTTCATCTAGGTATGCCTTCCATATATATGTGTGTTGAATGGTTACAGGAGCACGCTGAACGCCTGATTGCCAACCCACCCAAATTACGGGATCTTTCTGAACAACTGGTTACACTTGAGACACATAAACCTTCGACACCCAAACGCACCAAGAAACGGGCGCCACCTGCTCTACCTACTGGAAGCTCAGATCAACTCAAAGAAGCCCTTGAATCCCGATTGGCCTCCAAGGCTTATGCCTCCATGGCCCAAGTGCGTTCTCAGCTGCCCGCCCATGGCTTTAAAGCCAACGTGGTCAATGCGGTATTAGGAAGTCAAGTGACCATTGTGAGCGGAGAGACGGGTTGTGGTAAAACAACCCAAGTGCCTCAGTTTATCATGGATGAAGAGATCATGCAAGGACGCGGTAGTGCTTGTAACATGATCTGTACTCAACCTAGAAAGATCTCTGCTATTGGTGTAGCAGAACGTGTGGCAGCCGAACGATGTGAGTCTATTGGAGGTACTGTGGGTTATGCAATCCGTGGAGAGACCAAGGTGTCAGCAGAGACGCGGCTTCAGTTTGTCACTACCGGTGTTCTCTTGCGTAGAATTCAAAATGATCCCACTTTAAAGGGTGTGAGCCATGTGATGATTGATGAAGTGCATGAACGTTCAATCGATAGTGATTTTTTACTGATCATTCTTCGAAAAGTACTCGAGAAGCGAAAAGACCTCAAGGTGGTACTTATGTCTGCAACGCTGAATCAAGCTTTATTCTCAGATTACTTTGGAGGTGTACCTGTGATAGAAATTCCAGGATTTACACATCCTGTTCAAGACTTCTTCCTTGAAGATATCCTTACCAGTATAAACAACCAACCCAAGCAAGAATACTCTGAAAATAGAGAAATTCAGGCAGAATGGGCAGAATGGCAGATACCTTATTTGAAACAGGGTTTTAGTGAGCCAACAGTTCGTCTATTATCGCGTTATCGCAAATACCAAAGAGCAGATTACGACTTGATTGGTCGGTTAGTTTGCCATATTATTGATAATGAAGAGCCTCAGGACTTCAAGCCAGCCATTCTTATTTTCATGCCAGGCGCACTTGAAATCAAGAATTGTATAGACGCTATAGAGGAATCTGTGGGCGGTCCTGAGGTAGAAATCTTACCTTTGCACGCCAACCTTTCTCCTCAAGAACAAACACGTGTCTTCAAGAAGGTGCCCGATCATGTGCGTAAGATTGTTGTGGCTACCAACGTGGCCGAAACGTCGATTACAATTGAAGGCGTAGTGTATGTTATCGATAGTGGGCGGGTAAAGGAAACGCAGTTTGAAGCAGCCAATAGTATGGTGCATCTTGTGGAAACCTGGGCTTCAAAAGCGTCCTGCCGACAAAGGCGTGGTCGTGCAGGTCGTACCCGGCCTGGACAGTGCTTCAAGCTTTTTACACGGGACACTCACGAGGATAAAATGAGACCACAGCAAGTCCCGGAGCTGCTGCGTACCCCTCTCGAACAGCTCTGCTTGACCATCAAAGCGATGGGACAAGAGGATTTGCGTGCCTTCTTATCCCAAGCTATCGATCGCCCTTCGACAGCCGCTTTAGACAGCGCTATCAAATCGCTGCGGCAAGTGGAGGCAATCGATAAAGAAGATCAATTAACTGCGCTCGGAAAACATATGGCCAACATTCCTGCTGATTTAAGAATAAGTAAAATGCTTATCTATGGATCGGTTTTTGGCTGCTTGGACCCTATATTGACTATTGCTTCAACCATGTCCTTGAAAAGTCCATTCACATCACCTATGGAAAAAAGAGAGGAGGCTAGAAGGTACAAACGCCGTTTTTTTTTTTTTTTTAAAAAAAAAAAGTTTGAAAGGTTAACTTTGTTTTAGTGCCAGAGAAAGGTTTGATCTCAACAAAAGCGATTGGCTAGCAGATATGAAAGCCTATGATATGTGGTATGAAACTATAAGTACCAAAGGAATGAAGGCCGCAAGACAGCTCTGCCAGGATAATTATCTGTCGTTTACTACACTTAACGAAATACAAAACCTTCGCCGGCAATACACAGAAGCACTGCAGGACATTGGGTTCTATCGAAAGGCAGACAAGGGCCTTAATATCAACGCTACTAATGTGAATTTGTTAAAATCAATCATCTTTGCAGGTCTCAACCCCAATGTCGCCAAAATCAAGCTTCCCAACACAAAGTACGACAAAATCTTGAGTGGCACAGTAGAAAGAGAAAAGGAAGCCAAAGAGATCAAGTATTTTACCAAGGATGACGGTAATTTATTTTTTATGATTAGCACGTTGTTTTTCTTACCTTCATTTTTATTTTAGGCCGCGTGTTTCTGCATCCTTCTTCGCTGCTGTTTACCAACAACAGTTACCAGTCAGCCTTTTTGACATACTTTTCGAAAATGACTACCAGCAAAGTGTTTATAAGGGACGGTACGGAAGTTCCTCTGTATGGTATCTTGTTTTTCGGCGGTTCTATTGAGGTGGATCACATGGGAAGAGGTCTTCGCGTTGGCTCAGAAGGCTGGATCAGACTTAGGTCATGGGCTAGGATAGGCGTTTTAGTGAACCAGCTTAAGCGTCTACTATCTTTGGAACTCGAATACAAAATAGAAGATCCTGATAGAGAAGGTAAGCGTTATTCTTTAGTCCCCCTCTTTATTCACCTGATTAGTGTCTGTGGCGCATGCTATTATCCCACTTATTACGAGTGACGGCATTTAAATTAGAAAGTCAGGAGAATCAGATGGAAAAAAAAAAAAAAAAAAAAAAAAATTTGAAATAAATTCGAGCAAATTCCAACAAGCTTTCCTACTCTTTTTCTTCCCTTTATTTATAACAACATAAAAGGCCGCCAACTTTAAAGCTTTTTTTTTTATCTTTACTTTCAAAAAAAAATTATTTATAAAAATGGATCTTAATTGGTGTATTATCTGTGATAACCGTGTAGACGATGTATTGGTAAGGATCTTGACTCTGTGCTAATCTTTCGATCGGCTAACATCTCTTAGAATGATTCCTCTCTCTACTGCTCAGAATCTTGTAAACTCAAAGATCAAATGACGAGCATCTCAAATCAAATCTATCTCAACCAACAACAAAAGAAGCCTACGGTTAAGGCTGTACCTTTGAAGAGCAAGAGACTAGTGGCTACACCTTCTACTTCTTATCCTTGGGTGCCTCTTTACCGCAGACGCCGAGGAGTGGTTGTTTCTAAGCGCTGTCAGCCTGTTGTTGCTAGCTCTCCCACTACAGCCAGTGCGCTTTTCACCTCTTCTGGACAAATCGTACCAACAGCTTAAACAACTCTAAAAAAAAAAACTCAAAAAAACTCAAAAAAACTCTGAAAAATTCTCAAAACCCAACAAAAAAACATATCAAAAAACCCTTAAAAAGAAAAAAAAACACAATTTTTTTTTATTTTAGGGTAGCTTGGGGAGGATTGTAAATAGCATCTCGTTTTTATTTTATATTTTCTCAATTCAACTTCAATTCTTCTCATACTCTAAAAAGCCATTTACATACCCATGCCGCCATACTTTCAAAATCATTCACAATAAATATCACTGAACCTACTTTCACAGTAATTTTTTCTTCAACAGAAAAAATATTAAAAAAAAAAGCCCCGCTCTTTTTTCTTTTTTTTTTTTTTCTTTTTCACCAAAATGTCTTGCAGCTTTATAGAGATCCACCAAGAGTTTTTAAAACAGACCATCTCATTTACTACTTGTTGTTCATTGTTTCTCAACTTTAAACCATCCAAAGTAACAAAAAGAAAAGAAAGAGTTCAAGAAACTAAAAGATAATACCAGTCTCAAGCCGACCGCTTGATTATACTTTATATCCTCTATTCACACTATGCACATTTGCCCTTAGATCAGAATCCTTTTCTTGATTTTTTTCTAAGTTTATTGGAGAAAGGGACGGCGCTTGAACGTTGTTGCGTGGAATGTATTTTGGAGGGTTCGTTTTGTCGAGTAAGATTTCCCAGAGTCAATAAAACGTTATATATATATATATATAGGGTTTACCTTAGATTGCTCATTCAACGCCCTTGAAAGTATGCAATGAAGGAATAGAGCCGTTACAAGAGCTAAAAAAACAAAAGGTTCAAAAACTCAAACTAAAAGTGGCCAAGCTTATAGACGACCCGTAACGCAATAAAACACATAGGATCACACGTACTGACATCGAACGCTATAGAACCCTTGTGATCTTAAAAGACACAGCCGTTGACCTGCTATCCAACGCAGTGATGAATCGAACGTTGACCCTATCGGAATATGAAGCAATCAGCCAGGAAAAATTATCAGACTACCCTTTATGGTCTTACATTGCACCACATCAACTACCACGGGTAATTCATTATAATCAATTTCTTTCTTTGGAAATCACACCTCTTCTATTAGAGTCTGACCAAAAGCTTGAGTAAGTATTTTGGTTCTTTTCTATTCATAGTTTTTATTGATTTATTTATTTTTTTTAAGGTATTTTCAAGCCATCTTAAATACGTCCATTACATCCCAATCTATTGAAACAGTACATCACATCCTAGTTCACAAAAAGATGATTTTGCCTCAAGACTCTGTTCATTATTATATTTCCAGCTGTATACGATCCTGCGATATACTCGAAGGCGTCAAAAAAGATAAACAAGTGAGACAGGTTGCTGGCTTAATTCATTCTTTACTGAAAGAAAAAGTCATTTCAATGGCAGATTATTTTGTCGAGATCCAAACATTCTGTGTTTCCTTTATGAGAATAAAAGGTGTGGTTCAGTTGTTTCGTTTGGCATCGATTGAAGCGCGTCAAACAAAACAATAACGCTCCTCATGAAATCTGCCTTTTTTTTTGTTTGGTTTGACCTATGCCTTTCTTTGTCAAGGCAACACAAAAGTGGCAAGGTAAAAAGTTGGATCGCTTGTTTCGGAGTAAGAAAAAAAAGGAGGAGGGGATGAAAAAAAATCTTATACACACAAAAAGAAAGGAGCAAGAATAGGAGTTTGCCTTCAATTTTACTGTTTGCTATCTCAAACAAGCCTTGATATACATACAGTTAGGCGTAACATCTATTCAATTAACCTTCTCTCTCTCTTTTTTTTTTTTTTCTTTGGTTACGTTTGATGCCAAATGGATTATGAACTGGTTTCCCTGTAAATTGAAGAATAAAATAAAAAGCTGCGATTTAATAAATTTTAGGTACAAAAAAAAAAAAAAATATGTATTTTTTGGCTCTTTTTTCTTTTTTTTTTTTTTGTTTTCTTTTTTTTTTCTTTTCCCCCTGTAAGCTTGTCAAAAGGATTATGAATGAAATGACAATGGACAAATCAAAGGTAAAGGCTGTTGGTAGAATCTCTCGCCTATTTCAGAAAAAGCCTAAAGCCAAAAGTTCTGTGCCATCTTCCGCCTCCACTCTGTCTATTTCCGATCCTGTCCTGTCCAAGCAATCCAGTTTCCAAAGCATCTCCAGTGTACATTTGAGCTTGGTAGAACCCTTACAAAGAGAGGCATCTTTTGAAACCAAATTTCTACCGTCTCTGCCAATGAGTCGAGATATAGATAATGGAAGTACAATGACAATTGAAACAGGTAGAGTGTACACACACCCAAAAAAAAAAAAAAAAAAAAAAAAGCTTAGACACAGCTCTATTGCCTCCTTTTTTTTTTTTTTTTTTTTTTACGTGTAAATTGGTTTTTTATCATACATAAACATACGCTATAACTATTATCACCTTGTATTATCCAGAAACAACAGAGACTAGACAACAATTGATTGAGCAGCAACGAAATTTGTTGAGGGAACTGGAATCGGAGAAATGTTCATATGAGCACGACAATGAACGATTGGAAGAGCAGCTTAGGTTAGCCCAAGATAAGATAAAGAAACGCACCGATGACATGTTACAGCTAAAGGACAGTTTTCAGAGCCATCTTCGTTCGACTCGATGTACGGACGATAGCCCACAAAGTATTGGAGAGCAGTTGTTGTCGATCCGGAAAGATATTGAACATCTGGCTGGGGTTTTGCTACCCTTTGCGGAGCCAGAGATCACGCTCACCAAACTCAGTACACTTTGGTTGAACCTGAAAGACTCAATCGAACGATTGGGACCTGAGAGAATTCAGATTTTGACAGAAAAGTTTATAATGGATGTCCTTGTCCAGAACCTAAACACAAATCATTTTCCAGGACTTTCTTGCCCGGAAGCTTTTCTAGAAGTGCAAGATTGGTTGGATCAACATGACGCCTCTCCTTTGTTCACCACCCAGCTACGTCAAGAGGTCTCTATGATCATCTCACAAAAAACAGGGGAAATCGAAGAAAGATGGAATAAGAGCGCAGAGCGTTGTTGGCATCATCTTTACCGCGGACTACAAAAATCTTTTCCAAAAAGTTTCTTGGTCTCTCAAGAAGACGCTCTGGCCAAGGAGACTTATTGTCAACAGCTACGGGGACTGGTGAAAAAAGTAATGGACCTCGGTTCTGCTATCAAAGGGCAGGAGGTGTGTATTACAGCTATGGGCGTTAAAGAAGGCGTCCAGCCTTTCGATCCGGCTATTATGGAGGATCAAGATGGTCAAACAGTAGGCATCATCGCTCTTTGTATATCTCCCCCTTTTGTAGTCAAGCTGTCCGATCGTTACGAACCTTTGGTAAAGGGAAGAGTGCTCTGTTTTCTTCCAAACACGGCAGATGACGCATAGCCAAAACAGACGGGCTTGTAAATAATCTTTTTAATATTTCATTTTATGTGCACTCCCTTCTTTTTGTCTAATCGCACTAAATAATGTCAATTTTTTTCTTTTTTTTTTTTTCCTTTTTTTTTAAAAAAAAAAAAAAAAAATTATGCTATCATTATTCCTAGTGTTTTTATTCTATGCTTTGATCTAACCCTTTAAAAGGTATTTTTTAATATACGTCTGGTCCCAAAACATAAGTAATTCAAACTCTTGGGAAATAAATGCAGAGTTACCGGTCTGTGCTTACTATGAAAAACAAAAGAATGGGTCATCTTTTTTCAAAGAAAAGACAGTTTAAGCATTTTTTCATTTGTGTGGTGGCACTCTCACATCTTTAACGCAGTGTATGTTCCAACGCTCAGACATAATATGTTTTAATGGCTATGCTTAAAGACCAAAGCGCACAGAAAAAAAGTTTTAGTTCTAGCCATTCTTTTTCATTGAAAACAGACTATGTAAAAATATATTGATAAAAACCTTTTAGACAACGTTATATTAAATAAAAAACGAAAATCAACTTGGTTAAAAAATGCAAGTCATTATTATTCAGAAACAGTACCACAGAAAGATCGTTGCAAGTATTTAACCATTGTTCTCGATAAGGAATGTACAAAAATAACGAGAATATTTTTAAAATATGCTTTTAAAGAAAAAAGATGGCCCAAACACCTTTTTTTTTTTTCAGTTTAATTAAAGTAACAAGGGAAAAAAGAAGCAGGTCTTGCTTGTGTGACTGTAAAAATGCATTTATTTTTTATGTACAACATATGAAAGATTAATTACAATAAAAAAGGGGGGAAAAGAATAAAAAATAGGAAAAAGAAAAAAAAGGGGGGAATAAGAGTGAAAGCATTAGTTAAGGGAAAATGTATATATATATATATATATATAAATGAATAATTATAATTATATAATTATAAAGGAAAACATATAATTAATCGTATTAAAATAGAAACATAATTTTGGAGTGTAATTAAAGATTATAAAGATGATTGGTGAATAAAAAGGGCTTAAGGGTGAATTAAACATGCAAAAGAATTATGTAATGTGAATGGTAATTGTGCTTGAAAAAAAAATGTTTGTGCGCTCGCGCATAGGATAATAATAAAAAAAGATTAAGTATAAGGGGGGAAGGCATAGAAAGTGATTATAGAAAAATAAGAAAAAGACAAAAAAAAAAAAAAGAGAACTGTAAAAGGAATTAGGTAGCAAACCAAGGATGCGTCAATACCTGATGGATTGTAGGTCGATTTTCAGGAGAACGTTGAAGCATCCAAGAAATTAAATTGAGGCAAGCAGAAGATACTTTAATTTTAGGTTGCGCAATTCTACCAGCCATAGCCATATCTGTATCATGAAAGGGTACTTCACCAAACAAGATTGTGTATAAAAGTACACCCAAAGACCAGATCTCGGCCGGTTCGGCTTTATAGGCTTTTCCCATTAAAATTTCAGGCGATGCAAAGCTAACGGTACCAAAGAATTTGGTCATCAAATATTCTTTTTTATCGCCATAGTGACGAGGCAAAACAGCGGCAGACCCAAAGTCAATCAATTTTACTTGATACTGGTCATCGATTACGATATTTTCGTCTTTTATGTCGCGATGGCAGACCCCAAGAATATCGAGGTAGGCTACACAAGAGGCAATCTGTTTAAAGATTGTTTTAGCCAAAGGCTCTTGAAAGTAATTGTGTCGCTCAATGCATTCAAAAAGATCACAGGAAGTACGGCGTTTGATCACTGGTGTAGGTAGGTATTCTTCCGTAGGCGAATCTAGAATGGAAGAACAGGTACTGAAGGAAGTTTCTGATAGTGCAGGCGATCGAGGGGCACTGTTTTCTGGGGGAGGTGCCACCCACTGAGAACCATGCAGTTCCATGACTAGATAACAAAAATAATGGTCTTGATAGAAATCGACAAAGCCAATAATATTCGGGTGACGGATATTTTTTAAGATATAGGCTTCCATCGGTATTTGGCCCATCATACGGTCTTTGACCCAACTATGGGCTGGTACCATGTGACGATAGATAAACTTCACGGCTCTTTCAACACCCGTCTTTTTTTCGCGTGCTGAGTAGACAAAACCATGTCCTCCGGAACCTAATTCTTCTCCCAAAATATAGTTGGATAGAAAGTGAGGGTGGATAGGATAGTTTGATAAGCGTCCGCTGAGTTGGGCGGGCTGCTCTTTATAATATACAGATTGGTGTAAAGTAGAGTTCATTGTTTTTGTTGCTTATTTGTAAATTAAAAATACTTTTGTTGGTGTAATTATGTTTAAGTTTTTGTCACCCAAAAAAAAAAAAAAAAAAAGTTTTTATATAAGAAACTTTTTTCTTATAAAAAAAGATTGATATAAAATAAAATAAATTAATAAAAAAGAAAAAGAAAAGAAAAGGTGGTATATTCTATTTCTTATATAGTCAGTCTATTTAGGGGTTCATTGAAGTACGAGTGAATTCATCGCGATCGGAAAGAGAGAGAGACAAAAAACACCAAATGATGGAATGTAACATATATGCTCCCTGAATAAGCAAAATTCACTGTAGTCGATCCTTTTGTTAGCATTCCCTAATCAAATATAATTTATTGTAAGGACTGTTTCATTACACTACGTATGGTATCCCTTGTTTCTTTATAATTTCCAAACCGAGGAGACCCTTTGTATCCACGTTTCAATAATAAAAAAAGGTTTACACCCCTTTTACAAAAAAAAAATCCCCTTTTATATTAAGCATGTTTGATCAAAATGAAAATGTTTAAATATAGTAAATAAGGGGGAAGGAAGGCAATAGAAAGAAAGCAAGATAAACCGATAAAGTTTCTGTTAAAAATGTGTCAAACGCAAAACCAAAAAAAAAAAAAACTCAACTTCCCCCTCGTCATCTCTCCTACACTTGAATATACCTTCTTTAGCTTTTTTTAATATCATTACTGAACAGCATTTTAATATCAGTTTTTGTTTTTTGTTTAGTCTTGACAAAGATGTGCAGTAATATTTTAGTTACTATCTGCACGTTTTGTGTTGTCAACAAAGATATATACGCTTGTATCATTGACGCTTTTTTTTTTTTTTTTTTTTTTTTGTGAAAAGATTCACTTGGCTCTTGATGACTTTCATTCTTTTGATCGATGAGGCAAATGAATTGTAAAGAGAATGATAAGTGGAAGTATCTCCTTGTTTATTAATAGTTTTTTTTTTTTTTTTTTTTGGAAGCTGATAAACGTGACTGTAAGTGAGTGAATAGACGGGTGGTTGGAAGTAACTTTCTAGTTGTATATAGATATGGATATATATAGCTATATATAAATAACAATATATATATATATATATATATATACACAAATATATATAAATATGTATGTGTATATGAGTGCAGAAGGAGTGAGAGGAAGGAGAGGGAAGGAGAAGTCTATTATTGTTTATCGCTTAAGGCTTGTAATAACGCTGAGTAGCAAAAAGAGAACTGGGAGACAGTCTGAACCATAGTTGTTCTTTGTTTTCGAAATTCTTCAGTCAGATATAGGACTGGATCGACTGGGCCTAGCTGTTGTCTTGTCATTCGCTCAGCACTGTCAATAACACAGAAAGTTCCGGTTCGTCCACAGCCAGCACTGCAGTGGACAAGGGCTGGTTGGTTGTCCTTGTAAAACGTTCTGGCAAGATGAATCAATGCCAGTACTTTATCAGGGTTCTGGGGAACACCGTGATCTGGCCAACCTACAAAATGAAGCTGAACCACATGCGTCTGATAGACCAGCTTGTTTTGTTGATGCACCTCAATTGATATCTGTCGTACCACGCTATCCGCTTGGGTGTCGAATGTTTCCTTTTCGCTGTTTTTTAATGTCATCACCAAGCCTTCGCTCGTTATCTTTAGCTCCTCATCTCCTTCAGGCCAATAGCGTGCACATTTCTCTATACCCTTTTCTACAGCAGGCGTCAAACAGACGATCACAGATACATCTTGCTCTACAGTCATCCTCCAAAAATCGGATACCGTATGTCTTAGTGGTCCTTGAGCAGCCAAGTAAGTCGGAGCTAAACCCAACGGGGGTACTATATAGCTTGCATTCACATAGTCATTAGAACCCTTTAACTGGACGCGATTTCGATCAAATGGAAGAATGTTGCAATAGCGATTGAGTTTCTCATTTTTAAGCGCCTTTTGCCATTGGTACTCTGCTTGTTTCAATCGAGTCTTTTGTCGTGTCTCGATACCTGAAAATTTTTCATATACATATTGCTCAAACTTTTTGGGGTTGCTTACAATTTTCTGTAGGTGTTGCATGGCTTTGTCAGAACTGTTTTTGTAGTACTTGGAAAAAAACAATGGCATTCAAAAAAAAAAAAAGCAAAACTAAAATAAAGCCAAGTGAAAAAGAAATTAATCGGTACTGCCATATCTGTCGGTGAGCCAATTTGTTTTACAATCTATTTTTGTCTGTTTTTGGTACTTTGATTTCACAGTTCCTCCATAACAAAAACGAATTTTAATGCAATACAGAGTTGAAAGGCAATAAACGTTTGTTACAAAATTCAAAAAATTCATCGCTATTCTGCTATGTGTTTGTTATAGTATACGACAACACAAAGATATTCAGAGTAAAAATAATGAGGCTATTTGCTCAAATGTTACACTGTAGCTCAATTTTGATATATTGAATTAATCACATTTTGCTTTTGAAGTAGAGGCTGTTTTTACTCAAACACCTTGAACGAGAACATGAGGATGACGAACTTATATATATATATATATATGTGCGTATATGTTTTTTTTTTCGCGTGTTTTGGCTGCATATCTTACAAGACTTATGATTGAAAGGCTGCCAGGTGCTCAATCTACCTATGGTGTTTGACAAAACATACATAGCTTTTCAGCTTCAACATAAATCACGCTAGGGATCAGCTTATGGTCTATCTGGACACTTCATAATAAACTGGAAGTAAAAAAAAACACTACTGTCATTTTAGGGGCTTACCTTTGGGAAATTCTTTAGCCACGAAATATAAAGACTAAGAGAGGGCCGTTGCTAAGTTAGACCAAAATTTTACCGGAGCTTCAAGTTAATTCAGAAGACTTTGAATAGAAAAGCTGTTCAAGCTATTCATACTTAACTAGTAAAAAATTATATAGCAAAAAAACACATATCTATTTGCGAGAATCTGATTAGATTAAGCAAAATGAACGAGTTCAAAATCAGAGAAAATGACGCATCTGGAATGTTGGATCGCCTAAAATAAGAAAAGGTTAGACGCTATCTGATGGCTGAGTTTTATAGCAACACTATTAAGATGTAATCAATTTGGCATAGAATATACTTTTGAAGCTGGGAAGAAAGCGATAGGAACAAAAGAGACTGTACCTGGCTTCTGATCAATCTTACAGGTTCTGCTAATAAGAATACAAGAAAAATAGTGAAGTAACAAAAAAGAGATCATGATGTAGGCACTCTTTGCTCATTGATTGGCTCTTTTAGAATTTTAATAAAAGAGGGAAAAAAAATTAGGTTCCTTTTTTATTTTTAAAAAAGAAAAAACTTTTTAATACACAGTAATAATAACGCAATGGGCATCAGCTTTTCATCCATATTTTCCGAGCTCTTTGGTAAGAAGGAAATGCGTATTTTGATGGTTGGTCTCGATGCTGCTGGTAAGACCACCATCTTATACAAGCTCAAGTTGGGTGAAATTGTGACAACCATCCCTACCATCGGTAAGACAGGAAAAAGATATCATCTCGCCCGAAACATCTAACAATCTCCACCAGGTTTTAATGTCGAAACTGTTGAATACAAGAACATCTCTTTTACTGTGTGGGATGTAGGAGGACAAGATAAAATCCGTCCTCTCTGGAGACATTGTAAGACGCTCATCTGAAAAAAAAAAAAAAAAAAGACTGAAAATAACTTGTATGGAAAACAATAGACTTCCAAAACACACAGGGTATCATTTTTGTTGTAGACTCCAATGATCGTGATCGTGTTTCAGAAGCTCGCGACGAGCTTCAACGTATGTTGAACGAAGATGAGCTTCGTGATGCCCTATTGCTTGTTTTTGCCAATAAGCAAGATCTCCCCAATGCTATGAATGCAGCCGAGATTACGGACAAACTTGGTTTACATTCCTTAAGAAATAGACACTGGTATATCCAAACTGCCTGTGCCACTAGCGGTAAGTTTTTTTTTTAGTTAGAGGAAAAAGAAAAGCGAAAAAAAGGAGAGAGAATAAGCTGATATGTTTTTTCTTTTCTTTTTAGGTGATGGGCTTTATGAGGGACTAGAATGGTTGTCTTCCAATTTGAAGAGACGTTCTTAAAAAAGAAAAAAAGAGCTGACCGAAATTGAAATAAAAAATGTAACATATTGCCCAAAAAGAATAATAATAATAAAAAGGGACTTCTATTACCATGTTTGCTGTTGTAATCCTAGACATTATCAAATGTCATCATCCTACTGCCGATCGGTGGGATTATGCGTGTATTTTAAGGGTGCAAAAGAGGCAAAAAAAACAAGTAAAATTAAATCAATTTTCAATCAAGGCACGCTTTGTTTAGGAGGTGTGTTTATATGAAATGGTAGACTGTGTGTCCTATGGGTTCTCCTTCATCCTTTTCGATCGAAAAAAATATTTGTCATCTCCTCTTTTGCTCGTGTCTTTATTAATTCATTATTGAGCATGCACTAGTACATATATACAAAAAGAACCGTACGCCGTTTCTCTATGTTAGAATATCCTCATTTGTTTCTGTTTCTGTATATTACTAAAGGCCTTTCAAAGAAGGCATAGACCACTTTACCCCAATACCAAATAGGTCACGTGCCACAGAGGACTATTATATGGTGTTGAACAAAGCTTATTACTGTTACACCACAAACACAATTGGAACTAACTAGCGAGTCAATCTTTATTTTTCTTTTTATTGTGTTTTATTCAGTTAAATAAACTAGGAAGACGGAATCATTGCAAAATAGGCAGATAATATGCAGAATTCGAAATCAAAGCAAGCCTTTATGGATTTAGATATTGCACGATGCAAGGAAAATTGGCAGGATATTCCAGAATTAACTAAAAAGTACAAAAAGCAAAATCCCCAAGAATCAGGTAGCCTAAACCGAAAAAAAAAGGGGGAAAGTGAGAAAAAGGGAGGGGTAAATAAAGGTTGAATTCATATTATAATTAGTACTTGAGCTTAGTGCAAGAATGGAGGCAGAATATATAACCACTTTTCATTCTTCGACCAACAACGTGAGTCATAGTAAAACCATCGTTGATCTACAATTAGTAACAGAAGCTTGAAGGACTTTATTCACGTTTTGGATGACCCAAACTATATTGCTTCTTCGAAGAAATTACCCGCTGCTCAAGTACAACTTATTTTAGTCAGATTATTGGACATGATCCAAAGACAGTTGAAATCTGGAGAATTGGAAACCTCCGACGATTGGCAAGCCCAAGTAAAAAAAAAAAAAAACGCACACACACATTACATTTACACTGAACGGAAAACAAAAGTTTTCAAAAATTATCGTAGCAAGAATTTATTTCGACATGGGCAAGTATGATAAAGCAATTGATTGGCTGCAGATGTTGCAATTGAGACTGGAAGATGTCGAGTCAGGATATGGGCTGGTTTTGCTTGTTCAAGCAAGAGTCATCAAGGCTAGGTGCTTTGAGGAACAAAACGATGCAGAGGCTTTGGATTCTTACATGTCAGCCTTGGATGCAGTCGAAAGCCACCCCAAAGAGAGAAACAGCGCATTGAACTTTTGGGTTGAAGACTGTCTCTATCGGTCTATTCTGTTACAACTAAGGAACAAGTAAGTATATCAGTCACATCCATGTATTTATCTGCTATGCATATTAGGGGTTCGGTCAAGCAAACACTCAAGCTTATGCGGTCTTATCTCTCTTACTGCTCTTCTAAGCAGTGGCCATCCAATTGGCGCATTTATAAACGCTGGGTGGTCTTTAGGCATTATATCCGCTATTTGACACGTGCTTATCAAAAAGGAGTGTATGTCCCTTTGGATGAGGCCAAGCCTGCGTCTGCTTTGGATGAAGCGATGCAGCTTGTATCTGAGTTTCAAACCGTGTTACTGCAGCTTGTTCATCAGGCTCCTTCCGACCTGAACCATCGTACGCTTGAGCTATGTCATTTGGCGGTAGCAGCTCACGATACGATAGGATGGGGACCCAAGAGTTATCAAGAGCGCTTACTCGGTTTTTTTTATCAATGCCGCGAGTATACATTTAACAGCTTGGGTCTCTGTCGACATCTTTTCCACCTTCATGCCAACCTGGGTCAGTCCAAACAAGCTAGCCTGGCCCTCACTTCCTATCTTCAGCATCTGGGCATTCCTCGATTAGATACTGAAAAAGAAGACGAGGACCACTCGATACTTCATGCTATGACGGAGACGATTCAACGCAGACTGCAGGACGTCACACACGATTCGTTTGCCTCTGTTTCCAAAACTCTTGAAGCGGCGGAAAAGTCCATCAGAGACCAACGCGAAGAGCCGTTGGATACGGTCAAAAGAAAGGCGCCCGTAGGTGCATTCGAAAACGATCATGTTCTGGACGTGGTTCGGACATTTTGGATGGCCCTCAAGTACCGTTATGTAAACACACCTGAGGAAGGCTTGCTCCTGAGCGATATGATGATTCATCTTATGGAGGAAACAGAAGGCTTGAAACGAAACAGCTTATGGAAAACTTGGATGGCACAATCAAGACGTATACGCGGATGCTTTTATGGTCAATATGCAGGCCAGTGTAAGTTTTGGAAAAGAGAAAGGATAATCCTTTTTTTTTTTTTTTTTTGAGGTTTGTGTTTATATGTTCTCTTCATAGGTCATGAACCGGAGAAACGATTGAATTGTTTCAACGAAGCTTTGGTATCGCTTACCAAAGCATCGGAAATAGACCCTAATTCATGGGAAGTCTATTATGAACTTGGCCTTCTGCAGGCTACGGTAGGAGATCTTACGCTGGCCGTAAACTCTGTGAAGCGATCCTTGGGGCTTAAGGATGACTATTTGCCTAGTTGGCACCTACTGGCTCTTCTTCAGTCTTCTGGTGCACATCAAGATATGGCAAAGGCATTTTCCATTCTTCAGATGGCTGTACAGTCCAACGCAATTGAAGAAGAAGAAGACGATGAGGAGGATGTAGATCACGTGTTTTTCGAGAAGGCCATTGCATTGATGAAGCTTAGCATGACTCAATTGGCTATTCTAGAGTCCCTAGAGGGGTGTTCCCCTGACGGCCATTTGGCACTTTTTCAGCTGTATTCTAGGCTGTCCAAAAAGATCAAAATTCCTTCGGTGTCACAGAAAGAGAAAAATAGCGATTTACCCAGTCGAAGTCAGTCAATTATATCTTCCATCAAGGCCTTTCCTCGCAAGAACAGCGTTTTGAGTGAAAGTAGTAGCTCTTTTAGTTTTCATGATAGTGTAGAGTCGTTATCTGTGTTGGATAAAGAAACTAAGAGCAATAGCAAACCAGCCTCTTTACTGCAGGACACTTTACAGGAAAATGGCTCCTCAATGTCCTTACTGTCTTCTAAAAGACGTAGTAAGAGATCATTCAGTCTATCCAAAACCAATTCGGAAGACCCCCTTTTGAGTTTTCCCAGCATCAGAAAAAAAAAAGATAGGGCCAATAGCATGAAATCCACAAGAAGCACCCCTGTTAGTTTGAGGTCATCCTCTAGAAGTAATAGCGATTTTATAATAGGTATAAGCTAAGATATATATATCGTATCTCATTTTTTTTATGCTTTAGATGCCCAATCAAATGATACCTCATTAAGTGACAGTAAAGCTAACCTACCGGTATTCTCGATACAACCAGAGCATCTGCCAAATATCTCGCTGGCAGATTATCAAGAACGATGGCAACAAATCCTAGTAAAACTTTGGATTTTGACAAGTCAAAGTTGTCTAAAGAACCATCAGACGAAAGAAGCTTTAAGAGCACTTTATGAAGCTGATCAGCTTACAGGAGGAACAAGTGCTGAAGTATGGTATCAGATAGGAGAGACTTACCTTAGTTATCAAAGAGACCATGAGAAACAGCAAGCGGTGGACGCATTTCATATGGCACTGGCACTCGACCCTGAGCACGTGCTTTCCAGTATCTCGCTTGCTTCGATTCATTTAGATGTGAATAAGACTGAGCTTGCAGAATATTTGTTGGAAAAGACAACTAAAGGCTTAGGCTGGAACCAGGCAGAAGCTTGGTATGTTAGTTTTTTTTCACATATTATAATATTTAATACACTCGAAAAAAAAAAGAAAAAAGAAGAAAAAAAATAAAGAAGTGAGAAAAAAAGAGAGGCAGCAACAAAAACAGGGAATCGAGAGTGTTTCAGCAAAAAAAAAAAAAAAAAAAAAGTAACTCATAACTTTTATGACAGGTACCTTTTGAGTAGAGTTTATGTGAAACAAGAATGCATGATAGATGCCAAGTATTGTTTGATGTATGCTTTAAAACTAAGCGAGACAAGTCTTATTCATTCTCTGGATGGGTTTTCCAGATTCGCTTAGAATCGCCGTAATCTGTATAAGATTTCCGTAATAATAACCACCATCACAACCATAACAGCAATTAACATAATAATCATAATAAAAATAGTAACCAAAAAAAAGCGTGCGTCTCTTAAAATACCAAAAAGATAAATTGGTCAAATTTGCTCATCAAGACTGATTTATGCTTTGTTTATTATGCGATTTCTTGTTCCGTTTTAAACTATGCAGAAAAAAAAACTCAACAGTACAGATCATCCAAACAGATCATCCCCCTCTTCTCTTTATCTTGTTTTTCTACATCTTTTCAAATTCCACAGTAAGATTAAGTACTGACTTTGACGTATAAGGTATGCATCAAAATCAAGGGTTCATGAACAAATTGTAATGATAATAGTAACGCGTTTTACTTGCAGTTAAAAGAAATAAGCGCGTGTAGTCTTATCTTTGTTTAATAAAACCCAGCACTGATGCCTCATATCATATGATGATATCGTCAATCATAGTGATATGAAAAGAATGCTGGCCTTACTTTACATATAATTGGACTTGCATCAGTAAAAAAAAAAGACAGTAATTTTGTTTGGTGCGAAGCCGATGAGAATTTTGATATAAACTTTGCTATTGGCGTTATTTTCTGTTGCTGTTGTTGAAAAAAATCGTGTATAGGCTACTTCAAAGATAAAAACAAAGAGAAACAAATGCAATTGAGGGGGAGAACTTACAGAGTATTCCTTTTTTATATACATATACTATGAAGTCTTTATTGTATGGAAAAAAAAAAAAAAAAAAAAACTAAAAAAGAAACAGAAAAAGAGAATTGAAAGTTACTGCATATTTCTATATTATCGTCTCAATAACCATATTCATACGTATTTTTTTTTTGATGTGCGTGTATGTATATATGTATATACTTGTATAGATGTAAGGAAAGGAGTATGTCTTTTTCTTTAAAAAAAAAAAGAACAAAAGACATAATGAAATTGCTGATAAAAAGGGTTATTGGATATTGTAGTACTTTTGGTAATCTTCTGGATTTGGTATTTCCATTGGGTCGTTATTTAGTAAAGAGTAAAACATGTTGGAATCATTGTATGCTGGTATTGGACCGTTGTTGATCATGAATTGGTCTTGATGTGAAACTATATGGGTTGCAGGAAACTCTTTGCCCACTACAGTTGGAGGAGATGATTTCAAAGGAGCACACGGCTCCGAGATGGCTGACTCCATGATATCATTCATGTTTAACTCCCCTTGGTTCTGCATACTATCATCAAGTAGCATGCTGTTGTAATTGATAGAAGGTACGTTCGGTAGCGTGTAGTTTAAATCGGGATTTGAAGTAGGTAGTGAACTGAACAAAGAGTTATTGGCAAGCTTGCTTTTATTTTCGTCTTGGTTGGGAAGATATTCTGGCGCTTTTTCACTAGATTGAACAGATACGTCATTATCGCTATCGTGCATGAAAGGTTGTTGGGCCTTTAATCTTTTGCAGTGGATCTGATTCCAACGTGTTCGAGACTGTCGCTGCGTTCGGGTAGGGATTAAACTAGCCACCCTGATCCAACAACATCCGTACTGTGCAACAGCAGATTCAAGCTGTCTATCTTCTTCAAGCGACCAACGCCCTTTTCGAATTGCTGGGTCTAGAGCTTCAGTCCATCTTGCTTGACACTGAATTCCGGTTCGATGTGGAATACTTTCAGATACTTGGTTCCATGGCAATGCAGATGTACTGGTTTTCGTAAGCATTTGAAAGAATCGAACTGAATCAATTAGTAGCTTGTCCTCTTGTTTTGTCCATTTTCCTTTATGCACATTAGGGCTAACAGAGAATAAGTCAATTGGAGCCTGAAACGTTCCAATGAGTATCTATTAACTTACTTTAATGCTCCAAACCAACGAGTTGAGCACTGCACGGCTGTTCTGCCTGGAATATAGCTCGAGACTAGTGTCCATTTATGCGTACCGTATTTTGCTACTGCTTTTGATAACAAAGAATCTTCTTTTGCGGTCCATCTACAATAGAATTGATGGCTTCCGTCTTGCTTAAAAACAGTGTATGGGTTCTGATCTGAGATGAAGGATGTGGACATATTATCGTTGAATCAATTGTAATAAAGAAGAAAGCAAAAAAGTATGTGTTGTGCGAATTATAGTTGAACAGATAGAAAGAAAACGATAGAAAGGGAAGGTAAAATCAAAGTATAAATACGAAATAACTAAAAAAAAGTTACAGAAAATTGCTGTTGTATTTATACAACTATTTAATTATAGCTCGATTATTTTTTTGCACTGACTCTTTCTTTGCCTCTGCCTTTAATTTAAAGCTATATATATATATATATATATGTCACTATGGATGCATGCAAAATGTTCTCTTGTGACTAGTCTAGGGCGCAATAGTAAGCAGTGGTAACTAGCATATAAAAATACACACACATAGACACACATACACAGCCAATGTTTTTTTTAAACGGAAACCGCAGATAAGCATAGTGGTCAGCAATTCAGTAGCGTGAAAGACTAAAACGTCTCTTCCCTTTTTTTTTTTTTGTATGTAAAACGCATTTGACTTTTTAGTTAGCTTCAGTCATTATTCAAATAGAAACCCAACCATCAGGTCAAATTACTGTAATTCTTTCCTTCTTTGCATTAACGTGTTCAAAGGATATCTTTCTTTACTGCAGTCGTATATATCTTTTTAGGTGACTATCATCCCATTCTCACATGAGTAAAGATCGATATATAAATAAATACATGTATGTTTTTACTATTCAGTGCAGAATGCAGTAAAAGAACAACAAGGACCATTTCTTTTATATGTCCTCATCATAATAAGCTTTTCACCAATAAATAAAAGGACCGGCTTGAATTCGTCAATCAAAAATAGAATTTTATTTTGTTATCATTTCTCATTGTCATTGCCAAACAATGCGTTTTGTAAAAAAAAAAAAAAAAGTTTTTGATAAAAAAAAAAGACAAAAACTTTCGTAACTTTAACAATATACACAAATCCCAAACGATGGCTGATCGAATGCAAAAACCAGTGATTCGGAATATGATGGTATGCGGCTTTATGATATGGAACCGTTTAAGTCGGCTATCTAATAGGTATTCAGGCACATGTCTTTCTGTCTCGTTTTCTTTTCTCTTTTCCTCCTTACATGAGTGTAAATGCATAAACTGACGGTTAATCTATTATTGTGATCAAAAACTCGTTAGTAGTGACGAAAGAATAGTAAGTGTCACTGCCATGGAGCAAAACAATAGCTCAAGACTATCAAAAAAAAAAAAAAGGGCTGTTTTGTCTTAATCCGCCTATTCACAGGAACATCCGTCGAACTAAAAGAAGGTTGGTAGTCGTTTCAGTTAAGCTGCAAAAAAAAAAAAAAAGAATTCGGTAAATACACGGATTGCATTTATAATTTCAAAGACTAAAAAAAATAAGTATTTTTTATTTGAGTTTTCTGTCAACACACATTTTTTTTAGGCTGCCTTGTATTCTACATCAAAATACCAAGTCATTCTGAAAAACTTACTGACACAAAAAAAAAACCCTAAACTAGGGCCTCTTAAATTTTTACTTTTGACTAAAAAGAAAAGAAGTAATACTTTTTATTTGACAGTTCATAATAAAAGATGCATCTCTTTTAGCAATTTCCCGCCTCTCACCCTTAGTAAGTAAAGCGGCTATCATCTACTTGTTTACTAAATCGATAATGTAGCTGGAAACTTAGTCTCTGCAATTTTCTCTTTTAAAACAGAAGAATCGTCATTTTGTATGATAAATCTTAAAAAGAAGCTTCTTTTTGGTTTTCATTTGGTCATTCTATTGATTTTTGCATACTCAACACATTATACTTTGAGCTGTTTTAAATAGATTATGCCTCGATCTATTAGTGAATCGGAAAAACGACCTCTAAAACACATTCCTCTCAAAAAAAATACATGGCTTTGTATATTATACTAATTATTGTTTTCAAGGGCTTTGTGCTTTATGCAAAAACAAATAAGACTATTGGCTTCTTTTTTTATTTCATTTTTTTTAATCGTTGAAAATAGCTGTGCAAAACAGTTAGTATGCTATTTTTTTAGAGGGCCGAAAACTTGGGAAGTAAACAGTCATCTATAGATTCCCTTTGCCTAGTTGTTATTGCCGCCTACCCATGGTGCATCTTGATGGATACCAGCGCCGATATATGCATTTGCGAGTTTATACATTTTGTATGTGACTCTTTCCTGTGACAAAAAAGTTGTACAGTGTTTTATAAAACAACGATTACAATAGCCGTATATTCAGGGTTTTATCACAGTCAGTTTTAAGGCTTTGTAACAATTATAAAGCTCATAATTAAAGACAAAAGATTAAAGCTTTTCTATCGGTACTTAGAAAATGATTCTGGCTCCTTTGGCTTTCAACGAGGAATCGGGAATTACCACGATTGCTAATGTCTAATCACGTACGTTCTTTAGTATATACAGCAATGAGTATTGGAAAAAAAAAAGAGGAAGGAATGTACGGATGATGATGATAACGGCTGCAGCGTTTTCAAAAAAAAAATCCATCAATACCTGTTGTTTCTTTTTCGAAATCAAACTCATAAAAGGGAGTGATTGTTTGTATATAGCTTTGACTGCAAATACTTTAAACCTTACAATTTGTGTTTGCCAGAGCTTTAATTTGTAGTCGCTTTTTTTATCCACACATGAAGTGTTGTAGTTTTTTGTTATTCAAATTCTCAAGCACATCATACTTTTTACCGTACCGTTCTTTGGAAAACAAAATTTGCATTTATAAGCCGATCACCTTCAAACTATTAGCTCTATCATTGAAATTATTGTGTTTTGGTGTTGTACAATAGCTGTCACCGTAGAAAGTAAATAAGATTTAGCCCTTTTCTGAATTGTACAAGTCACTTTAGATGGGACTGTCAATATATAAGAAATTTTTTTCGATTTTTGAACCTCAGCAGCAACTATAAAAAGGTGGCTGGATACCTTTACACAGGGCACTTACTTTATCAATTCAATATTCAGAACTAAAAAGGTAAGGTGTTCGCATTATTTTATTTCCTTTGTGTGAGCAAGGCTTCGTTTCATAAAAAAGAAGACTTGTGCACGTGATGATTAAGTATACTGGCATAGTTCAACAGACAAGGACTTACTATCCTCATGAATGTTGACAAAAACAAACTTTCGCCCCTATCTGATTGTCTCACACAAAACAAACTCTCCCTTTTTCATATGAGTTTTGTTTCTAACTTTTTGATTTATTTTATTAGGTTTTGCTGTAGTAGTTGCACTTTTTTTGCTTCTAATATTGATTCAATGTATATCCAATAAATAGAACTCCATTTTCTAAAGAAACCCCTCCTTGTCTTTTTCTCTAAATGTGCTTAAATGCGCTTGTTATACTTATATATAGCGTTTAGATTGAATTGTTACAAACTCGTATTTGCAGTCCTAATGCACTTAAACGTTGAAAGGATGTCTGTTGTTTAACGGTATTAAGCTCCAAAATGCTGCCTTCGTATTTCAAGCAAGGAAGGGAAAGTATGTTTCCATACTATTTTTCGTTGATAGTTGTATTGACTCAGCTACTAAGCGTAGCCCAACGGCTTAAAACACTCATTAGACGTTTTCCAATAATATATGTTTTAGTGATTCCTCCACATGAAAAACCAATTTATTTTTAAAAGCTTTAAACTCACACTTGCATCTTACTTGAACAACTACAGCTATACACGTCTACAGTGAGGTTGCAATATATTTTGTTACTTGAAACAACAGTGGGAACGATAAATTTTGCAATACTTAGTTTGACAGTACACTTGGTACTTTTGGTTGACCAATTTTGGCTTTATATGTACAAAAGCTAGAAAAAGGACGAAAATCTTTACAGCTCTCATTTACGAATCTATTACTATTCAGCTGTACTCTCCCATTAAACAAGAAGGCCTGAAAGTCATCAGAATATATGCCAATCCTGTTTTATCCCCAAAATCTTGGGACTTTGACATTCTTCTTGGTTTGGAATATATTATGACAATAAGCAACAATCGATATATGAAGATAATAAGTTTGAACATCAAGATAATCTGGCTACTATCTACGGTTGGGCTTTTAAGACCATTTTATGCACATAGAATGGACCTCAATCAATGCACAATTTCTATCAGCCGCGTGTTAAGACATATAGTTTTGGCTCTGGGGGAAAGAACTGGAAATAAAATAACTAAAGCTATTTCAACACATATCCACGAAACTCCACTCATATACCCTACAAAAGCATTTCAAGCTTATCGTAACATCGTAGCTTACGAAGAGTCTATAGTGCTGCGTTCTGTTTTCCTTGACAGACATATCAATGCTTTGATCCGAAAAATTAATAGATATTCAGAAGCTATGAGATAAGAAAGAATATTGAAGTACGTACAGTCGGTCGTTGATAAGATATCCAGATAGCTGAATACACCTATACCAAAAGTTAGGACGCTGACCGCTCAACTAGCGGACGATATAATAAACAAGAAAATAGGTCTTCAGAAAAGCTTTTTGAAAAGCTCTACCAGATTTTGGCTATGACCTATACTTGTTTTGCGAAGGTTTTACTTTGAATCCAACAAAGATTCAATAGCATGAAGTGTGGTATTGTACAGATACGAGTTAAATGAAGTGTTTAAAACGTTGTGCGAGGGCAGACGATGTTTACTGTTTCTACTCTCCTTTCCCTTTCTATTACTATTATATTTTTACAAAAGAAGATGGAGTCAATATTAAAGTCAATGTATATACAGTGCTCACGGTACCAATTTGCGCGTTTTGGAATGATTTTGCTCGCTTGTAACTATCAATTCAAAAATTAAAAATGCAACGAGGTGTACTTTTGCATCGTTGCTTAACTCTGAGAAACAAAAAGCGAACAAAAAAACACCATAGGCTCTATACTACTATTCTTTTGGTGTAATATCGACTCTATATACTAAGAAACCGCTTATAAAAGTAGCTCTATTCTCTTTTTATGAAAAAAAACTTATAGACTTTATTTAATTAACTATCTAAACTGTTATCTAAGTCAAGCAACTCAGCTATTCGTTGCTTTCATCATCAGAGCATAGATCGTCTCTAATTTCTCTTTGAAAAGCTTTCGCTCGATCAATTTTCTGTTTTAGTAGCTCTTTAAGTCTCTCGAGATATACTTGATATTTTGGATTAAAATATTGGAGTTCGTTGTGAGCTTCGTTCACATCGGATAATAGTTTCTTAGCAGCGCTTATGTACAATTGGTTTTCGCGAATTTCCGTCCAGTGATTCTTCAGTATCTTTTTTATGTGCTTTTTTGTTATTTTTGGAAGTTGCTTGTTTTGAGCAGTTTCTTCCAGATCGATCATGGAATGCATTGATCCAGAATTTTCAGATCTGGATTTTTTAATGCTTATGCTTGACTGTTTTCCTCCTATATTGGAGCTGCTTTTAAATTCTTTGATTCTAAAAAACCATCAATATACTGAAGTGATTGACCATCAGAAAAACCAACCTATAGATACGTCTTAAGGTATTTAGCATGTGATTATCATTCAAGGCATTAGGTGGAACAGTGGCAATGATACATGTTTTTGAGTTTCCGATAAATGTACTGTGGAGCGACATGCTTAATGTGCTACCTCCAAACGGCTTTTGCTCTTTGTATTGACTTAGTACTCGAAAATACTCTTTTAAAATCAACATTCCACAGTTAGTCTCAAAGCTTTTTTGGCTTGTGTTTTTATCTTGGTTCCTCTTTCCGTTTCCAAAAAAATCAATAAAACCTATTTTCCCATATTTTTGACCTCTATTCTTCAGACAAATTTGAAGAACTGCATAGCACATTAAGGTCTTTTGATTTCCAATTTTCTTTTCGGTTTTTTTTCTGTAGTTGTGCACGTTTAGCCAGGTATCTATATCATTCAGTCTAAGCTCCTTTAATCCTGGTATTATCAAGCTTTCTTTTCCTTTCTCATTGCTTTTTGATATCTGCCTTTTCTTGTTTCCTAATAAATCGTTGATGTAGTGTTCGTAGACTTCGTAATAGCTTATCCAAGCCGAAAAGCCCAAATACTCTTTTTTTTTTAGTAAACAAAATAAATCTTTTGTAGCTTGTGTATATAGACAGCATTTAGAATTCGACATGGAGCATAGCTTTCCTGACTCTGTTTGCTCACTGGGTAGCAAGTGTAAGTTAACTAATCGGTTTGAGAATATTAACATACAAAGCAAAACATATCGATTTTCCTCCTTTAAACGTATGCTCCACTAAAGGCTTTACTGTGTCCAGATAAACCTGTGGAGCTTCTGTAAGTTTGAGGTGAGTTAATAGACTACAACATTACTGATTTTTCCGTTATGGAGGAATCAAAAACTTTATCGAAAACAAAGGACGATTCTTCCGTATGACTTCCAGCACCCAGACTTTTTCTAAAATATGGTAAATAAGTCGTTTTCTTTTCACATCAATTTGCACTTGTGCATCGTATCAACTTGCTTTGACTCAGAAAAACTGATAGCTCTATTCTCAGATAACAACACAGTACTCTTCTCTTTTCCGAGAACTCTGCGCCTATCAGTTATTGCTTTTCGAATGAATACTTGAATTGCTGGACCTTGGCTTTCAACATGACTAGCCCTTTCTATCTTTTGGGTTGTGATGGATTTTGCAGTCTTAGTTTTAGCAACCTTTTTTTCTGGTTTTTGCCTTAAGGGTTCTTTCAATAACGAAGCTAACCCAAAACGTTTGTGTTTTGTAGGGAATTCCTGTCAACTCTTAAAAATGGTCTTACCCTAACAATTGATTTGTAAGGGAAGCTTTTTACAATGTGAACAAAAAGAAACACATACATTATTTCTTTGTTGTTTATATGGTTCATTACGAAGATTATTTTTTTCTGAAAATTGTCGGTTTAGGTATGGTGGCATTGCAATCTAGATTCTATTTTAAACAAAAAAACCTGACAACTCTAAAAATCGGGGTATGTAATATATTGTAGTAGAGATTGAAATATTATGAAATGATAAAAGGCCTTTGCTCTAGGCCTAAAAATACATAAAAAGTCGCAGATTGACTCTTGCCAGTGCCTTAAATCTGGGCCTTTTATTGAATACTAAGATGAAATACTTTAAGTTATAAATGCATCTCTATTCAGTATTACTAACGATGTAGGCTACTCCACAGCGTCACTCAAATAAACATAGTCAATCGAAATAATGTATGCAAGTCGGCTGAGTTACCTAATCAGATGCAATATACCACAGAGTTCTTGAGACTTGTATGGAATCCCACAAATGCTGTTTTGATAATCCTTCACGCTTTTAGAAATATTAACAAGACAAGGAGTACACTCTTTCCCATTTGTTTCCTGTTGTACAGTTTTCCCTTAAAAATATGATCATACCCTCCTTGCAGGGTTCAATGGGCTTTCATCTTTTTTTTTTTTTTATGAATGTACACATATATGTATAAACATGTACTGTATGGTCTGAGTTGGGGTTTGAAGCGTCTCTTGGTTATCAAAACTTTAAATTTTGGCTTTATCAGTGCCCAAAAAGAAAAAAAAAACGCACAATACAGCCTCCTGAAGACCTGTCCTTCCACGAACCAAACCAAAATTTATAAGGAGGAAATATGTGTTTTAAAACGCTTTCAATTCATAAAACGTATTTGAAGAATACAGACAAACTTCTAAATGTATTGTGTACAATAAAACACAAATCCATGAATAGCTATGCTTTTAAAGGTTGTGTCAGTTTTTTAGCAGCTTTGGTTAATAAAAATTGTAATATATATTTTGGCACAGCGAATTGCGGTTGATGACTGGAAAAAGCCTTATATCTTGTTTGTAATGATACACACTGAAGCATAAGCTGGATCACTTTCCGCATTCGGATAGAAGTGCGTTGAGCTGCTCTTCCAGTTAGAAGGACGACGATAAACCTCATAAGTTATAGCGAATATGGCGGTTATAACAACAGTAGAAAAACGGACGAAAGCAATTATATATAAAAAATAGAATGCTAAAATTTAAAATTTTAAATCTTTCAATTGTTTGAAAGTACAAAATGGATTCATTTTATAGCTTCAAAACCGCGATTCTCGGCTCCTGATCTACTTTTTTAATCGATCGAACATGACATCTTTATTGAACGTTAAATTTTTATGGCAATTTATAACACTCCTTTACTTGGTTTATTACCACCGTTATATAAACAAAGAGATTCTTTTTTTTTTTTATCGAAAGGCAAAAAGCTGCTACTACAATTGCTCAACTATTTTTTTATTATAGTCAGCTGCATTATACTCCCAATCAGATTCGATTTTGCCCACTTTTTAGCAACAGTTTTTTTTTGTGTCAAATCGAGGAGCTTGTTGACAGGTGGGTTTGACAATTTGTATCACAAAGGGTGAACGAAAAAACTTAATTTGTATAACTTATCTCTGTATCCCTTTTTTTCTTTACTATTTAGCAACACGCTAATTTTTGCCCCTTTTTTTTCTCCTTGCGATGACAGGTTGGACATTATCTGGGGATCAATGATACATGGGAGCTGTCTTATTGATATGCTAACGAGCTTGTACTACCAGATCATCGCGTTTTGCTATTATTTTGTTCTTTCTTTATAACCAAAAAAAAAAAAAACAGGGCGGCAGAAAGCTATAAAAATAGGAAGCTGTTAGTCTTTTTCTTTTTTTTTAAAAAAAAAAACAAGACAAAAAATATTTACTGTTTGCTTGCAAACGGTAATGGATTTGAAAAACATATTAAACGATATAAAAGTAGACGAACATCAAAAGTTCAATTATTGCTTGGCCTTACCTAAGAAAGCTTGGTCAATTGCTTCTTCAGTATCTTCAACGGAAACATTATCGCCTATGAATATATCCAAGATTGAGGGAAAACCGCATCAGCAAACACGTATACCATGGACTCCATTTGAAGATCATCTACTAAAAAGAGGGTACAATCAAGGTTTATCTTGGGCAATGATCTCATCCAAGTATCTGCCGCATCGCTCCCGAGGTTGCTGTTGGGGTCGTTTCAAAACCCTCCGGGCAAAGGCAGCTCAGAAAAAGAACTGGGCAATAAACGAAAGCTTAACTTTGTTAACGTCTACAAAAAAACACGACTCGTTTTTTGAACAAACTTGGAAGTCTTTGCCCCAAGACTTGGCTATTTACAACTGGAAAAAACACAAAAACAGATCCTCACATATCGGTTTCTCTTGTTCGAGTCAAATAATTATACCCTAAAAACACTCAAGTCTTTGTTGAACAAAGCAAAGCCTTGGTTTTTCAGTATCAATTTGTTTAGAGCAAAAAAAAAAAAAGTTTCCAAGCGTTTTTTGTTAGTTTTCAGTAGCCTTTTTTCTTTAAATATCGCATTTTCCATTTCATTATACCTATATAGTTGTTATTGTTTACAATATTTCTATGTGTATCTCTGTTTGGCTTTTGAAAATAAAATAAAAGATTGTAAATGACAAAAACAATATTTGTCTGTTAATATGATTTAGCATATTCAAAACAAAGAAAAAATCAGCAACTCATATAACTTTCTTCTTTATAGTTTTTGTGAACAGTCTCCTTTTTTTCTTTGATGTATTTTATAACAGAAACTATTTTTTTGTTTTGAAAAAGCGATCTGCACAGCTCTTGAATAAACCCTTTTAAATGAAAAACAATAGCTAGCTAAAAAGAATGCAGTAGGCGCAAGTTTTTCCAATTATATAAAAATCGTTTACTAAAAACAAATTTGAATTGTGTTTATGTATGTGGGCACTTTTTTCTATACGTTTGTAAAGACAAAAACGGCTAATTATAAATGATTTTCTTATTGGTGCTTGGTAAATTGGGCTAAAATTAAAAAAGTGAGTTTTTAAACTTGGTTAGAAGTTAAAATGTGTTGATTTTAATATATCCTAGCAAACACCAAAATTTTAACATACCAAAAGAATATTAACAGGAAAAAAAAGAACAGCACAGGCTTTTCTAGAAAAAGAAGGGAGGATTTTGGCGATTACTATCAAGTCTCAAGTGTTAAAGCCGTATTTTAAATACTTCTATTTCAAAAGAGATACGAGATACTTTATTAATTGTCGAACTACCATGCCACTTTATACGCGTTTATAACAGAAGCATGTGTGAAAACACAAACAATCTTCAAAATCTAGACCATACTTTTTAGTGAGTTGGTTTACCTTTTTACGATGAAAAAAACGCTTTATTGTAATCGGTTTGATTGCTTATTACTTTTCAGGGAAGGATGTACCCAAAACAGCTTGTGTAGATGTCTTTGCAACAACTTTTGTTTTATCTACTGTTAATGCTTTTCGTTTGAAACTTATTTGTGATTGAACTGTAATAAGTAAACTGTCCATGTATAAAAACGACAGATTGATAAAATTTTGTTTCAACGACTCTATATTGACATATGAAAAGATGAGTAGCTCTGTTAGGTTTCGAAAAAAAAACCTATTAAACCGAAATTGGCCAAAGCAACTAACGAGTAGACAAGTCTGCTTTAACCAACTCAAAAATAAAAACGAAATTAGTTTATTTAAAACAAATTCAACTACAAATATACTAGGCTTAAATGTTCAATAAAGTCAAAAGGCGTTCGTAAATAGCAAACTGAATAGCTCCTCCTACCAAAATATATTTTAAGTATCTCATTTCTATTGAGGCATACATAATTACTTATATACCTGGAGCAATACGAATGACACGAAGTCACAATCCTCGACTTGAGTTCTTCTTGCTTATGCATCATTCTTATACAGCTCCAAGTGATTTTATAAAGCTTTCCTTCATCTTGCATTCTAACCAAAGTTTTAAATACAAATAAAGTCTACTCTTTTTGGCTTACCTTGTTTTTACAACATCTGGATGAAAATTTAAAACACCAACCAGCACGTTCGCCATACCTCCGCTAAACTGCTTGTTTTTAATATACTAATAGTATGACCTGTTAACTTTTACCATATGTTGCCAGGGTTGTAGAGGTACATCAGGTTGATCAGAAAACTTTTGAAACATAGACTTCAGCAGAAAATTTAACAAACAAGCCTTTGTTATATACATACTAGGAAAATGCAAGCAATGTATTGATATATACCCCAGGATTGTCGCGTTACAGCTGCTAGCAGTCCATTGTAAAGTGCAGTGATCCTGAATATATTCGGAGGGGCTTTTTTTTTTTTTAGAAAATAGGTCTACCATTCACAACCTACCCCTCTTGATGAACAATAATATAGGCTGTACTGACCAAACCAAGGTGTTTTACTCTGTGCTATCTCTGTCTGTTGTCTCATCTTTATCATCTCCAACGGAGTTACTATATATCGTTTTCAGTTCACTTTTCTTTAATTCAAGCTGCTTTTCTCTCTCTACTTAAAGTGACTGCCTGGGTTATTCCAGTGCAGACCTAAATACAGTCAGGCTTATGGAAATTGGCGTTCTAAAAAACAATTGGCCGAAAGTCAAAAAATAAATGTCACAAGGTTAAATTATTTTTTTTTTTAAATGAGTTTTATTTGTTGCACGTATTTATGGTGTAACCATAAAAAGCGGTACTCAACAAGAGAGAAGGGGGAAAAATAACATTTAGAATAAAGGTTTCAAACTGGGGAAATAGTAGATAGAGACGGGGAAAAAAGAAGGCAAAGACTGTTTTAGGTAGAACCCATAAAGGATTCCTCAGCTATTCTTTTCAAGACTGCCTTTTTGGTGTGGCCCAAAACTGTTTTAGGAAAGAAAGGAGAGGCCGATCGAGCACCCTTCCAATGGGCTTTCCAAATTTCTGACAGTGCAATAATTATTAAGGTTTGGCTGTCAGTATCTTGGCTATAAGTGCTGTTAACTTTTATCTTGGAGAAAGTGAGGCTTTTCGCAGACATTTGAATTGTGGTAAGTGGGGTAGGCCACAGAAATTCTTGTATGAATGCTTCCCAGTAAGTTACGCAGAGGTGGCAATTAAAGAAAAGATGTTCGCTAGAGTCAAGGTTAAATTATTTTTGGCACAAGTTGGCAACTAAAATTAGCAGAGAGGCGAACGAGTGAAGCTCCGACAGGGGTCAAACTTGGATAATTTAAATGTATTGTGTATAACGCTTACGCCTGCTAAGCCTGATGAGCTGTGTGCGCGTATATAGGGTCCCTCTAGTTTTTCAAATATAGGTTTATAAAACGCCAGTTCACTGTACTGAGAATACTCTTGGCCCTACTATACACAAAACAGGTAATGTACCCCTATAAAGTGCTAACATAGGCTAAGAACATACATATTTCATATCGTCAGATTTGTCTTTGTTGTCACCAAATTCCTCACTTCTAAAAGTATCTACCACTCCTTGTTTATATTGAGCAGATGTTTTTAAAGACTTTCAAAAACAAATACCTAAACTCTTGATAAGCATTTTTGTTTTACTTGAAATCTAGTTTTAACAACATCTGTTGGCTAGATAATAATATCTTAATAAATATGCAAGAAAAGAAAGACGTAAAAATACGGAAACTGCATAAGTAGTATTTCCACAGCTCCTGCGCCGGCTCCTGCTAAAGTTGATCTCTTTGAGCATACACCAAAACATAAAAGGAAAACTTAAATCTTGACTTATAGAGTTTTTTAGTTTATCTCACTAAAACACTGTTTTTGACTTTCGCTGATTCTGACATTTCAAATGTAACGGAAATAAAAGAAACTCATGCACTTAGAGATTATCAACTATGAATCTTATGTCACTAACAATGGGTACAGCTTTTTTTTTCGAAGAAATAATCCAAAAAAAAAAAAAAACACAAGAATATTGTATAACTAACTGCAACCAGCAGAGACCAAAAAAGAAAAACTTTAGTAGTTTTTAGCTTCAGGCATGGCAAGACGTTGTTCAACAGCGCCTGTTATGCGATCGAATGCATTTGCAAACCTGTGCTGATGTTGTTGTCTTTGCCCTGAGTGGGCATATTCCGCCAACAGTTGCTCTTTGTTCTGATGGTAAAGATGATACCCTGCTTGGCCAAACAGGAGTCTAGGGACATCGACTAAATATCCCATAGTCCCTTTGACACCCACTTCTTTTTCCGCTTGTATCCAGAAATTGATCTTTCCACTATTTTCATCATAGTATCCAGCACAATAGTTTCTCATTCCCATCAGTTTTTTGTTTTGTCTCTACAAATTGTAAGAGGATAACGTAAGTATATTGATTTGAACAAATAGTTATTTTTCAAGCATTTACAGTGTTTCCATTAGGTGAGCGTTTGAATAGATTGTACATTCTCTCCTCAGTATTCCCGTTGAAAGTGATGAAAGATGAGTTTTGGTTCAAGATAGTAAGCAGTGCCTGAGGAGGAGGTACATTGACAATAGCACTAGAGATAATCTGAACCATAAAGAAGGGATCACCTTCTTCTTTGTCCTTCATATCTTTTGAATACAATTTACCAGCACCGCAACAGTGAACCTAAAAGCGTTTTAGTTTTTAATTAGAGCAAAAGCCAAAAAAAAAAACTGCTGTTTACATCGCCTCCTAAAAACGAAACTCTAACAGACTTTTCTCGAGCGTATTGTTGAAGTCTTTCAATAAACTTTTTTCTCTCTACTTCATGATTTCCAGCTGTCCAATCTAAACAAAGCAAAAATCAATTTGCGTTACGTAACTGCACTACAAAAACAGAACTAAAGCGCTTACGATCATTCATGTCGTCTAGCAGCTCAGGATCGCCATTCCATTTATTAAGTTGACCGCTGATCATGTTACCTAAAGCACCTGTCTTCCCCGCGAGCGTGGCAAGATTGAACCCTGCTGCTCCATCCATAAGATTTTCAAAAAAAGTTAAACGAGGATAGATGAGGGGAACACCAGTTAGTATCATTAGATGTTTTATGGTTGACGGCATCATTGTATTCAGAGCTTTAAAAACTGTGTCATAAGTTGTTGGGTCGCACACATCGTGCTTGGTTCTTTCGCCTCGACAGTCCAACGAAATAAATCCTATATCAGGTCCAAGAGTAGAAATGATGTGATTACAAGTAGGAACTGAGCCAGGAATTAAACCATGATGAGAAGCTAACTCGACCGTTGTGTGTTGCTGGAAAAGATAATAAAACCGAGTAGCGTTGGAAAAAAGCACTGGAATTCTACTTTAGCTTAGATTACGTATAAATTTGGCCTTACCTTTGAAACAGTCTGCGTTTTGCATTTCTGAAGGGTAAGAGCCATAGCCATCAATGATGTCCTGTAGATAAAGTCAGATAGAAATAGTAACCAATAACTTTACATGATCGTCCCACATATTCATCGAAGGAATTGTTGCAAAAGCTTTAGCTACTACTGGGTTTTCCTTAAATCTATATAGAGCATGTCTTGAGATACTGCGCTACAACTCAATGTTCCTACCCAAAGTTTTTGTTGTAGTTCCAAAAATAGAAATCCTCAAATCCGTCCCTCATTTCCTGTGGTAATTGCATTGCCAAACGTTTCGCAGGCATTTTTTCTTCAACCCAAGGCTTCATGAAGTCTTCTTTTATTAATCTATCCTGATATAGCTGGTCACCACCCCCTAATAACACATGGAAGGGCATCACTTCGTGTCTATCCAAAACATCTTGCCAAAGAGGAGCTTCTTTCTCACCGAATTTGTCTTTGATTTCTTGTGGAATATCAGAAAATCCGTTACAAGAATAAAACATAAAACGCATTGATTTGTAAAACGATGGCAAATGGAATTCGAAATGCGGGCTTGCCCAGTTATTAAAGGGAGTAGAGTAGGTTACAATCTGATCGTTGTTGGTCAATGAAAGACGAACATCATATCTCCAAAAGTAATATTTGTTTCGATAAACGTCTAAACATTGTACGGTTGGCTTGAACCATGCCTTTTTTTGTGTAGTGGGCTCAAAGAGCTGTATATCAAGTGGAGGTGCCTGTCTATCGGAAGAGACTACCAAAATAGAACCTTGCCATTCGCGAGTACTATAATTGATACCAATATACCTCAGTAAAGGCCCACATACTATCTCTCCTCCTCCATTTTCGCGATGACCTGGAAGGTGGGACGAAAGGTGATTCCAGTGCTCTTTCACATTGAGTCGATTGAATCCAGAAGTAAATGCCTCAAACCTCCCTCCTGCTCCTTGTTGCTGCTGTTGCGTTGAACTTCCATACCCCTGATATGTGCTTGTATCTTGTTTTTGCATCCTTATTATTAGACTTCTGAAAAAAAAAAAAAAAAGGAACAAATATCTCTTAAAGAGAGTAATGAGAAAATACACATACGATGTAACTCCTTGTGCTACTCAATTACCAAAAATAGTTATGTTTACTTTTTTCCAGAAGCATGGTGAGCAAATTCAATCTCAGATTATCGGTTCAGCCAATCATGTTTAGTACCAAGAAAATCTCCATGTTTTTGTTTGATAGAACAATGACAACTGTATTTCTGGACAGGCTCCTCTGACTCTCATAAACAATCCTCTTTCCTAGTTTAGAGAATACCGCTTCTTCTAAAGCAGCAATAAATCATTTCCGGAATCATAAGAACTCAAACGCTCTTACTCGAACCGATTTTCGCTTTAAATACAACACTGAATAAAATTGAATGATGAAATAGCTTACTAGTCTAACAATCAAGCTTCCGGGAAAGGTTTATTAAATGTTTATTTAGTTTTTTTTGCTGCAGTCTTTTTAATGAATATATGATTTACAAAGCCAGTATACTTAGTCTGCTTTTACTATGAAATTAAAAAAAAAAGGACCATCTTTTAGTGTTCATATAATATGTTACTATTGAATTTAAATATATACTGTAAGCCTGTGATTTGTTGCTAATCCAGTCTGTGAAATACATAAATAAACTCGCTATTCAACATTGTGCATTGCACTCAATACTGACATATGTTTACTTTAATATAATAATATATAGTATGTATTCTAACCCTCCCCCTCTCTTTTTCTTTTTAAAAAAGGTATTTCATATTTTATAACAATGCTTTAAAAGCTGTCATTTATACTCTTACTGGATTACTGTCTTAAATCCAGAAAACGGTACCCTTTGGAAAGCAGACCGGTTAAATTAAAGTAGAACTGTGGAGTTTATCCTTTGGGAAAATTAAACTTTCATTGCCAAAAAAAAAAATATCACTTTACCAAAAATGATTGCTCTAAAAATGCAATTCACTTGTCTGTTTGTACTTAGATATTCTACATTTTTGGTGTGAAAAGCTGTTATAGGTTAAATCAAATTGACCGGAAAACTGAGCGCTATGTTCATCTTTTGCTTTTAAATTAAAACGACTTCTGTTTCGCTTTTGTTTCGAAACTGGGACAAGCATTCTCTTTTACAAAGACGAACAGAAAATTTTCTATAAAGAGAAAAGAGCAAAAGCCTTTGACTCTCTGTTAAGGGTACTGTTGAGATGTAGTAAACAGGGGCGGGGTATGTCTCCTAGGAGTCGTCCAAGACTCCAACAGAGCAATCAACTGTACTCTGCCTTTGTTGTATAAAGCAATTACAATAAAAACAAACGCTTTCGACATTTAGCGAGTTGTAAGGGTTCATCGTTATAATTCATGTACCCGAATTTTCTGTCTCTTGTTGCTCTCAAAGAAAACGTTGACATACGTTTACACAAACCTATTTCATTTATTTTTATTTTTTAGTTCTTTATTTTCTATTTTTTTTTGTAAATATACTATCCTTTTCAATGGCTCAACACAACACTGTCTTTAAACTCATAAAAGAATACACGTTCAAAAGGCGAAGCGCCAAAAAAAGTAGACTCTAAAAGTTCATAAATTTCCAGTTTATCTCAGTTTTTTTTTCCTGTTGTTTAGCACAGCACTATATTTGTACTTTTAAAACTGTTTTGAATACAAAGAACAACCAAAACTAGTTTGTTGTTATTATTAGAGTCATGTATTTGGGTATGAGGAACGGGACGGCCTATCAAACAAAGAAACTTATGAGGGAGGTCTTTGCATCAAGCGAGTAAAGTTTCGTGGGAATCAATGTGAAGACTCAAAATATACTTTCTTTCTTAACACACTTTTGTTGTTTATTTTTATATTTCAGTTTAGCTGCTTTAAAAACATAATAAAATTCTTTGCAATTCCTCAGAGCGCTATAAGCTGCTCTAACATAATGCAGTAAAGTTCTAATGCTGTGTTTTAAATAGCCCGGTCCGAAAGTATTGACCAGAAATCGGGAAAGCCAGATCACTACAACGAAGTTGACAACTGAGAAAAGGGATGTGGTGGCGAAAAGTAAAGTAGTAATTTACACTAAACATCATTTCTCTCCCTTTTTTCACATTCATCCTTTTGCATTATAAAGATGAAGTTCTCTGCTGGTAAATAATCTTTTTTTATAGACGGATGGATTTTATTCTTCATTGAAACTCTGAAAACGAGGGATATTTTATACAGAAAAAAAAAAGAACTCAATACAATACACAATAATCAAGCAGCTTTAATTGCAAAAATGAACAATTTCGACACTATCTTTTTTCTTGAAAAAACATGAAGAATAAACCATTCGTCTTTTCGACAGAACGTTGATCACTCATTCCTTTCTAGATGTCAGTTCCTCTCGTAGAAAGAGCAGAAAGTCTCACTTCTCTGCTACCTCTGATGTTCGTCGCAAGATCATGAGTGCACCTTTATCTAAGGAACTCCGTGAAAAGTACAGCACTCGCGCTATCCCTGTCCGTAAGGATGATACCGTTATGGTTGTTCGCGGTACCTACAAGGGTCGCGAAGGAAAGATTACCCAGGTTTATCGTAAGAAATGGGTTATTCACATTGACCGTGTTGCTCGCGAAAAGGTCAATGGAGCTACTGCCCCTATTGGTATCAGCGCCTCCAAGGTTGTTGTCACTGGCTTGAAGTTGGACAAGAGCCGTGTCGCTATCCTCGAACGCAAAGGAAACAAAGATGCTATGAAGCAGGTAACTATAGATTGTGCTTTTTAAAAAACGAAAGTCAAACTAATTTTTTACTATAGTAAACACTCATTTGAATATATTTAGCATTCCCAACTTGCCAAATAAAAGCTTTACATTGCTTGCTTAGTTTTAAGCGTTTTATATACACTAAACTGCAATATTTGAAAGAACAAAAGACATAGAGTTGATCAATTAGGAGCATTGTAATATGTGTTGAGACTGTATTAAATTTTAAAGAAAAAGCTGGGCTGATACTGTTTCTTAAGTACATTTGCGTGCTCAAATACCAAAAAGATGTGTGAATACGTTCTAGTCATGGTTACAAGATAAATGAATTTATTGTTTTTCCAATGCGCTTGCTAAAGCGGCTGTATATTTGTATAGCTCAGACTCTTGTTTGATGAGCTTCAAACCATTCAAACTGTGGGACTTGATTGTGTCAATCACATTTTTCTTTTCAGGTGCTAACATAAATAATTAATTTAAGATCTGGAATTTCATACTGTTTACCTGTTCTAGCTACTTCCACTATCTTACAAAGTAAAATACAAGCATTACATTTAATCTGAATTGGTAGTTCATTTTTAGAGCAAATATCGTCAGAAAGAACTTGTATGAGCGACGCTTTGCCCTTGCCCTCCTCAACCTCGTATGCATTTGTCTGAAGAAGTGGTACAACTACACGGAGTAGAATTAGTAGTTGGTGATTGTTTGTTGATAGTTACTTTGAAGGGAGCTAGAGCTGTTTTCTTTGTCTGAAAAAACTAAAGTTAAAGCCATAATACCATCGTTTTTAAGAATGGGGAACTGGCTTGTGCAAATCATCTCGATAATAGGTTCAATCGTGCTTGGCTCCAATAACTTGCTTCGCAATGTATTGTTATTTTTTTCTACCCAGACTGTTTTAACCAAGTTTGTTAAAACACGAGTAGCTTCACTCTTTGCTGCAGGGTCGTCAACTCTTTTGATAAATGATACAATCAGGCTCAAAACGCCCTCGTTGATTACTTTGACTGCATTGTCATCTACAATTTAGTTCAAAATACAGCTTTTAGTTTTAACTTGCTTAACAGGTTTTATAGTTGGCTTACAGTTTCCGACACATAGTAATTTGATTATACCAATTGTAAGAAACTGGTTTCTTTTTAGCATATCTTTGGATTCATTCAGCATGGGCGCAACAAGGCAGATACAGTTATCGTTGCTTATGATAGTTTTGTTTGGCACAGGAAGACACAAGTGCTTCAAACATCCAAGGATGGCATATTGAAATGTTGCATTTTCTGTTTTCTGAAACAAGTCAAGTAAGCATTTCGACAGTTTATATTTTTCAACCAATTCAATGCAGTGCTCATCTGTGACAGGTTTGTTGTTGGCCTTTTTTTCTTAGAATCATATGTACATTTTACCTGATCTTGCAAGATTTCCAAGCGCATACACGCCACACTGTTGTACAATTTCTATAGGGCTATTCATCATCTTTATAAATCTTGAAAGGACCTCTTTGTTATTATAAAGTTCGTCCATTTTCGAGTCAGTAGAGGTAGCATAGATTACAACTTTCAGCAAAGCCTTTTTGATTTCTTGTATTTTCTCTTTGTCCTCTGCGTCTAAATCCTTTTCGACACTTGTGTTTTCAAGGAAATTCAATAGAGAGTCCAATATTCCAGAGTCAACAATTTCGTTTTGAAGGTTGTCTATAATTTTTTTTTTAAAAAAAAAACCAAATCAGTATTCATTTAAGAGAAAGGGAAGGGGGTACTGTTTGCCTTACCATCGTCCAAGGTTATTTGAAGCAGGGTATCCAACAAGTTTTGCAAGTTATCCATGTGATCCAGTGTTTTCAGTTCATGAGAAACTTTTTTGATATATCTCCTAACGGTAAATGTGTCTGATATTGTTTTTCGCGCCTCCTCCTCGGCAACCAGCCCATCTAAAATTTTAATAGCCATTGATACAACGCTAATATCCTCTTCGTTGTTCGATCCCATTAGCTCAATAAGTGCTTTAGCAGCACCACATTCGCTAAGCTCGATTTGAATAGGTGCTATTTACTTTACTGTTAATGTGACTTTCTTAAAACAAACAAACCGGCACGGCTAAAGAAAGGGTATTTACCGTAGTCCATGCTACTGTTCAGATAAAATCCACACAGAAAGCGCACTAAATCTTTGTTTGGACTTTTGAAATAAGGTGATACAGTTGAAATAACGCCAGCTTCTTTCACGCGTTTGCGGTTATCCTCTGTTGTATAAAGAGAATTGGATGCGTTTGTTTTTAATTCAACATTCAAAAAGTAAAAGAGTTTCCATTACCGTTGTCAAAGCACAAGTTTCCTAAAACGCGAAGTGCTTGAATTTGGAATTTGGTTTGTTGATAAGGTGCGCGTTGAAGAAGTGTTGCCAGATCTCGAACAATGTTTGTTTCGCCTAATGGTGTACGAACAGGTACTAAAATACACAAAGATAATAAAAGTAAATTAAGGAACTGTCAGAAGTCCATCAATTAGCTACCTGAACGCGCTGCATCAGCCAAACTTTCACAAGCATTCGCAAGTCCATCCCACTTTTCTTTATCAACTAAATGCGCTTGTCCAGAAAGTTCTTTCAAAGATGCAACAGATTCTACAATTTCTGTGCTGTTCTCAACTGCAAAATGGATGTAAGTTTTCCTTCTCTTGCTCCCTATTCGAGAGAAAAGAAGACAGCGAATATTTTATACATGTTTTTAATTTTTCTTTCCCTTACTCTCTGGTAATGCTTCAAGCTTCTGCCTTAAATTATCAATTATGACACTCATTATGTGACAAGAAGTTTAAATAAATATTCCTTTGAAGGGGCAGAGAAAATATTTTTTTTTTGTAGGAGTTAATTCTCAATGTCACCAACACGACAAATGTCATTTCATCTTAAAAAGGGGCTAAAGATAAAATCATGTTGATAAGACCAAATTGTTTGGATCATTTCTTTGCCAAATGTAAACTGTCTACGCCTTATAGTTTATGTTCTGGTCTAGGTGCTTGGTTTTTTAAAATAAAAAAAAAAAGGCTTTAAAGTGGCCAGGTGGTACGCTTAGATAAAACAGCTAATAATTGGTCGTCAGCTATCATGAAGCATGAACAAGTACACCTTAAAGTATATGGCTGCTTTTTGCTTTTATTATATTTCTTGTTGCTATCCATAATCTTAATTACTATGTTCGAAAGACTTTTTCTTTGTACTACCAGCATAAAATTAGATGTCTGTTCTTTTGAGTTACAAATGGAAATAAAAAAGCTAAACAAAAGAAAAAATATATACATAGCTTGAAGCTTGCGCTTGTAGCCAAGGACCTTTAATTAAGGAGTGTAATATCAAAAGTCGACACAGGCACCATCTGGCCCGTAATACCAATAGTTACATCTGTACGCTATTCACTAAAAAAAAAAAAGAGCAATGGAGAATTAAAAATTACTTCGTACACACAAAACACTACCGACAATATGTATCCTTATTTAGGCCCACAAACAATAAATGCTCACACCGCATATATACATAGAAATGTATTTGAATAGTATAGGAAACAGCAGAAAGTAGCAAATCTAAAAAGTGTATTCTGCTTGTTTTGAAAGCATCTACGAATTTTTTTTTTTTGAAAAGATTTTAACACTTTTTGGCTTTACATAGAGCCATTGCATAAAAATACAACACGTATGTAACTAAATTTGAGATGTTTAACTGTTTTCCTTTTTAAAAAATGACGGGCAACAATCCAATTTGAAGACGTAAAATATAAATGTTCTGGCAGTTTTTAGGCAAACTAGCCAACAATCCCAAAACACAGTAACAATAAAATCTAGTAAAATGATATCAAATAACTGACACCTTTTTATGCTGTTTTATGTGCTTCCTCGATTGTTTTTGCAGTAGAACATCTTTATACCAGTCTATCAAAATTGAGGCTCATTTTTGAACATCCGACAGGTCCAAATTCAGACAGTTGAAAATGCTATGCAACAAAATTCTTTGGAATTTTTCCAAATGAAAAGAATAAGCGCTATTGTACCATTTTAGATAAAAGAAAAAACGAATTGATTTTGATGGACATCAAAAGATTTAAAGTTGTTATCTAGAAAAAGGAATCATGAAGAGAGGCTTTAAAAAGTAAAAAGAATGAAGAAACGAAAACAAAAATAAAATAAAGACGGACCTGTTTTTGAGTTCAAAATTTACCAACAAATAAACTTTCTTCTACTAAAATGATAACAAAAGAAAAAAGCGTAAAGGAATGTATATTTTAATAGTGACTTGGAAACAAATTAACCCTTCTATAATGAACCGGTGAAAATATGATAAGCAATTTTTAGTATCAAGGTTATAAAATAAAAGGTAGCTGTTCTTTAGGTGTTTCTTTCTCTTTTGTACCCTCTTTTTCAGTATATATATACGAAAAACAAATTATGCGCCCTATCTACACTATTTCTGCCGCTATTGCTTTTTTCGCAGCTGTCGCTGTAGCCTCATCTAACTCTGACTTCAACCCTGTCAGTTTTGCTGCTTCAGAAAAGGTATCCAGCGAATTAAGCGGTGAGTTTACCACTTTCAGATGGAAAGGGGATTCTTCTATTGCCCAAGAAACTTTTGATGTTGTTGTTGAAGACACTGCTCGCATTCAAGTTACTGACTACAAAAACCGTGGCGATAGCTTTGAAATCTTTGACAATGGAAAATTAGTAGGTGCTACTAGTGAAGTCAGTGGTGAAGCTGATGAGAAAGCTTTTGCTGCTACTCCTGAAGAAGCTCTTGAAGACGACCGCTTCAGTAAAGGTGTCTTCACCTTAGGCAAAGGTGAACACAAAATCACCATCAAAGCAACCGGTCCCTATGAAGCGGGTACTGCCGCTATCCGTCTTTTGGACCACGCCGAAGTTGCCTTCCATAAGCAAAGCGGAGGTAAAGATGATGACGATGAAGAAGACTGGCATCACGATGATAAGGACGATAAGGAAGAGTGGCACAAGGCTGACCACGATGATGGTTGGAACCACGATGATGATGACGATGAAGACTACGAAGAAGAATGGGAGCAAGAGTATGAAGAAAAGTATTGGCACGATGGCGACGATATGTATCCCCCTTTCTATGATCTTGATCTGTCCCACACTATCACTGTTACTAAGACCGTTTGGGTTGATGCTCAAATTCCAGGTAACAGCTTAGCGCTTTAGTCCAAAAGCTTTTCTAATAACAGTTTTTCTTTTTTTTTTTTAGTGGTTGCTGCGTAAGAAAAAATATATGCATTACGCTGGCTTTTTCATGTTTCCTAACTTTTTTTTTTATTGTATATAGCCCTGCTCCTGCTCCCGCTCCCGCTCCTTATGAGCCTGCTCCTAACGGTCGCGATCACAGTGGGCCCCATGTTGAGCACGATAACAAAAAGAATGGCCGTGACCACAACCGTAACCATAACCTTCCCCATATTCACTAAGGTTGCCCACTAAATAGACGTATTGTAAGCTTCTTTTTTATATTTATTTTTGATACAAATAAGTGTATTCTGATCCTTTCTTGACAGCCCCTTGGATCTTACTTAACTTATTCATAATAAAGTTTATTTAACATAACACTTTCATTAAAAATTATTGTTTTTATTTGCGTTTTGTGTTTATTGATTCTAAGTTATTAGCAAAACTTCCAGTGGTTTCCACAAGAAATACAGGTGACAAATGTTGTCATAGGTTCATCCGCACTCCGTGTTTGCATTTGGAAATAAGTACACTTTCTCTTTTGACATTTACCACACTTGAACATGTCAGTTTCGGCTTGTGCTGATGTTGCACCTCTTGCTTTGAACAAAGCTTCTTCAGCCAGTTTTCTATCGCGGGCTTGAGATTCTTCCGATGCCATATCCTCTACACTCATTTTACATAACTTCTCAATGGAAAGCTCGCCACTGACAACACTTTCACGCAACCCTGGATTACTCTTATTTTTCAAGTTGTTTGCCAATACACGTACTTTGTTTTTATATTCTTCGTCGACGCTTTGGAACATTGAGTATAGCCTTTCCTCAATTCCCAAAGCACGCTTTAATAGCAAATCCGAGTCTAATCATTTTTAGAAAATTTAACTCATGAATCAGGCCAAACTTTTAAAAATAAAATACCTGCGCCGCTGTTGATACCAATAGCCGAGTATATTAATTCAATTGTTTTGTTTCTAGGCACGTTGCCTGTACTTTTAAATGTCACTTCGTCTGTTTTTACTGTACGTACCACTACAGCCTCACTATTTGGTGTACTGGGGGGTGAAGAGGTTTGTGAGGAAGCCTTACTGCTGGTTTCTACTATAGGCATTGTTGGCTTCTTAGGCTGTGAATTATTCATTCCTTGCTGAACGACATCGTCTTTCCACTTTTTGACTACAGATTTTGCTTTGATCGAAAGCTGATTATCTTTATGCGTTCTTAGCTTTCCAACCACTTTGCCAATGTCAGTTCTCTGTTTACATGTAATAGTTAGCATGCCTTATTTTAAGAAGAAGCCTAAAATAAAAATCCTACCTTCAAGACTTCACCGGTCACCTTTACTTGATTTAAACTTTCTAAAATGTCTAAACAAGTCTAATGGAGACCATTTTATAAGCTTCTTTTTTTTTTTTTGTAAAGAAAACTAAAGAAAAAATTCACCAACCTCAACATTATTATTCTCTAAGGCTGTTTGTAGAGAGTGCTTGGCCTTGTTAATAGTCGCTTCTGCTGTATTCATGGTTGCGAACAAAAAAATAAAATATTTTTTAAAACAAGAAACCAACAGTCAATTCTATACCTGGAATTTTTTTGTACAAATTTTTTTTTATAAAAAGAACGGATCGCCAAATTAGGTTTTGTGGGTGCGACTAAAGCATATTTACTTGCTTCATACATCTTTCTGTACATACCTTAAAATAAAAAGGTAGCTTAACAAAGAGCAATTCTTCTCAGGTTCAGTATAACAGAGCTCGGTAACAAGCACATTCAATTCGTTCTGAATCAAGCACCAAGAGCAACCAGCCGAGTTTTTATATTAATGTCAACTAAAGTTAAAGTGACAACACATCCACCAAGTCTTCAGGGCTGGGCTGATTTAATGGCTCAATTGAAAGCTATGAAATTACAATTCGTACTAAGAGTCTGCCAGTTACGGGCTTTGAAGCAGTCACGGTATGTAGTATAAACGTTTTCATCGCGAAAACAGAGAACGTATTAAAGGATTCAGACAGTGTAAAGTGTTGGTTGATATTGACAAGCGTGAACCTATCTCACCAAAAACAGGCTTACCATATACTTTTAGAAAAACAACTCAAGTAAGGTATAAATACTTTGATATGCAAGTAGTTAAAAAACCGCCCTAAAAGCAAAATTCCTTATTAAAAGAAACCTCAGTGCCATCGTGAAGAGAAGTAATGTATAAAAAACCAAACTGGTAACATTTTTCCTTTCCAGATCTGAGCAAATTCTGCTGTATGAATAATACATTCGTATGGTATTGATGCTGTTTTGCATCTTGGATGCGTCAGTAAACATGTTCTAAAAGGTGTTAAAAAAGGATAGCTTGAACATTGCTTAAAGTATATATATTATGACAAAAACTTCCATATAGGCTGTCATTGATACAAAAAAAAAAGCATAGATAGCCTGCGGTTTTGTCTCAAAGACAATATACTATGTTGACCCTCTCAGTTTATAGCTAGACTACTGACACCAAAGGCTATCGATTCATGTAATGTTTAACATTTGAATGTTCCAGAAGGTCCTGAACGATTACTCAGACTTGTGCAAGAAAAGTTTGCTAGTATTGTCGTCCAGCAATTACACTCGATTTATTAATTGCAGCCATTTACTATCATGTGATTTTTTTTGTAGAAGAACCGACTGTTAGTATTTAGTATATGTAAAAGCTTATATATAGAAAAAGCGTTTGTTTATGGATAGAATAGGTTGACTAAAGCACAACTGCAAATATATTTCCGTGTTACTAAGCTGTACCCAATAGCTGGTCCTTGTATCACCTTAATGAGAGATCGTATTGACTTTTTAATACAAAACAATCGTGCTTACTTATTTTAAAAAAAAAGGTAAGTACACCACTTATATATAACATGAATCTATATCCTTTGAGTGTAAAATTGAGCTGAAACTAAGGTACATATACAGACTCTGCTTTCTTTTTGCCTGCCGATATAAAAAAGAGACATTGAAGTTTTTTGGCGCGCTGTTAGTGTAATCCATACAAACTTGCTTTAAAAGATCCTTAATTTTTTCGACTGTGCTTTAATAATCATAGTTTTCTTAGTGGCTACAATAACGGGAAATTAAAACCAAGACTGCTGCATTGGAATCCTATTTTCTGCGGTGCTCTCAATTAAGTTTTAAGAGGATATGATTTGAGGGTACATACATCATAAAAGCGAGCTAAAAATGAGACCTGTTTTTTTTTAAAAGAAAAAAAAATTACAAGAGAAAAGATCAAGCTAGACCAATAAAACAACAGTTTCATCAATTTGTTCAATATGGCCTTCTCTTTTGTTTGCTTTAGAGATTTTATGACGATTTATTTGCATCAGAGGAAAGATCGCGATTTGTGTTATATTAAAAGTCATTTTGGCTTCAATCTCAGCTTTTTTTTTTTTTTTAAAAAAAAAGCATAAAATGGACGTTTTTAAATCTCTTCTTTATAAAACAAAACAGTCAAAAAAAAATGTCTACTAATCTGAGCGTTATTTTGGTAATAAAAGAATGTCATTTTTTTTGTATATAGTTTGCTTACATTTTGGTGATAAAAACAGCATTGGTATTCTGCCTCACCCTTCTCTCAAAAAGTAGCATGGGCTCTCAACTACAAAAAGGTTGATTACAAGTTGGTAGTGACGCCTATGATTGAGCCCCGTCCTGAAAGACGTCCTATTGACGGTGGATACAGAAAGACACCCGTCCTCCAGATCGGTAACCATACTTTCTGCGACTCCAAAATCATTTTTGCTGAACTCGAAAAGAGGTGAGATACACAGCATTTAGGGTTAGGTAATCACATTGATTAATTTTTGTTTCATTCTATTAGATTTCCTGAGCCTAGTTTTTATCCTCTTGGCCCTCAAGGAGAAAGCACCAAGGTGTTGACAAACTCTCTTGCTCGTTGGTTGGATAACAGTCTTTTTATGTCTGTTGTTACCCAATTGCCTGTAGCTGTCTTGGATGATGATCTTTTAAAAGACCGTGCTGCGTTCTCAGGTAAGAGCTTGGACAGAGAGATGATGAAGAACATTTCTCCTTTATTGCGACCTGCTTTATCTTCCGAATTGGTCATGTTGCAAAAGCTCGTATCAGAGCGTACTCAAGACGGAAAGAAATGGGCCTTGGGTATCGATGAGCCCTCTTTGCTCGACTTCCATATTGCCATGATTTCTTGGTTTACCGCCTCCTTGGCTGGTATCGAATACTTAAAGAAGACCGCTCCCTTGTTAGCTGGTCATCTCGAAAAGACCTTAGCTGTTGCTAAATATGACGATCTTGATGACAAAGCCGAATTGGAGCCCACAGATGCCATTGAGGTCACTAAGAACGAAAAGTTTGATTTGGTTCAACCCAAACACGACGGCACTTTGCCTCTTCCATTAGGTGAGCTCGTGGCCGTGATTCCTACAGACACCGGTATGGTACCTTCTGTAGGTAAGTTGGTTCACAGTACTATCGAAGAGACCGTGATTGAACATCACAACAAAGATTACGGGACTACAGTGTTCATTCACTTCCCTACTATTGGTTTTATGGTTACGCCTTTGCAAAACAAGTTGTAGGCATTCCAAGACGCTTTGTGTAAATAATAAAAAAAAAAAGATAAAATAAAACAAAATACGCACATAGTTTTTCGTTATTTTCTTTTATTATACTGGACTCTTTCCACGAGCCTGTTTATTGAAAGCAGGACCATGGTCAATTAAAGTATCGATGTGATCAATAAACTGCTGAACGTCTTTGAAATAGTCGTGGTTGACCACTGGTTCCTGTTCAATTGAGAAAAAACTGTTGGGTTGGATACCCATCGAGTGTAATAAGTTCAAGGCTTCGATAGCCGTTTTAGGAGCAGGCGAGGGGAAATAAAGGCGCAACTGCCCAGGCTTCATTACGACCTCAAACTGACGAGAGGCCGATTGGAAAGTTTGTAGCAAGCGGAGGACCTGATGGATATGGTGATGGTATCCTTGACTGAATTGCTGAATGAAAAATCCATCCAGATTTCCCGTATTAGGTTTCATTTGAAGTGGAATAAGCAAGTAAACAGTCTTGTCAGGTCCCTTACGAGTTGACGTATGGTTTTTGTGTTGGGTCACATGGTGTCTCATTGAGGAGATTTCATCGTGTTGGATTATGGCAGCGGACCGTGAAGGGTGATAAGTTCTATTACGTTTTCTTTTTGTACTTAGTTGGTGCACATAGTGATGAGTAGAATGATCACTTGGTTCAAGATCGACAAGCTCGCGCATACCGCCGTTGTTTTTTGTGGCAAAAATTCGATTATAAGGATGGCTGTTGTTAGAAGTGTTTGGGAGGAAAAGGGTATGTTTAGCTGAGGAAGATGTGGTATCATTTAAAGGTGAATTCATTTTTGTGCCTGCAGGCGAAAAAATTCGCGTGATCTGAAAGGCTTGATTGGTCTGGACTGTGGGGGCACAGGGCGCCTTAGTTGTTGAAAACGAACGGCTGAACCCACGTCCGCCAGAAATTGAGGCTCGAGGAAAACTCCAAACCACACTTGTAGGATGTGTGGGTCCGGAGGTAGACATCATACTACGAAACTGCTGCCCTTGAGAAGTCCACAAAGACGGTCGGTGACAGGACTGAGTAGCATAGTAAGCAGGTGGGTTATTACACTGCTGAAGGGTTTTGATGCTACCAAAGCGCTGTGTAGGTGAGCGGAAGAATGCTTGTGTGGGTTTTTGAAATAGAGTAAAGATAGGTTGATGGTGTGATAAGGATGGCGTATTGCTGTTAGCAGGCTGTACGAGCTCCGATAGTTTTGTCTGAAAGTAGTATCGAAGCTGATGAAAAGAGCCAAGCAGCTTGGATGGACGTAACATACAGTGCTTGTCTTTTTTTAAAAAAAAAAAGCGGTAGAGAGAAAGAAAATAAAAAAGAAAAAGAAAAGGAGATTTGCATTTTGTCTTCCTTTATCTTTATTGTTTTTCTCATTTGAACACCATGTGACAGAATTTGGTGTAATTATACTGCAGCCTGGACCAATCACCCATTCATGAATTGCATGACAAGCCGTTCATTTTCTTTGGCATGCAAAGGTAAAAACAAACAAAGCAAAATAAAACAAAGCAGAAAGCTTATTTCTCCTTTTGATGTTTAATTGATTCCATATATAGCCTTATCTTAAATCAACATGCCAATCAGATTATCCTTTCTTCCGGGGTTTTTACAACTATCTTTTTTGGAAATCGGTTGCCCAGCTTTCATGTGGTTTTAAAAACGGTGCTTTTATTGGAGTTTAGATACTATAAATACACTTGTTTAAGGTGACAGAATTTTAGGAAAATACTTTGCTTTCTCAGCCATTAAGACATCCAACACTAAATAACTGTTAATCAGAACGAATGAGCGGCTTTTTTTTTATCAAGAGACTTTTACCAATAGTAGTATTTATTTGGACTAAAGCAAATCTCGCACTGTTCAATTCAAGATCAGACACAAAGACTAGCAACACTTTAGGAGTGTCCATTAGGAGAACATGCTATTGGCACATTTATTTGAAAGTAGCGTTTCCAAACGATCCCTCGGGTTTTCCTTCCTATCTTTAAAGCGCCAGCCAATTAAATTTTTGGCTAAAGCCATTCGCTTGTTCCTTGGTTTAGAGTTTTTAGCGCCTTGTTGGTTATGTTGATCCTAAGTTCAACCCAAAAAAGGTCTAAAAAATCCCAGACATGCATGCAGCATCTTCATATTTAATTTGTTTAATACTATATCAATGCGTCTACATATAGAGCCGAGAAATGTGAGTAATTTCATACCTGTTTTTGAGGAAAGTTGAGTCCAAACCAAACTGACCGTACCATTAAGGCTTCGTGTTGACATCTGCTTTAATATAGAACCATTTTGTGTGATGTGCTTGTTTTAAGAAAAAGCGGTGTTTTTGGTCAATTAGTACCACTTTTGAATTTGCAGTTTTTATTGAATAGTTAAGAAAAACATCTGTATATCACACCCCTATCAAACCGATTGTTTGAACGCGTATAGATCTAGGGTTGCTTTTTTTTGCTGATGTTCAAGTTCCGCAAGAATTAGCAAGAAATTCTTTGAAAGATAAAACATTCGAAATTATATGCAAAAATTGCCCACAAAATATACCAGTGCCTTTCGATAAAGATAGAAGGTATTTGAGCCGAACTTTTTTTTTTAGGGGGATGCTTCGTGCATTTGTTTCTTGACCCCTTGACCAGTAGTACAGTTGATTTTATCGTCCGGGCTAAGTAAAATGTCACCCAGTCAGAAATAAACTGTCGCTTAATTAGAAATAAAATATCGTTCAATCAGAAGTAGTTTTTCGCTGACACAGTAAATAAAATGACCCCTCTTAGTTTTTCTGATTATCTTTTTCTTATATTATCTATTGTATCTCTTCGAGATGAAGACATTTTTTTTATGAAGATGGGCAAAGTAACATATATAATAAAAACGATCAATTAACGCATGATCCTATAGAAGATGTCATGTCAACTATCGACGATCCTAACACTGTTCTTGAAACTTTGGTTAAACATTCTTATATGAAGAACAATCCATTAAAAAAATAGCCAACTGGAAACAAAAAATCAACTACTTTGAAGTCAGTAAAAGTTAACTCAAAGAGGACAAATGCAGACCGTACCATTAATCAGAGGGTGACTCTAGCTTTTATATCTAAGTTTTTTTTTATGTTACTGATGAGCTATGTTTTTCAAAAGAAAACAACAACGAACTATTGCTTCTGATGCACATAGATGACAGAAATATCCTTACTTGCAAGGCTTTTGTGGATAAACGCAAATCAGTATATTTTCAATATTATTTCTCCAGCTACAAACCCACTATTTCTAAATATTTAACTCAAGAAAAAGATCGACTGATTCAGGACTGTGATCGTTGGAAGCGTAGCAGTGATTCAAAATTGCATTGGTTGAAAAAATTCCACACCTCTATACAGCTGAACACTTATGTTACGCATTTTTTCATACAGTGTTTTATTCAAATAATCATTAACAGAGTATCTATAAAAATTTTGATGGTCATTTAGAAGAATACTATTGCAAATATCATGTGTTCTTAAGGGCAATGTCTCTTACAACAGATGTTCTCGTTTCATTTTGCTTTTGTAAACAGACCAAAGCTTTTCAATGGAATTCAGTTCAGGAGAATAGAGTGAAAAATACAAGTAGACACAACTGTCCTTCTTGATCTCTTGCAACATTATTGATTTTTTTTTTGGTGGATAAGTACAATGTCAATCACAGCATAGTGCCCTCTAAATTACTCATATTTTTCAAATATCCATCGTATTGTAGATAAAGTTGAAGTAGTGTACTGACTATCATGGTGTCATACCTATCTAGATTCTAGCAAGTAACCGTACAGCTTCTTGACCTCTTTATTCTGGAGCAAGTTTTTCTAATTTCATTCTTGTGGCAGCAAAAACTCATTTCTGATTGGGCGATACAGTTTAGTGGATCATCTGTATTACACGCACTTTTAGGATAAAACTCTAATAACAGGCTGGTGCATGTCGTGTTTAAGCGTACAAAAAAAAGCGCTTATTTTATTGATTTTAAGAAGGAATAACGATAAAACCAGCTACAGGGAAATGAAGGTAAACAGTGGTGCCATACTGTTGGTCGTGGTATTCTACAATTGTCTTTTCAGCTGTACTGTATACCAACTTTCCAGTGGCAGGAAGAGCTCCAGTGTCTGTAGGTTGAACGGATACTGTGGAGCCCAACGAGATAGGAAAGGTACCGTCGTGCTTGGATTCAATTTCAGCTTCAGTTTCGCTTCTAGCAATTTCAATAGCCTCACTACTCTTAACAGAAGGTATAGACTCAATTTGGTCAGCCTTGGTATAGACTACCATTCTTTTCAAGTGTGCGCTCAACGAAGGAAGTTTGTTTTCAAGCCAGTCCTCGCCAAACAATTTGATAGCAAACCAAGGAGTGATACCCACGTGGATATCAAGTAAGGTGGGCTCTTCAGTACCTAAAACCCATTTACTGTTCTTTGTACGATCAGCCACAAAATCTTGTAAAAGATTGAGCTCTTCCATCAAAGCAGGGTACATAAGAGGGCCATGCGACTTCAGTGTTGGTTTGCTAAGATCCAGATTAAAGAAGGCAGAACGATCTTTCAAAAAGTTTTCGTCGGTGTCTGCTGGTAATTGACTTACTATAGACAAAAACACGGTTGAATCTAACCAGCGGGCAAACACTTTTGTCAAAGCCTCAGTGGATTCCCCATGAGGCCCAACAGGATAGAAGCTAGGTTCTGGAAACCTAATTATAGCATATCAACACCAAAATCGCTATCAAAAATACACCTACCTTCTTTCGATCTCAGCAATAATTTCTTTAGTGTCACAAAACGTATGGTTTCCAATCTGAAGGATAGGCGTTTTACGGAAGCCTCCATCAATAGGGTGTCGTTCTGGGCGAGGCATCACGTCAGAAATATAAACGGTTTTGTAGTTTACGTTCTTGAAGTTCAGAGCCCAAGCAATTTTTTGAGCAAAAGGTGAAAAGGGATACCAATGCTATCGCGCAGAGATTTTAGCCTCATATAAACATTATTACCTTGAACGCTTACCAAGAGAATACTGGAGTTAGGGGCCATTACATGTAGATTTATTTACAAAACAAAACAAAAAAAACAACCAAAAAGAAATGATTATATACTCTATATTCCAAAGTCCGCATTCGGTAGCTTGGTTTACGGATTAGTAATTATGTAAGTCTCAGATAACTTAAAATCATGCATTAAACAATTTCTTGTATATTTGCATTCTGCAATACAAAGCATTTATGTTTGTGTTTACCGAATGTTTTTTTATTTAAACTTTAAGAGTACATTGGTGTAGGAATTAACTATAGTCTTTTAGGCTTTATTGACGTGTATAGTTGAATGATGGGACTTTTTGAGCGAATAATACATATTTTTTATACATGCCATAAACAATGTAGCGTTCTAGTAATAGACTAAAAAAGGTTGAGAAAGCTTTTATTATAGCCATAGTTTTTTTTTTAGCCAAATACATCCCATGTTTACAACCTGCCACGCCTCTTTGATATTTTTTTACTCAAATAAGTAGTCTTAAGAATACGGGAAAGGTCATTTGTTTTCATACACAATTGCCAGGTTTTAGTCTTCTACTTCTTATTGTTCCTTTCCCCCAAGGAGAATTTTTTGGCGACTTCAAAGGATATGATGAAGAACACATATTACAGAATACATACCAACTTATCGTACTATGTGTTTCAGCTGCACTGGCTAAAAATCTACAACAAGTAAAAGCGTTACCAACAGTCTATCAAATGTTGGTTAGAACGAAGAGACACCATCTTCAAAAAGCAAAAGCATACACTTTGGGGGTATTAAAAGTTCATAACCAAATAAAGGTATCGTCAGAAAAAAATTTGGTCTTGCATAATAGGACTGATCCAGCTCTATTTTTATGAAATATAGTGCCTCCACCCCCAATTTTCGCTCTTTTATTGGTCAAAGTTCGTTTTGGTTAGGATTCATTTTTCGCTTTGATCACACCCAAAGCTTGCTTTTACATCATTCAATTTTCGTGTTTGATTTGAAGATAAATCAAAGCGATTCTTTGTTAATGTATTTCTGAAAGTTATTAATAGAGTAGTTTGTAATGTTTCTAAGAGTTTTTCTGCTAAGGATCAACCTCTTTCTCCCAATCAGCAGCGTCGTTTCCTTACTCATCTAAAAGTGTGACTCGACCATCTTCATAGAAAAAGTTATCATTCATTAAAACGAACTAATAGTAATAAATGGAAATTTCGAAATGAGTTTTGGGAGTAACAAAAACGAAAATTGGACTTTATTGAAGCGAAATCAGCTTTTTTTTTTTGGAAAGCGAAAATTGGGGGGAGAGGCACTGTACCATGCAATGACTTTAAGGTTCACACTATGTTGGTTATGGTTATGATTTGATACAAAATCTCAGAACATAAGAGAAATTTAATTGGCTCAAATCACCACTTTCAAGCCTTGATAGTTTTTACAATGTTTTTGCAACCAAATAAACTGTATATACTATTAATGACATTCATGCCCTTCTCTTTCAAGCTCTATCATATATCTGTGAAGGAATGATTCAGCTGTCCACAAGATCGGCTCTATTTTGTTAAACCTACCTTACATTTTATTAATGATATATTTTTCTTATTTCAACAGGCAAACTTTTATACTCCATTCTTTTTTTTATTTGATGAAAGACCCTTAGGTCTTTGTTAGTTGATAAGATGTGTGTTCTTGAACACTGAATTCTTTTCTCGGCTCTTATAGTGTTTTTTAGTGTGGCTTCTTTTTTTTTTTTTTTTTTTTTGATTCAAAGTTTTTATCGAGTATATTCCCTACAAGATATATGCTTTTAATAGTATGCTTTTTTATAATACTATTGAACCGCGCAGAATCAGAAATGCAATCTACAGTTCCTCTTGACAGTATGTATTGCAAACTTAATTCCATTCGTCAATATTCTTTTTGAAAATTACGATTGGATGATACTTGGAAATTTAAACTAAACACTTGTCTCACCTTCAAGTCATTTGTAGACCTTAACTCTAAAAATGCGGAGATAGGGGTACAGCACAAAATGATATCTTTTACCCTTTTTTCTCGCTAATTTGCTTTTTACAAAGCTTTGCGTTTTTCTTTCTTTCTTTTTTTTTTTTTGAAAAAAAATAGTCGTACAGAAAATGACAAGCAAATTGACTATTTGTATTGACCGAGGAGGTACTTTTACCGATTGCATTGGTTTTATGGGCAAGCCGGGCGATAAAGATTATAAAGAGTACGTAGTCAAGTTACTCTCTGAGGACCCTTCTAACTACAAGGACGCTCCTACAGAAGGAATAAGAAGAATAGTTGAAATGGCTACTGGAAGAAAACTTCTTCGTTCAGAACCAGTTCCCACTGATCAGATTGGTAAGATTTATACTTATTTTTTGATGTTGTAAACAAAATTATTTCTAGATAATGTTCGTATGGGAACTACAGTAGCAACAAACGCTTTGTTGGAAAGAAAAGGTGAAAAAAGCGCGCTATTGATTACGAAAGGCTTTAAGGATCTTTTGAATATTGGTAAAAGGACTAAAAAAGAGAGGAATACCGCGTTTTAACAACTATACAGGCAATCAGTCCCGCCCAAAAATTTTTGATCTTTCTATTAGTAAGCCGGAAGTCTTGTACGATAAAGTAGTTGAAGTTGACGAGCGGTAAAAACCTACCAGTCAAAAAAGAAAAAAATAGCTAAAAACATCTTACAGTGTTTATCTGTTAAACTCGGCTGCTTCAGAAAAACAAGTAGTACTTACAAAGGAAGATGAGTGCGTAAAAAAGGGGCTGTCTGGAGAGTGGGTCAAAATAACCAGGAAGCCTGGTATGAAAAGTTGTATTACTGGCACTAGTACCTCATTGTTTTGTATTAGATTTCAACCTAGTAAAGATACAATTACGCGAGCTGTATGAAAGCGGATATAGAAGTATTTCAATTTGTCTGATTCACTCGTATACGTTTGCAGAACATGAAATCGAAATAGGCCGGCTTGCCAAAGAGGTCGGGTTTTCCCACGTTTCTTTATCCAGTCAAGTCATGCCGATGGTGAAAATAGTGCCTCGAGGTACTTCAGCTTCAGCAGATGCTTACTTGACCCCTTGTATTCAAAGGTATATCCAAGGGTTTACAAGAGGCTTTGACGAAGGATTCGAGAAGAAAACAACTCAATTGCAATTCATGCAAAGTGATGGTGGGCTTGTCCCTGTAAATAATTTTTCCGGGTTTAGAGCTATTCTATCTGGACCCGCAGGAGGCGTGGTGGGTTACGCTCTAACATCCTATAACAAAGTGCCTGTGATTGGATTCGATATGGGCGGAACAAGTACTGACGTTTCTCGTTTTGATGGGCATTTTGAGCACGTGTTTGAAACAACGACTGCTGGAGTCACAATCCAAGCTCCTCAGTTGGACATAAACACTGTTGCAGCTGGAGGAGGCTCTATGCTATTTTTTAAAAACGGAATGTTTGTCGTTGGTCCTGAGGTGAGAAAAAATCAATCAGTGTATTAGAGGTGGATTATTGAAAGGTGTTTATTTTTTCTTCTTCTAAGAGCGCTGGTGCTCATCCTGGTCCTGCTTGCTACAGAAAAGGGGGACCTTTAGCTGTTTCAGATGCAAACTTGTTCTTAGGCAGGTTATTGCCCGAGTACTTTCCCAAGATATTTGGACCAAATGAAGACCAACCTCTAGATAGAAAAATAGTAGAAAGCGAATTTGAAGAGTTATCTAAAACTATCAAAGCAGCAACAGGAGAAGATAGATCGCTTGACGAAATAGTATACGGGTTTATTAAAGTGGCCAACGAAACCATGTGTCGCCCTATTCGCGCTTTAACAGAAGCAAAAGGCCATGATACTAGCTATCACACCCTGGCTGTTTTTGGCGGTGCAGGCGGTCAGCACGCGTGTGGTATTGCACGTAATTTAGGAATAAGCAAAATTGTCATGTACCGCCATAGTTCAATTCTATCTGCTTTTGGTTTAGCTTTAGCAGATGTAGTACACGAGGTACAAGAACCTTCTTCACAAAGACTTAATAAGGGCTCTTTACCTCAAATTCAAACACGAGTGTATGAATTGAAAAAAAATTGCAAAAATGAGCTATACAAGCAGGGGTTCCTAGAACAAAATATCAATACTGAAGTCTATCTAAACCTACGTTATGATGGCACAGATTGTGCTCTTATGACATTACAGTCTGCAGAAACCAATTGGGAATTTGAAAAAGCTTTTTGTGAAATTTATACCCAAGAGTTTGGATTTTTGCTAAAGGATCGCGATATTGTAGTTGACGATATTCGAGTACGCGGTATTGGAAAAACAATACAGAATAAAAATTTAGCTCCGGATGACGAAATTGAAGAGTTAAAGACAAATGGTCAAATAAAGTCGGTGCAAGATTTGGAACCTGATAGCTTAACATCTGTTTATTTCGAAGAAGGAGGGAGACAAGATCAAGTTCCTGTTTATCGTTTAGGAAGTCTGTCACCTGGTTTGCTAGTGAACGGTCCTGCAATTATCATTGATGCCACCTCAACTGCAGTAATTGAGCCTTCATGTTCTGCTTTGATCACTTCAAATCATATCACAATCACTATGGGTAAAGGTGCAAGAAAGAAAGTGACTACAGAAATGGAACCTATTCAGCTATCGATATTCTCTCATCGATTTATGAGTATTGCTGAGCAGATGGGCCGTACTCTACAGAAAACAGCTATCTCGACAAATATTAAGGAGAGATTAGGTACACGCAGAATGTGTAGATTTAAAACTTATCTTCTTAGATTTTTCTTGTGCGCTTTTTGGTGCTGACGGTGGTCTAGTAGCTAACGCTCCCCATATTCCTGTCCATCTGGGCTCTTTAAGTCATGCAGTTGTTTACCAACTGAAACACTACAAGGACAACCTTTTCGAAGGTGATGTTATAATGACTAACCATCCTTCAGCCGGTGGCTCACACTTACCTGGTAGGTCACGAAAAAGAAAGAGAAATGTATGTTCTTGCTAAAAATTACAATAGACATAACCATCATTACGCCGGTTTTTAATGAGGGTAAAATAGTTTTTTTTGTAGCTTCTAGAGGGCACCATGCAGATATAGGTGGTATCTCGCCTGGATCGATGCCTCCACACTCCAAAGAGCTCTATCAAGAAGGTGCAGCCATAAAGTCTTTCAAAATTGTTGCTAAAGGCCAATTTGATCAAGAAGGTCTGGAAAAGCATCTATGTACTATTCCTGCTTCTTACCCAGGGTGTTCTGGGTCTCGAGCATTTAGAGACAATATTTCTGACTTAAAAGCACAAATTGCAGCTAACCAAAAGGGAATCATGTTGGTAAAGTCATTAATAGAAGAGTACTCTCTTGAAGTGGTTCAGGCCTATATGATGCACATCCGTCGTAATGCAGCTGAAGCTGTTCGAGCTTTACTGAAGCAAATTGCTTTCGAGCACTCTCATCAAGATTTAGTAGCTGTTGACTATATGGACGATGGTACGCCTATCCATTTGCGTGTCAAGATCGACCCTGAGCTAGGCACTGCCCTTTTCGATTTTGAGGGTACTGGTCCTGAAGTGTATGGTAATACTAATGCACCTGAGAGTGTTTGTCATTCAGCTATCATCTATTCTATTCGATGCCTTGTCAATCAGGACATCCCGTTAAATTCCGGATGTTTGGAGCCTATTACCATCAAAATACCTGAAAGATCTATACTAAGCCCCTCCGAAAAAAGCGCAGTAGTAGGTGGAAACGTACTTACCAGCCAGCGCTTAGTCGATGTTGTCCTGCGAGCTTTTGAAGCTTGTGCTGCTAGTCAGGGATGTTGTAACAACTTGACCTTTGGTAAAGGAGGGAAAAACAAGGACACAGGGGAGACGCTACCTGGTTGGGGATACTATGAAACAATTGCTGGCGGAAGCGGTGCTGGACCTAGCTGGCATGGGCAAAGTGGTGTTCATACACATATGACTAACACACGCATTACAGACCCCGAAATTCTGGAGCGAAGATACCCAGTGATTCTTCATACGTTTGCCATTCGCCCTCATTCTAGAGGACACGGTAAGTATGAAGGCGGTGACGGTGTCATTCGTGAAATCGAGTTCTTGGAAGACGGCATCCAAGTATCGATCTTATCTGAACGTCGCGTGTTCCGCCCTTATGGTATGAAAGGAGGCGAAGACGCACAGACAGGAATCAACATCTGGATTCGTCATGAAGAAGATCTTGTACGCAGTGTAAATATGACTGGAAAAAACTCTGCGTCGTTTGGACGTGGAGATCGTATCATTATTCAAACACCTGGAGGAGGAGGTTACGGTACGCCAGAAAAATAATCCGTTTATTTTCTATTTTTGTTTTTGTTTTTACTTTTTTTTTTCGTTTTCAAATAAACATGTTTTTAATCAAGAGGAACCCAGTCTCTGGGGTTCTTCAATACCTCTTGTAAATCTTCTTCTTTGGATCCCTCTTCAGGTTCTCGCATGTATTCCCAGCGAGACGTGAGCGGTAAAGACATTAAAATAGCTTCAATACGAGCTCCTGGTGTCTGAAGGCCGAACTTTGTACCTCTGTCCCAAACAAGGTTGAATTCAACATATCTTCCACGACGAATTTGTTGCCATTCTTTCATTTCTGGTGTAAACTTCATGTTCATTCTCTTCTTCATAATGGGGATATAAGACGCAGTAAACTTGTTACCCATTTCTTTCACAAAGCCAAAGATTTCATCTGCAGGCTTATCGTCTAAATCGTCAAAAAAGACACCTCCCACACCACGCGCTTCGCCGCGATGCTTGATAAAAAAGTATTTGTCGCACCATTGCTTGAATTGACCATAGTATTTCTTGTCATATTTGTCACAGCCATCTTTAAGGACTTGATGAAAGTGAATAGCATCTTCTTCATAAAGATATGCAGGTGTCAAATCAGATCCACCCCCAAACCACCACATCTTAGGTGTTCCATCAGGGTTTTCGATTTCAAAATAACGATAATTCAAGTGCACAGTAGGCGCATTTGGGTTGTGAGGGTGAATAACAAGCGATATACCGGCTGCAAAAAAGGGCACAGGTCCATCGGCTGAGATGTCTTTGCCGCGATCATGTCGCATTTGTTCTACAGCAGCCTTGGGCAATTCACCATACACAACAGAAATGCCCACACCTGCCTTCTCAAATACGTTTCCGTCTTGAAGAACACAGGTAATACCTTCTCCGCCTTCTGGTCTTTCCCATGCTGTTCTTGTGAATTGTTTGCCGTCCAGTTGTTCGATTTCAGAAACAATACGGTTTTGGAGTCCTTTAATAAAAGCTTCCATACGCAAACGCATAGGATCCTTATCAGTGATAGGGCCTTCGGCTCTCTGTACGTCATCTGATTATTATTTCAGTTTTTAAAACATTTTGATACTTACACGCTGTTTATCATCAGCAACAGCATCACAATAAGCCTACAAATGGAAAATAAGTCAATAGTTCGAAGCAAATTCAGTACCTTATTGGCTCCTAAAAAACTAAGAGCCACTGTTGCACTAGCTGCGATGGCAGCTTTATATCTCCAGCTACTGTTTCCAATAGTTACTCTCGTTGTTGCATATAAACGTTGTTTATGAGCTCTATTTTATAGACTTTTTAAAAAACGTGTGCAAATGTTTTTTTTTCCGAATGACATACAATAAGGCTGGTGCTCTAAAGGACCTAGTCATTTGAGCTTTTACGCGTTAGCTTTGAAGAACTTGTGTTGGTTTTTCGTTTGTTTTACCCAAGTTTTTGCTGGCACCGCTCCTGAACATGTTTGACAATGTAGGGATGAACAATGGAGAAAAAATACAGGGGAGGAGAAATGATTTTCCTGAAATATTGTTAAGTCACTTTAATTGTTGACTCGAATTTTCACTTTTTTTTCTCTCATTAAACATATTATTAGGTGGCTAACGATGTACTACGACGATTCTGATGCAATGGAATTTGAGTACACACATCCTCAATTACAGTCGAGTTTTAGTACAAGCTCGTTTTTGAGTTCGCAACCATGCTTCAAAAAACAAAACCCTTTTAATTCTACACAACTCTTTTCAAAATCAATATTTGATTCTCAAGAAAGCGCTGATTCTGTATGTAGCCTGATCAGCTCTTTTAGTCTCGTTGAAAAAGAGGAAAAGAAATCAGATAAAAAAGTAAATCGAACCTGTTTAAAACCAGGGCTCAATGTTTTATTTTTTAGAGTCATTCGTCTCCAACTTCATTAGTAGAAGAGCCTCTCACTGCCATTGCGGCTACAACACAAACCACGGAAGCCGTTGAGGTCACTGAACCAAACATAACCGAACCATCCTCTCCAACCTCAATACATCAACACCACGCATACAATCACCATACACCCACTTTTATTTATAACCAAGCCCCCATACCGCCCGTAGACCCACTAGCTGAGAAACATAGCAATCTTTATTACCTAATGGGATTGATTAAGATCGGTTTTAGTAGTATAGCATTTTCGATCTTGCTATATCTTTTTGTTGAGTTTACGCAATTTATTCGACAGGACGTCGCATCCAAAATAATCGAATATGAGTCTGATGAGCTGAACAGACAATTACTTTGCCAGCAAGAATACAAAATCAACGAATGTGCGTCTGAGATAATACGTCCAGCACTTAAAACCTCTTGTCGGGACTGGGAAGATTGTATGTTTCGTCCATCGACAATCAGCAAATCGAAGATCTTTGCAGAAACGCTTGCAGGGATAATTAATGCTTTTTCTGACAATATAACTTTAAAAGCAACAGTAAGTAGAATAATTAGGCCCTATTAAACACTGATTGTTATCGCATAGTGTTTAAGTGTTATTACACTAATTGGTTTGCTTTGGTCAATTACAAGTGCGATAACAAGGCCAAAGGAAAAAAATCAAGAAAGGCCTCAAAAAACAATACAGGCTCCAGAATGCAAGAAACTTTTACTAGAATAAAACCAGATATCTATTCTTTTATAGCGCTTTTAGTAACCTTTGCACTTCCAACAGTAAACATAAACACACTTCCGAGTACCAAAGCTGAGCCTAAACCTTTATATGCTGTGAAGCCTACATATATGTTTTTTTTTTTTTGAGAATGGTGAAATGTTGAGCCGAAACCAGACTTACACTGTACAGGGTCCGAATTACAGTACATAGCACTACTTATCAAATAAATGCAAACAGCTCTTACACTTTGCAATATTCCAGTGGCAACCTACAGTACATCAACAGTGAATACAAATTCAAGCGGGGCTCCATTTCTTACGTTTCCTGTATTTTCAATTAATTCATAATAGTTCCAGGAGTGTAAAGCATTGAATATGGTCACTAATATATATATTTGTGTAACTGAGGCAAACGTTGTTTGTGCTGTTAAGTTCACTACTTCATCCCACCTTGGCACTGTGTATATTCCAATCCAAAATGCAGCAAAAATCACATTGTAAACTCCAGAATAAAAACATACTCTGGCTGGAAGTGGTGGTGGGTTGGTTTGAGAAATGATGTAGTCCGAGTATACATAAAGGCATGCTAGATATACTTTGTGAGACATTATCGCGAAGGTACTTTTTGTTCGCCTTTTTTTTTTTTACCATAAAGAAATGTTCCAATCAAAGTCATCAGGTTGCCCAACATAAGTTTTCCACCTCCGGCTAACAGAACAGAGCTTAGTATCATCTACTGATTCTGCTCTTGTTAACTCACATCCTCCACCGTTCATAGAATCTAGAGAACTGAAAGCCAAACCCGCACTTGTACCGAATATTGCAAGCCACTGCATGTAGTTCAGTTTTCTGTTCATAAGTAGAAATGTAAGAATCGCGCACCATATAACGACACTGCTATAAATCACTTGGTACATCTACAACTGTTAGAAACTGTCTGAATCTATCTGTTTTCGTTACCCCACTCCCAATCACCGAAAACCCCCATGTTATACTAAAGTTAGCAACGATGTCTAAAAAAGTAAGTTTTATAATTGATATGTGGTTGATAGGCCCCTCTTGGAAACCACCATCCTTGGCTTCTTCTGAATTTATAGGAGACTTTAAAAAATAAGTAAAGATAGAAAAATATAAATTTTCTAGTACCATTTGGATCGTCTCGTTTTCTTCCTGAGGAATTTTTTTGTAACTTTTCTCTTTTCTCTTTTTAAGAGTAGGGATAAGTAATCCTACCAACATCATTCCCACGTATTGCGTCAATTGAGTCAAGTAACTGTTACCGGCTGAGAGCAAATGTTACTCGATGATTAAACTTAATTCTCATGTTCTTACTTGCTGCACCATGATAAAAAATCCACTGGGTTCCTAATGTTGTACCCAGGCCCGTAAGCAAGAACATTACCTGGTGGAATACAACATAAAGATTACTATTCATAACCGAGTATGGCAAATGACTGTTAAAAAAAAAGAAACAGAGAACAAAAACAAAGTTGGCTGAAAGAAAAAGGGGTATATGCGCTCTTCACGTTTTGCTCAAAATAACGATTAATTCTTTTCGCTTCTTGAATATACACACTATAGTCTGTTTACTACTATTTACAACAAACACAAATCCATCGAAAATTTATAAAGGCCTTAAGTGTTGCAATCCTGCGATAGCCCGTATGAAAAGCACCACATGAAGCCCCTGTGGTACTAAAGTCTTAGGTTTTTACTGGCTGCTTGAGATCCAGGTGCAACTTTTAAACACCAACAATGACACTCGAACCTTTCTCAGTAAAACACCGGATCTTATTTTTGCTCTCTACTTTGCTAAATATAAAAAAAAAAAAAGGCCAAAAAGCAAACAAAACAGTGACGTTGAAGGATGGAAGGTGCCATTATTAAAATATAGACTTTCGAACCTCGATTTGATAGAATTGAAGCTATAATTTCTTTATAAAAGAATTAACACGGCTCAAACTTTGCTACTTGAATAATTAGAGAGTATGGTATTTCGACAGTTTTTAATGGAATAGGTTGTGTTCTCAAGAAGCAATCTTTTGCAGCATTAGCTGAATTTGAAATTCACTTTTTAATATTGATTGCGTCAAGTTGCAAAAAAGAAAAAGCCAATACAGAACTGTATGGAAGAAAAAACTGATAGACAATGCCAATCTTATGCCCTAGTAAAAGGGAAATTTGTTTGATTTAAAGGATGACCTGTAAAAGATTTTATTAAAAGGAATTGAATCAAACAAACCAAGGTATCTACCAGAAAAAGAAACATAAAGTTTATTCTAAATTTATAAAATAATTGTTACAACCAGGACCAAACCACTCTATATTTATGTTCGCCTATAAATTGAAAAAAAAAAAAAAGGTTTTGTTACTGAAACTGAATCAGAAATTGAAGATCAAGTATACTAAACCTAGGCTTATACCCTTTTTTTTAAAAAAAAGGATAAATCAACCAAAGTTCATGGAGTGATACTGTAAAACCTTAAAAAATAAAGTTTCAAAAACCATATCAGAAACACTGACACCCAAACAAAAGAACAATTATAAAAACAGGTTGTACAGCAATTTTTGTGAAAGATCAAAACTCGTCATATATAAACAAAACCACAACAAAGGGATAACTCGAATTATCAATACAAAACTGCAGATCAAAAAAGAAGTACTAAACCGCCTTTTTGTTTTTGAAAGTCTATTTTCCAAAAAATAAAACAAAAATGTCAAGAACGTCATGTTATCAAGTCGTTAATACGACCCAGAAGTATTCCAACTTTGTTTCATGTTCGAGTATCTCTAAATTTCATAGAATGCCTTCCGCCGTGTTCTTCGGGTGGCTTCTTTGCCGATTCTTATGCTCTCTACAACTTGATACTATTTAACACTAGCTCAACCGATCACTTTGCAAATTTAGGGCCAGACCCAGAGCAGATATTGGATCTGGTATACTTTCGGGCTCTTCGCATCTGTTGTTCCAAGAAAGGAATAGCTGTAGTGGGTAATTAGTCTAATTCTCAGGTGTTTGAGAACTGCTATCGGTGTATACACTTCTCTCTGTTTGACTTTATGAAGATCACCGTCAACTCTGAACATTGTTGTAAATGGTGATTTATCCTTCAACGATTGTTCCTGATACTTGAATGATATTGCGGCTCGCCCGTGGCAAAGAACTACTGATTCTTTGCAGCGATTCTGGTGCCATCTGGCCACTTTTTGGAATTACAATTAACCGGTCACACACAATAATGCACGTTTAAGATTAGAGAACTTGAGCCTCCCTCAAGAGTTTTTTTTTTTTGAAGTAACGTATTGAAGCGTACCTTTTTTTTATTTGAAAGTGATTTGTTCAAAAGAAGTTAAATTTTCTATGAAAAAAGATAGGATAAAGACAATGAAAATGGGTGTGCCGGACAAATAGCTGTCAGTACTAAGTATGGGTTTTGAAGGGGTAAAAGCTAGTAAACAATGTGGTTTCTGCGGTTACGATCAAGGAGCTACACGCCAATACCATATCCGTCATTGACTCCTATTATGTGTGCTATCAAATGAGTTTTTCGACAGATGAGCCTAAGAGCCTTTTGAATAAAACCTTTGTAGATAAAAGCCTTTATCTAAAATTGTATATTTTTTTCTACTTGCACAATCGTTTGTAGTGCTTTGAAATGAGTAGTATAAAAAAGAAGCACTCTCCTTTTTCATTCTGTGATGATTCTTGATAAAGGTGAATATAATCAACAATTAGTGTGATACCAGCTTTTTCCTATAGCCAGCTTTGGCTCATTGCTTTATTCAATGGTTTACATTGCTTTAAAAGGCTTCGAATTTGCTAAACTCGGAGTGGATAGTTAGTATTAAAACTAATCATCTGTGTGCAACATATATTCTATACTTTCTCTGACTATCTTTTTTTTTTTGGTAGAGTCCATTAGGTCTACTGGTTAGTATAAATTTCTTCGTGGCAATCAAAGTAGTTAATATATATATACTTATTTGGCCTTTCTTTGTATGAATCATTATTTTTATTAGCTCTTATCAAGACTATTTATTTAGACACTAAACAGCTCCGCTACACGGTTCTTTTTTATTTAAATAGCTTTTTTTTTTCAACTTCATACTCCTTTTCTTTCTTTAAACCTCTTTCGCTTTCTTTTTTATTATCCCCTCTTTACATTCCCTTTACAGCTGTAGCTAGTCTGAGATGTCCAATCATTTTTTTTTAAATAACAGAGTACGCCGTAGCACAAACTTTCAATTCATTGAATCTATAATTGAAAGAAACGAGGAAAACAGTTACGCCAATCATATTTCAGAAAATAAATCGGCCAAGGTATATTTTCAATGTGGACTATTATTTTGTTACTAAAATCGCTTAGCATTTGAATAGTAATTTGGTCCGTAGAGCGGATCTTGCACCATCCGATAGTGCCCATTCTGAGACTGAAACAGTTTCAAATGTTTCAAGTACTACCTCGACAACAGACAATCAAGCAAAAGCATCTATTAAGCCAACCACAAAAAAAGCAGTAGCAGGAGTACCAGGAGCTAATGAGGAGCCTGTTACTGCTCAGGACACTACAAAAGATGTAGCACAAACTGCCACAGAAACACAGGCTTCTACACGAGACACACAAGCCACTACAGACGCCAAAACAACTACCGCCTCTCAAACCACAGAGGCTGTAGCAACTACTACTCCGACCACTACATTGGCGAAAACCACTACTACTGAGCCAACTACGCGCCCCAGTACTTCACAAACGACTAGTACTACAGATCCAACTACTACTGTAACTACTACCCCAGCTACTACTATTTCAGGTACGAGCACAATTACATCAACAACTACATCCAGCACACTAAGTATAACTACCTCTATAACAGAAACACCCTCTTCATCTGTACCGGTAAGCACTACCAGTACACTCGCTTCTTCATCAGTAGAACCCAGTCGTGTTACGTCGTCAACCAGCTCAGCAGTAAGCTCTAGTATACCTTCTTCTACGTCTAGCCAATTAGGTTCGTCATCTATCGCCTCTACAGTCCTTCCTCAAATAACCAGCACGTCGGTGAATACGATTATGTCTTCCTCAGCACCTGGATCCACGCCTTCAGCTTCAGATGGTAGATAGTCCTGACAGTTTAGTTGTTGCTTACTAAACAAATTGTACAAAGTTAGCAGCCCCTCATCAAGTTCTCCGAACAAGAACACAATTGTTGGCGGTATTGTAGGTGGTTTGGTTGGCATAGCAGTATTGGGTAAGCAAAGATTTTAGAAAGTGTCGGAAACTCATAGATGTATCTATAGCTGGTCTATTGTTCTTTTTTATTAGAAAAACAAAACGCAATAACGAGCCTAAATCGAAACGGATATCCAACATGTTCAGCCGTAATCCAGATCCATGGAGTAATCAAAATAACAATATGAGTGCTGTGGGAGTAGGGTTAGGAGGCGCGACAGCATCTGCTGCCACAGTTGCTTCCCCTATGACACAAGCATATACCTCACCTACTTTACCTCAGACTACAGCAGTCTACTCAGATTATGAAGAACCTGTATCTGCACGTCAAGATGCTTATTACTACCATGGCCAGGATCCCTATCACCAAGATGTATACCATCATGATGCTTATAACCAAGAAACTGGATATTACCAGGGACATGAAGGAAGCCAAGCGGGACACAACGACTATATGTATTATGGACAACAACAACCTTACACACAACCCTACCCAGCTCAACAGCACTTTAACGACAACTATAGCACCGGCATGGCGTCGCACGATGCTTATGTCTATGGTCACAATACTCATGAACCGTCCCCAATTCACAATAGTAAGCCTGATGCTCGAGACGCATAGGCAATTGTATACTTGTGCTTTGTTTTTTAAAATTTTAGAGTAAAAATAAAGCATTTCAGACTGATTTTTTTATGAATGTAAAAAAACTACATGTTTTATTGACATGCACACGCATGAGATCAGCAATCGCATGAAACAATTTAACGGTAACGACGGAGAGAGAGGGTGTTGCGACGCTTCCAGGTGGCACGACGACCAGAACCCTTGGTGTTGTTGAAACGGTGACCCTTTTGGTGACCGCGAGACTTCTTACCGACAGCGGTGAGGCCACGGGCTTCACGACGCTTGTGGACAGGGTTGGCGATCCAGTTAATACGGGCATCGTTGCGGATGGCCTTGTGGGAAGGATCGACGAGGATGACTTCAAAGTACTTGTAGGTGGCGTCTTGGTTGATCCAGTAGGAGTTCAAGACACGCAAGTTACGGCATTTACGGCCAACACGTTCTTCAGCAGTAGAGCGGAGGGCACGTTGGTACTTGAGTTGGTTAACACCCTCGTTGACGGGCTTACCATAGGTGGCACCCTTGGGAGCAGGTCTCTTACGACCACCACGACGGACACGGATACGGTAAATAACGTAACCTTGCTTGGCCTTGTAACCCAAACGACGAGCCTTATCAGGACGAGAGGGACGAGAAGCACGGTGAATGACATTCAATTGTCTGTATTCCCAACATCTGACACGAAGCAAGAAACGAGAAACGTCGGATTGCTTCTTTCTGGCAAGTTCTTCGAGATACTTGTAGGCTATACATATCGAGTTATAATCGGATATCCCACTTTTTTATATCTACAAAAACCTTACCACCCATAGCTTCATTCCAGAAATAATCAGATCGATTGAGTAAGAAGTTGGAAGAGAGTGAATATTAAAAGTAAAATATCAACGTTAGCTACAGTGTCTTAATTTTCTATAAAGTGAGATGGCTGAACTGTCCTTTCATGTCGATATTTCTTTTTCAATCATTCTACATGTAACGAATGTTTCGTGTGATCGTTTATTGTAAAACGCAACCAATTTGTCCAGCGATATTGAATGCGTTGAGCGTTATTACCCATCAGCAGCAAAAAAATAAAAATAAAAAAAAACCGACGAGGATCATCCAACATCCATCTCACTAACAATTCTGTTTACCTAAAATGTATGTGCAATTAAAGAGAAGGGGGACGGGGTTGCTTCCAATACTTTGTTTGATACACCCATCCTACCAAGACCTCTTGCTTTTCAACAGCGACCATTTACTATAAGCAAAATCCGGAGGCTGGGTACAAAGATAGAAAAACAAGTTTGATTTATTGGGCCCTCGTCAAATGTCCGGTCCGGAATAGAGATGAGCAAGTTCCCTCATTTAGGAGTCCCCATCAAGCATATACCAAAGGAGGATCAAGAACCCACATACAATCCTTCCTTTCAACCTACCAGTATGTAATTATCGTCAATTCATCATATGAAAACCATCAAAGCTTCCAAAAGGAAAAGAATCCCTTTTTTGAAAAAACGAATTTATTCTTTCAGAAATCAAAAGTTGTTATTTCTCTTAACGGATACATGATTTCTATTTTTTTTTTTTTTTTTGGAAGCATTTGAATGAGAGCTCATTTTCTCAAATTCAAAAATCGAATCCATTTTAACTGATCTTCATTTTTTTTTTTTTGTTTGTTTAATCAATCAGTCTGTTGAGCAACAATGGTCCGATACGCCGCTTCTCCTGCCAACCAAGCCAAGGGTAAGAAATAGAATACAAAGAAAGATGCTGAATGGAAAGTTGATTTTGATGTTCTTATTTAGCCGCCAAGTCTAGAGGTTCTTACCTTCGCGTTCACGTAAGTTAATTAGCCACCCTTGTTAACTCTCGTTTGTTAATAACTTTTTTTTTAAAAAAAAAACAGTTCAAGAACACTCACGAAGTTGCTGTTGCCGTTCAAGGCATGAAATTGAGCAAGGCTTATGCCTACCTCAACAACGTCAAGGAACACAAGCAATGTATTCCTTTCCGCCGATTCAACGGCGGTGTCGGTCGCACCCAACAAGCCAGCGAATTCGGTACCACCCAAGGTCGTTGGCCCGTCAAGTCTGTCAAGTTCATCCTTGATCTCTTGAAAAACGCCGAAAGCAATGCTGAAGTAAATAGATTTGTTTTATTCGATCATAAAAAACGGATACTAAGTTTTTTCTTATTAAAAAAAAAATAGGCCAAGGGTTTAAACGTCGAAGAACTCACCGTTTCGAGCGTTATTGTCAACCAAGCTCCTAAGCACCGTCGCCGTATCTATCGCGCTCACGGTAGAATCAACCCCTTCATGTCTTCTCCCTCTCACATTGAAGTCATCCTCACCGAAAAGGAAGAGGTTGTCCCCCGTGCCACTGATAAGAAGGTTGTCAAGTTGAATGCTCGCCAATTAGCTCGCAACGCCCGTCTTTTGGCTGGTAAGGCTCGTGCCTAAAGAAAGAGAGAAAAGAAAATCTATTTTTGTAGTTATATGTGATATATAAACACGCTTGTTACTTTTTTGAATATTTTTCTTGTGTATTTCTTCTAAGTTTATGGGTTGTCATTGTGAAGAAAGATCCGCGTCCTTTTCTTTTGACTGTCCGGAGGTCGAAACGGCACTAGTAGTCACATATGTGACGTCTTTTATGTGCTAGCATGGCTTGTTTCTTTTTTGACACTTTGCTTCTCTTTCTTTTAAAAATTGTTGCCCCCTTTTTCCTAGTGAAGAGTAACAGTCCTTATTCAAAGGAGGGACCGAGAAAAAAAAAAGTTGATTATTGTTACTACGGCTTACATTAATAGACAACAGCAACCATCTTTAAAAACTTTTTTTTTGGCCCACTATGCAAAGACTTTGGCACCGACTGAATAAGGTGCCTAGTCGACAACCATGTATATATTGTACGACTGCGTTTAGCAGGATACCTAAGACTCGACCTAGTCTATTTCAAACGTATACCACAATAGAAACAAAAAAACCTAGAGAAGAAATGAATAAGGCTTTTGTTGCTGCCGACCTTCAGCGAGCTTTTGCCACTCAGAACATTGAACGTATCTGGCCGCTCTACAATTTTTTGTACGACAACGATATGCTTGACCTACTCACACAACAAAATTACTATCAACTGTTTACCTTCACGTTACGAGCACCAGCCACCAAGACCAACTACTTTCGATTGTTTACTATTGTGGACGACATGAAAGCGAAAGACGTGCCGCTTCGATTTACTGAATACAATTCGCTCATTGCACAGATTGGAAATCAGCCCGAGGTAATGCTTCGACCGTATCATTTGAGTGACGCTCTTAATTTGTTTGACGAGATGCAAAAAGACAAAGCGATTAAGCCCTCTGTAGAGATATACAACACGCTGATTGCTCTTGCCAGTCGGTTATCTGAATATCGCACAGCACAAAAACTTTACCGAGATATGAAGACGCGCGGGATAGAAGCGGATGTGTATACGTACACCACACTGATTCGATTGTTAGGCAAGATAAAGGATGTACAAGGACTGCAACAGATAATAGAAGAGGCAAAAAGCAAACTGACGCCCGAAGGAAAACGAAGCGTTGCATTTTGGAATGCGCAAATGTTAGCGTACAGGACCAATGCGTTAGAGGAAAAGGCGGAAGCGATCTTGAGCCAGCTAAAACGGAAAGCACGACGGAAAGAGAATAAGATCAGGAGTGGAAAGTGGAGAAAAGGGCTCCCCTCGCCAGATGCGGAAAGCTATCGAATCCTGATTGAACAAGCTATACTGGAGAAGCGTCCAATGGCTGAGCCACTGGCTCTGCTTCGTGATATGAAGGCAATGTCGATCAAACCGTTTGCAAGGATATACAACAGTCTATTTCGGGCGTTCATGATACCCATAGGCGAAACGCTCCCGGCGGATGAAAAGACTGAAAAGCAGAAACAGCTAAAAAAGCTTTTTCTGAACTACAAGAGAGACATTGAATTCGTAGAACCGAATTCAGAAACAGTATATACCCTCGTGTCAGGCTTCCTCGATCTAGGGGAAATCAAGTGTGCACTAGAATCGTTTGTTTTCTTGAACAATTATGCCAACCGCACAATGCCTGAAACGCCTATTCTTAACCTGCATTACCATGCTGTGGCTATCCTTGCTGAAGAAAGACACGCTTCCCAACGCAAGGTTCCAAGAAAGCTCGAAATTCCCAAAGAGCTTTTAGATAGATTAAGAGAAATTGTCAATAACCGACAGAGGAGAGCCCAGAAAGAGGTGCGGGTAGAAAAAGAGGTTTAAAAAACAAAACAAAACAGAATAAACAAAGACACTTTTCTCACACTAAGTGCTTCCAAGCCCACCTTTTACACTTTTTATTTATTTGAATCTATGTACACAAACGATTAAATCTGAAAATAAAGAAATCTAAAAACCCGTAAACTTTTGGCGGTGAAGGTCTTTGCGATCCTGACCATAAGGTTCGTAGTTTTCGTCGTATTTGCCAAAGTTGGCAGCATCACCCATGCCTTTCAACTTGGGCTTGTAAGGTGGGTCGATTTTACGTTGAACTAGTAATTTGAAGTCCAATGGTCGGAACCAAGCATGATCCATGATATCATAGTAGCCTCTTTTCAAGTTGCCGTAGCGTTCGCTAAGGTCGGTGGTAAGTAGATGTGTCAAGAGGTCTTTGGCATCCGCATCCATGTCGGCAGGATACTTGACTTCGGCTGTAAGAATCTTTTCGTACAGTCTGAACTGATTCTCGTCATAATAGGGGGGGCATCTAAAAAAGAAAAGGCTGTGAGTCGCTTTTTTTTTTTTTTTTTAAAAAAAAAAAAAAGTAATAAAAATTGAATAATTACCCTGCCAACATTTCAAAAATCAAAACACCAAAAGACCAGAAATCAGCCGATTTACCATAGCCCTTAGTCTGTATGATTTCAGGAGCCAGATAATCCGGTGTGCCACACAAGGTCCAAGTGATATCAGGTACTTTCTTTGCAAAACCAAAGTCAGTAATTTTGATATGGCCGTGAGCGTCCAGCAAGATGTTTTCGGGCTTCAGGTCTCGGTAGATGATGTCCTTGCTATGGAGATAGGCCAAAGCCAACAGTACCTCACCGGCATAAAAGCGAGCCCAGTCGTTAGAGAATTTCTAGGAAAGAACGTATATCAGTAAACTGCAGGTATCTATTGAGATCACTTACTTTTGACTTTCTCAAGAAAGAAAACAATTCGCCACCTGGCACGAAATCCATGACCATAAAGAGATTTGTACTGTCTTGAAAGCTCCCCCACAAGTTGACAATAAAAGGGTGCTGGATACTCGCCAACGTAGCCCGTTCGTTGTTGGTATGCTCGACCTGCTTTAGCTGAACCACTTCTTCCTTTTTAAGGACCTTGAGCGCATAATACCGCTTGTTGATTTTGGATTGCGCCAGATGAACGCGGCCAAAAGAGCCAGTACCGATGGTACGCTTGATCTTGAAATCGTCCAGCTTGAGTTCACAGCTCTTCTTATCCTCGCCCTCCTCCCCTTCCTCATCCGCCCCTTCCTCTGCGTCCCCATGACTAGTCGAGACCGATTCCCGATTTGTAAGGTGATCGTGAGTGGAGTCATTCCCGATCGGGCTGTTTTCATCTGTACTACGTGTGTCGACGAGTTCTAATGTGTTTTTTTTATTTATTTATTGGAAAGGGTTATTCCTAGGCAATAGAAAAAGCAATTTACCTTTGTCTTCTCGAATGGGTGTGGGAGGTGGTAAGCCAAATTCAGGTGCTTTTCTTGGTTCAGATTCTGTAGGAGCGACTAAAATAGAGTTGGTTATACAGAACATGTACGTGTTTGGAATACCTAGAGCGTTGGTGTCTTCTAGACTCACCGGCTCGCTGGAGTCGCTACTTTCGTCAGCCTGATGAGAACGATGTTTATGATGGAGATGGGGATGATGTGAAAACAGAGGTTTTGTTTTATCAATGACTTTATGAATAGCGGCTGACATGATAGGCTGGAAATGTGTGTATAACTATGTATATATTTATATCTATATATATATATATATATATATATATATAAATTTTTATTATAAGATAAAAAAAAGCTTATCAAAAAAAAAAAGGAAAAAAAGGAAAAAAAGTTCATTTTAGACACAAAAACTTTGATACTTTTATATCTGTTTTTCTTTTACCGCATAAGCCTATCGCTTTAAAACAGGCGATTTATTCTTTGTTTTAATTTTTGAATATCTTATAAACTTCTATATGTTGCAACAATCCATGTTCTATTACACTTTCCTTTTAAGTACACAGCTTATTCCGAGAGAACATAAAAACTGTGTGAATATGAACTGTTCATATCAATATGCACTCAATGCCTAACTTTGTTTTTCTGGAGTAATTACTCTTGATGTCATTGTCACGTCGCATATGTCATATAGGCCAATGGGGGTGCGGTGATTTAGAGCGCTTTTTTTTTTTTTTTTTTTTTTTTTTGGACTATTTTGTCATCAAAATGACTGTATTATGCGAAAAAAAAAAGCTGGAGTCTGGATTCCATGTGAAGGCCAGAAATAGAGAAGGCACGAATGAGGAAATCAACAAATGACGTAGATTTATTATTGTTGCTACTTTACGAGTGGGGTTTTTAAGAGTTTGAACTTTGTTGTTGGGCCTAAAAATAAACATAAAGCCTTTCCCTGTAATCAATTAGCCTTTCCAACCCACGGATGGTTTTATCGTTCTTTCTCTTGGTTGCTTTATGCGAAAAAACTCTGACCTAGATTTCTTCCAAATAAGCATTTTGGAAAGTGTCACGATGATTTGCGTTTGAATTTGGGAATTTCACAAAATGTATTTGAATTTTTCGAAAGACAGCTTTTCCTTCCCCAATAAAAAAAGACTTACACAGAATCATTGGATAAGCTGCTCATATTGTGACATTTTACTTTTTCTCCCTTCTTTTATACCGTTGAAAACAATCCTAGAGGCTTATATCTGAGCACATGTATATGCTTTGTGCTCAACCAGTTCGATCCAAGACAATCTACTGCAGAAACGGAACGAGCAGAGACCTTGGCACTTCAGTTTAATTCAAAATGAGTATAGAGCAGCGGCTTCGGTTAATTGCCAGAAACTAAAGATGATGGGATAACACACACAGTACACCTTGGTGTTCTTTCAAACCCCCTTTCTTTAGGAACGATGATCGTATTCGTAGCCCCTTTACTTGGATTTTCATGACATAAAGGTAACCGTTTTTTCGTCTGACACTTTTGGCTGCTTTCAGATCGTAAAAGTGTAAAAAGAAGGAGAGGCCTTAGACTTTTTCCAAGCAATGGATGAATGATTAGGTTCCTTTCTTTTAATACGACACAAAGGTGTTTGAATTCATGCCATTTAAATAAAACTCTAAGCGTCACCTAGTTGTATATCCATTGCTTATGCTTATAGCCCTAGCGCATATTTTATCGTCCTTATCGCTAATCTGTTGCTCGCTCACAGCGAAAAACTATCCCATCTTTTGTTATGGACTATAGCCAAGAGGCTAGATATGGACCCGACATAGCTAATTCGTTATAAACAGTTGGCACAGGCTAGATCTCTCTAGAGCTAGAGTAGACATAGCGACCTTTACTGTTTAGTATCAATTAGCTGTCAAATCATTACATATCTTTTCATTTGTATTTGAAGGTAATGCATATACTTTTCAAAAAAAAAAAAGGTGGAAGTATCAAATTATCAAAAGACGGCATCTAGTTTGTTTGTTTTTCTGGTCATAAACAAGTTGATATAATTACGTACGACCACCGTATTCTTTTGATATCCAAGTTGTATTTGTAAACTGACCAACCAATGATCTATAAGGATCCAAGCTCTCGCTACCAATATTGGAAAAGAGAATGAAAAGAGGTTTGTGTTACTGTGACTTTTTCAAAATTAAGTTCGGAACGGAGCTTCTCAGACTGACCTGACGATGATTTACAAAAAATAAAAATAAAAAATGGCGGCTTTGTAACTGATAACTTAAAGTTTAAACAGTCGCAACTATTGTTCCATTAACATGCTCTTGGGATAGACCAAAATCAGAAAAATTGTTCTTTGGGTCTTGAGGTCGGATTTGCTTTCGTACTCACGAGGAAAAAAGAATCTCTGCTGGCTCTGTACTTGTCTGTACATCTGATTTTGTCTTTTTGGGTTTATAAATATCATCATTTTCCAAAAAAAAAAAATGAAGTCATTGGATACGCTAACGAATGGCAATCAACACCTAGAAGAGTCTATCTCGAAGGCTGTAAGAACAAAAAGCGTACAGAGTAGCTATTGGTCCAGAGCATTTGTAGCCCAGCAATTTGTTCAACAGTGAGAACAACAGCAAAAAAGAAAATGCCAATGTGTTTAATGAGTCCAAATGAGTATATATTGAGGCTAACGCTTAGGTGTGTGTAACCTATTGGATAAATATTAGAGCCAGATCGTTGGTAGAAAGCAGGCGATAGTGTTTGTTCGCACAGACTCTGCAAGTCTCACTGCCGATTGTTGAGATTCTTTAAAGCGTGTATCAAAAACCTTTCTCCTTCTTACAAAGAAAATCAAACAGAAACTAAAGTGGCTTCAAATATATAGCCGTAGATCTCGTGTTCGCCGTAAAAAAAGGCTAGTGCGTTTACTAGAGAAAAAAGCACTTTGGATTGATTACACATAGTCAAGAGAGTGGAAATAAAGCACTCGATGCTCAAGACTACCCCATATTATCAATTGAGTATTGTCAGTGTCTTTATGCCTGTAGTTGTTTTCAAGTATTCTGTAAGATATGTTTTACTATAAACGATTCTTTGAACAATGACTTCAAAGTTTTGAATTGTACAGCATAGTGCTTGACTGACTGACTAGAAATTTCGCAGATCACTGCACCAGCAAAACAAGACAGCTTAATTTGTGACTTATCCCTCTTCTGGGATTACTCTGATCGCAGCCACTCAGATGAGAAGCGGAATCAAAGAAAAAGGCGATATATAAGCCATTTGTTTAGCTTTAGGGAAAAAAACAAAAGAGAAAAACAGTCCATTTCGCCACACGCCCTGAAAAGAAAGAAAAAGAAAGATGCGCTTCAGAATAAAACAGAAAATTCAAAAGTCTTAAGACTAGAGTAGCATATGCCCTGGTATGTAACACAGTCAACTCTGATCTCGGTGAGCGGAATACTCCGACAATACCTCAAATAAGCTACCATTGAACGATACACAAGTACGAAGAAATGACGAAAGTTTGTTTATGTTCTAATTTTTTTTTTCTTTTTTCTTTCTTGTAAAATCAACAAATAACATTGACTCGAGCTGTTTTCTAAAAAGAGGAAGCAGAGATAGGAAAGAGGCTTTTTCTTTTTTTTTTTTAAGATTCACTTTGGTTTTCACTCTTGTTCCAGAAAAAAAAGAGTCACAAATTTGACTTTTTATTTGACAGATTGTTTGTACGAATGTGTGTGTGTATGTGTGTGTGTGTGATATAATTGACGCTTTCTCTTTTTAATTTTTATAATTTTAATTTTTTTTATTTTTTTTTAAATACTCTTCCCTTTTTCTTTCTATCTCTTTTTTGACATTTAGAAAAAGCAACGAGCAGAGCGAGTGTGTGCGTTGAGAGAGTTAGACACAAATTATGCAAGAAACACAAGAAAAAACGATATACCCTGGCATCACAGAGCCATTATCTTTAGAAAGGCCTACAGTACGTGACAACCACTTGACCGATGAGTTGCAGAAGACTTTAGTTCAATTTGGGTCTTTTGACTCCAAAGAGAGAGCAAAACAAAGGTACTTTTTTCATTACCTTTGATTCTTATCGATTGTTTGCAAATGTCTAAAAAAAAAAGAGAAAATAGAGAGTTTGTTTTGAAATGTCTAGACAAGATGACCAAAAACTTTGTTCAGACTGTTTACGAAAGACAGGGATTTTCGAAAGAAGAAGCAATAAAAGCAGGTGGAAAAGTGTTCACTTACGGAAGCTATCGACTCGGTGCTAATACTGCTGGTATATTCAAATAGACACATTTCTAGCCATCCAACACTAAAAACAAAACAAACCCTTTACACAACAGAAGCAGATATTGATACTCTATGCGTGTTTCCTAAACATGTAGCCAGGAAGGATTTTTTTACAGTCATGCTTTCCCTTTTAAGAGCCAACGAGCAGATCAAGGATATAACAGTAAGCTACAGCTGTCTGCTAAAGTAAATAGATATAACTTTAGATGTTGACGATATTATTTCTAGTCTGTAGCAGATGCCTATGTGCCGGTGATCAAGTTCAAATACAACGACATCCCAGTAAGTGTCACTCGACTTGTTTTTTCTTCTTATTCACATTTCTTATTCAGATTGATTTTGTGTGTGCAAGGCTAAATGTGGATCGAGTACCAGAAGATATGGATCTCAAAGACCCGAAGATTTTGTGGAGTTTGGACGAATATTCGATACGAAGTCTGAATGGAACACGTGTGGCTGACGATATCCTTAGACTCGTTCCTAATGTGGATACTTTCCGCACTGCCTTACGCTGCATTAAGCTTTGGGCTACCCGAAAGGCGATTTATTCCAACATGCTGGGTTTCTTGGGCGGTGTGGCCTGGGCTATTCTTGTGGCTCGTGTGTGTCAATTGTACCCCAATGCTTCGGCAAGCACCGTAGTTCACCAGTTCTTTCATATTCTCGTACACTGGTCTTGGCCATCACCGGTGATGCTGAAAGTGGTTGAGGATGGGCCTGCTCTCGCCGCTCTTCAGCCTTGGAACCCCAAAGTAAACCCAACCGACCGAAGTCATCGGATGCCGATTATTACTCCTTCGTATCCCAGCATGTGCGCCACACACAATGTCACCCCTTCCACACAACGTATTATCACAGGCGAAATTAAACAGGCAGCCGAAATTCTGGAAAAAATCATGCATGGCTCGACCGCCACCTGGGCAAGGCTGTTTCAACCCCACAACTTTTTTGAAATCTACATGCAATATCTACAGATCACAGTGATCGCAGACAGCTACCATCTGCAGCTAAAGTGGGCTGGTCTTGTCGAGGCCAAGCTAAGGCAGTTGGTTATAAAACTCGAATCCATTCCCTCCATTGCTCTCGTCCACCCTTTCACAGACGGTTTTAGCGAAAGTCACCCATGCGTCTCTAACCCAAGCGGCAAAAAATCTACAGCAAACCCATGCTCATCTGGAAAAAAAATCCATACCAAAACATTCTATGTAGGTCTCTATCTACGCTTGCCAGGTAAACATACAAGCATACATATATATATATATGTATATTCTGTTAGAGTATACTTAAGCAGCCCTTAGGAAAATTGAATACAGAAATCGACATCTCAGAGCCTATTCAAGAGTTCAAAAGCATGCTTCGTCTCTGGCCAAAATACGACTATCGACGTATGACAATTGAAATCGACTGCCTATCCAAAACCGATCTACCGAAAGAGGTGGTAGCCAAATTGAACATTGTTGGGAAAAGAGCTTTAAAGGTAACACATTGTGAACACAACGCACAATTTCTGGTTGATAATATCTTTGTCGTATAATCATTATTCCCTCTCTCTTCTTTTTTTTTTTTTTTTTTTTATATATACATTTTTTTTCCAGTCAAATATAAACCACGACACACACCATATCTTCATGGATAACAAAAAGACAAAAAGAAACAAATCCAATCATAAAAAATCATCCATTACAAGCATCGTTTTATAGAATAATTCTATCACCACCAACACCCCCCCTCCCTCCCTTTATTTTTTTTTTTTTTGAAGAGAAATTCTTTATTCTTTCACTTATTTCCCTCTCCTTTCTTTGTACATATAATAAAGATTAAATAGAAATAGAACCGATAGAAGTTTGAGGGGAGAGAAGATGTTATTTGTGGTTTTGTTAACGCAAAGGCTGCATATAGGCTGCTTGTTGGTCTTCGAGACTTGGGCCTGTAATAGCAGGGCCTGCGGAAGAAGAAGCCTCGAGGTATTGTACGGTATCTACACCATCAACGTTATGAAACTCCAGAATTTCCGAATACATTTGCACTTTCCAGGTATCGATCGGTAATTCCGCCTCGTTGAAAGACCAGTCAAACTTTTCTGGGGCTGCAGGCTCATCCAATGGGTCGTGATAGGGAGCCAAGTAAGGATGAGCCAAGGCTTCTTCGACCGTGATCCGCTTACGGGGATCGAATGTCAGCATTCTTTCCAGCAGGTCAATGGCCTGTGCGTCTTGTTCCGAAAAACGTTGGCTAAACGGCACTGGTTCACGCTTGGGCAGATTCTTGACAAATTTTAAAGTCTGACAAAGCATGAGTTTTCCCTCTCTCTCTCTCTCTCTCTTTTTTTTTTATACACAAGTACATTTTCACTGCAAATAGTGGCAATCATGTCATCAGAGGGAGTACCCAGTAGTTCGGTTATAATAGAAAATTGATGTACGTCTTGATCAGATAGGTTCAGTGCGATGTTTATACGACAGACTTCATTTGTTACTTACGGTCTTTTCCAGGGAACAAAGGTTTGCCTTCCAGCATTTCGGCAAAAATACAGCCCGCACTCCAGATATCGACAGCCACATCATACTTTTGCCAGGTTAACATGATTTCTGGCGCTCGGTAATAACGTGTGGAGACATAGCCGGTCATTTGAGGATCCTGTATACGGGCCAGTCCAAAATCACAAATCTTGAGATCACAGTTTTCATTGATCAAGATATTGCTGGGTTTCTAAAAAGAGTCAGTCAGCCATACACATACCGTAAGAAATAGTACGTACCAGATCTCGGTGAATCACGCCTGCTGAATGTACATATTTCAGTCCTCTCTTTTTTTTTAAAAAAAAAAAAAAAAAAAAAAAAAAAACAAACAAAGAAAAAAATAGGTTCAGCCTAATTTATTCGCTCATTTGACTTACCAAGATTTGATATAAAAAGTATTGAATAAACTGTTTCTCCAAGGGCCTGGATTGAAGTAAACGGTGTAAATCTGTACCCAGCAACTCGGTTACAAAATAACTATTTTAAACAACAGTCAGGCCGATAAATGCAAAAGAAACTCTTTTTTTTTTTCATGTTAGTTAAGCCTACATGTCTTCTAGGGGAGAGATAAAGATGTCGCTTAGACAGATGATCTAAAATCGTTGTTTAATACAAGAAACCCATTGTTTTGAACTCACGTTTTCATGCATTAACGCTTTCAATAACTTGAGCTCTCGATATGTTCTTTTCGCCAACACAGGAGTGGAAAAAGGCTTCATGATTTTTTTAATAGCCACGTTTATACCTGTCAGCTGATCTTTTGCAGAGCTATCATGCTTTTTCTTTAAGAGTCTCTCTCTTTTTTTTCTTTTCTTTTTTTTTTGTTATGGATTCTCAATTGCCTACCAAACAAGACCAAAAGCGCCCATTCCTACCGGTTGCAAGTCAACGTATCTAAGCAGTGTCAATTTTTTTTTGTTTTTGTTTTCTTCAGCTAGCCTACCTTGTTGTCACCTCAAATACAGTACCAAAAATTGAAAGCTTTACAAACTCTGCCATCTTTGTCGCTTTTATGTATATTTCAATAGAGAGGATTCCTAATCGAGTTTACTCTAGCTTTCTTGATGCTTTTCCGTATTTTCTCTTTGAAAGAAAGTAAAGACAAAAGGAATAGGATGAAATAAATGACAAGATATACTTTATTCAGAATTGATGTCATGGCTTTCCCTCCTCCCCCTTTTGAAATGGCGATTGGATTTTAGAGTGGACCTGTCTATCTCTCGGTAGGGAAAAGATTGATTTGGACAAAGACGTGTCAATGAAAAAGAGTCAGGTTTATCTGACGTTGATACTCTGACCGTTTGCTCTTTCCACCTTCCCTCTCCCTTGAGACAAGGAAAAACAAAACAAAACAAAAAAAAGGGCATGTGGATTTGAGAAAAAAAAAACAAGAATGACATAAAAAATAAGGATGTTTCTAATAAAAGAAGGTCGTACAGTTTTAAGGTTCGAGACTTGAAAAAAGATCTTCCTTTTTTATTATTGATGTGCCAAGAAGGGGGTTGTAGTGTAAGCGTTTATGTACAGAGAGTATAAAAAAAAAAATGGAATGTGTGGATAGGAAAGCTTAGTCTTCTTGATCGAATCCTTGAGGCAAATCAAATTCGTAAGCCGTGTCCCAACGAGAGCCAGGGGCTCTGGCACTGATGTATTTGATGAATCGCATTACACCTTCATCTCTCAGTACGATAGAGAGCTCGTTTTGTCCTGCAGGCAGTGTCAAGAGAGCGCCGTCTTCATCGGCTGCCTTATAGACAGCGGCATCCTCTTCTTCTTCGTGAGGAGCCATATAACACTCGTAACCACCAAAGTCGCCATCAGCCCAGAGCGTAGGCTTGTCAACGTAACAAAGGGTGACGTCCAACACACCCTGTCCTCGTGTGTTGGTAGTGGCCAGTGTGTAGTCATGTCCTGGGCGGAAACGACGTGTCTCGCCACGGTAGCCGACCGGTAAGAGGTCAGTGATGGCCTTCAGCCAGAGACGGAAAGCGTGAGATGCAAAAAAGAGGTGCATACGGTGAAAGAAAGTATCAGACTCGGTGTGAACCATATAACGCAGACGGTGAGGTGGCCCTTGTACTTTCCAACCCTCACCTACGCCTGTGCCATGGGGTACAATACCATGTCGACCCATGCCGTCCTGTGCATCGCAAGCAGCAGTGGCAGCAGCCAAGGCGTCCCGTTGGGTATCGTTCAAGAACGCCTTACACTGTACAGCGGATTCGTCCAAGAACTTGTCCAGCACGCCTTCGAGGGTTTGGGTGTTCAGGTAATGAGGGTGGATCCATGCCTCGAGCTCTTTCATCACGGACGCGTCTAGATCCAAGGGGGCTTGTTCGCTATAGACCTGGAAACGATCGACGCTATCCTTGGGCTCTTCCTGAAGCTGTTCTAGCGAAGATTTGGTTTCGGCCTCGCTGTGAGGCTGGTAGCCTGGCTCGCCCTCTTGAGGAATATGGAACCAGCCTGAGATACTGAGACGATTACCAGCACCGACCACTTCTTCTACAGAATGGAACGAATGTCCTGGCTGGACCGTAAACATCACAAACTGATTCCATTGAGGGGGGATGACCACTGTTGGCTCGTTGTCTGGAATGCCTTTGGTTAGTACTGGATACAGTTCTAGGGCGCCTCCTTGACGTGGCTGCCAAGGGTCTTGCGGATCTGTCAAGTACAGGATAAAGGACACTCGGCGGGTGCCAATCACATCGTCGTGGTTCAAAAGATGGCAGCCGGACTGGTAAGAGTTTATACTCATGTCCATCATCTTGGCCGACAAAGGGCCACAGTCGGTTACCTGCGATATAAAGCCACGAAACTCGTCCGAGTAGATCGCGTTACGGAGTTCAAACAGACTGGATAGCTGTTCTAGCTCTTGGGAAGGAAGCCCATCCAAGTTGGCCAAATCGCCAGTTTGGTTGACCTATTTCCGAGTAAGTTTCATAATAACATAAACAGAGAGTTTACTTGCCTTGTAAATATCCGTTTCTTTCAAAGTGAAATGAAGGTTGGATAGGATTTCTTTTCTAACACGCACCAAAAGATCTTGATCCATCAACTGATCAATCTTGCAATGAAGGTAAGGCTTGGAGGCTTTAAAATCGCCCTCTATCTTTTCGATCGAGGCTTCACTGAAAAGTTCGCGATGAAACTTGTTGTGGACATGATCTTTGTCCAACTTGACACGTTTAGATGACATTCTGCCTTGATTTCTGTCAAAAAAAAAAAAGAAAAAATTAAAAAAAAAAAAAAAAAAAAAAGAAAAGAAAAAGCAGTAATATATACGTTGTAATTCAAAAAAAAAAAAAAAAAAAAAAAAAAAAACAGCTGATAAAAAAAGAAAAAAAAAGCAGTGGTTCTTTCACTCTATGTTTTTTTTTCTTACAAATATTTTTTTTCAATTTATTGTTTAGAAATGAGCAAATAGAAAAGTATAAAATATGTCTAATATTCCAGAGGACAGGGCAAAAAAAAAAAGGGGGTGGACAGGGTCGTTATGATATAGCGTTATGTTAGTTGAAAAGTCTAGCAAAAAAGCCTTTGTTGGTATCTTTCTGAGCGCCCAATGCTGATACAAGTTTTGAGTAGTAGTTAGGGTTGCTTGCAGGGTTCAAAATTTTCTCTGAAAGTGGATACTATTTATTTATGAGCGTCAATAAACAAATCTTGCGTTTTTTCTAATTGCTCTACCTTATTTTTGAACTCGTTATCTACCATTTTCTCCAGAGCCAAAAGTTGCTTTTGGGCTTGAGAGATGTCTACACTGTTTTGGTTTCTGAAACTTTCTTCTACTCGTGTAGTGATAATCTGCTTCAAGTCACGGTTAGGTCTCACTTTGTCCACAGGCCATCGTTCAACCACTTTTAAAAAGGAGCGATATAAAGGTTGAATCTCTTTTACAGCTGTCATTACAAACACTTTTAAAAAAAAAAAAATTTGTGAAAAGAAAAAGAAAACAACTGTTTTTTATTGGACAGACACGGCCTGAAATTTAAACTAAGCGAGTGGATCTTGGTGGAATGAGACTTCATCTTCTTGAATAGCCAGCTCTTCTTTTAGCGCTTTCACGTCTCCGGGCATATTTTCATTCACCGTTGAAAAAATAGTTTTGAACTATAAATTACTAGCCACCTTAAATTCAAATTTGGTACATCTTTTTTTTTTTTTTTTTTTTTTTTTACCAGATTGCAGCGTTTTTTCCAAAGATATCTGTTAAAAGTCAACTCTTCGTCAACTCTTTTTCTTTTTTCAGCAGAAACCAAAGTAATTCCTCCTTTGAGCTCTTTAAGCTTTGTATCCAAAGCCGAGTTCTTTTTTTATTATTAGAAAAAAAAAAAAACTCCCCGGATTTTTTCTTTTAGCTTACTTGTTCTTTATAATACTTTATTAGCTCAGTAGCATCTTCTGTTGTTACCTCGGTTTTGAGCTTTGAAAGAACTAGACGATTTTTTACTTGTTAGAAAAAGATTGCTTAATTTCAGAAATGAAAAAAGGAGTTGGAAGTAAAGGGAGGGAGGGGTAAATAACCTTCTTCCGATGCTTGGGTTTCGGCTTTTAATAAACTCAGGCTAGAAGTAAGCCCATCAATTTGTTGATTTGAGGTCTCCAAGAGGGATTCTCTGTGTTCGATTATCTCTTGTTTAGGGGAATAAATGCTGGTTTTCCCATAAAGCTTGGACATAAGCGCCCCCTCTTCCACTAGTTTATCTAGCGCCTTGGTCACACGCAATTTGGAATAAACAGTATGCAAGTTATTAAACACATCAGCTATACCAAAGCTTGTCAGGCCCCTCCCCTTCTTTTGGTCGTTTTTTTTTTTTTTTTTTTTTTTTTTTTTTTCAAGCTTATACTAGCGCTGTAAGGCCTATTGCATTTGTTCATGTAATCTAAAACGTCTACTTTTTTATTTTTGTAAGGCTATTTGTTATTATTTACAAAACTAAAAAAGAAAAAAAAAAAAAAGAAAGAAAAAAACCTTCTTCTTCCCCATAATTTGTTTGGCTTTCCCCAGACTTCTTCTTGGCCATTTTTTAGTAGTAAAGAAAAAGAAGACTAAAAGAATGTTGCTTATAAACATAGCCTATGGTTCAGTGAATTTATCAGTTGATAAGTCTAATCATAAACTCAGTCTGCAGGTATCAAAAATAAAGTATGTCAGCGTTTGAGTCAAGTCTCCTTAAAATCAGGTTCTAAGTTTATTTTTCTCAAGGGGATGCTAAAAAAAAAGAAAGAGAGTGTGTGTTTATGTAGATTTTTTGTTTCTCAAAGACAAACCAGGACAAGCAGCTTCTTTTGTTTTTAATAAAGTGTTTGTTAAATCAGTAACAAGACAGATAGGGTCAGGTTTATTTTCATTGTGTTTTATTAAATTTCTTTTTCTTAATGAGACCTTTATATTTTTTTTATAAGCCAAAGCAGTAAAATTTAAAGGAGAGGGTGAAAATTAAAAATAAAATACTTTAAATTGGTCAATCCTTCCTCTTTCTCTTTCTTTACTTTTATAGACAAATATCATGCCTTGCTTAGGATTGAGAAAAAAAAATTCCCCAAAGACATCCTTCCATGGTAAGCAAAACGGTTGCTTATAAAAATTCTTTTTCTGAATAAATACTTGCGAAACAGATTCTGGACTGGAAAGTATTTCCAGCGAACAAACAGCTGTACAGATGGAACAAGACTATGAAAGACTAAAATCAAAGGTATAAAAAAAAAAAAAAAAAAAAAATGATGCTTACAAACGCAAAAAAAAAAAAAAAAAAAAAAAAAAAAAAAAAAACAGAATCAGGAACATGTAAAGCTGATTGCTGAACAAAACCTGGTTCTCGAACAACTGAGAAGTCAACTTACGTTAGTCCAAGCACCTTCGGAAACTAAGGATGAAGGACTATCAGATACACTATCTGACAAGGAAAGCCAGTTGAAAGCCAGTGAGCAAGAGCTTATTGATTTGAAAGAAACCCTAAGGATATTGCAACAAGATAACCCCACCGCTCAGTTGTTAGCCGAAAAAGATCAGCTTTTGAAAGAGAAAGGAGAAGAGCTGGAAAGAATACAACAACAGTGGGAAAACGAAAGAGCTGAGCTAATCAAACCCGCACTGGCTGAAGTCAATTGTAAATTGGAAAAATTAAAAGAAACGGTAATAAAATGTAAAAACAAAACAAAAACAAAAAAATTATGGCACACGAAAATGAAGAGGACTGATGGGTGTTTCTTTTTTTTTTTTTTTTTTGTTTTTTTTTAGAATCAAATGTTTATGGAAAGACTGAATGAAAAAGAAGACGAGTTAGCAGAGCTTCGGGCTCAGTTCAATCGCACGGATCGAAAGCCTAAAGCGGGCACCACAAAAGATCAAGAACAGCAAAAAAAGTTGAACCGGCTCACTACAGATCTCGAGAACGACCGTTTATTGATGCAGCGTTTGGACGAACTGAATCATCAATTAGAAGTAAATATAAACAAAAAATGTGCCACTTTCTTTCTCATCTTTCTTGGCTCCCCTTTATTACTCTCCTTTTTTTTTTTTTTTTTGTTAGTCACAAAAAAAAGAACATGAGGCTGTTTTAGAAAAACATGAAAAGATGATGGCAGACAAAGATAAAAAGCTGGAAGGGCTAAAGAAAAGCCACCGAGAGGCCATCGATCAATTGGAAAGAACCAAGATGGAAAACATAAATCGACTGCAGCTCAAATACGATCTGGATATCAAAAGAATGAACGAAAGGCTCGAAAAGGCCGACAGAGAAGCCAAGAATACGGCAGACACCGAGGTGGAAAAGATCCTTCAAGAATTTGAGCAGTATAAATATGACCATTCAGTAGAAGTTGCTCATATCTATCAAGATCACCAAGAGAAAATCTCCGTAATGAAACAGGGCCAGCAGTCTGAACTTCAGCAATGGAGCACGCCATCCACCATTGTCCCTCGTTTACGTCGTACGGGTGGCCCTGTAGGAAAGATACAATGGCCTGTACCTGAGCTTTCGGTGGCAGTCGAACTCTCGCCTAGAAACAGACAAGAAATTCATCTCTACACATCCAGTATCTCTGCCAATCCTTTACTCAAACAGCAGGAACAAGAGATGATCGATATCTTTCAAGAATATCAACTCTCGTTTCAACGTATCGATGTGGCCAAAAGCGATTTGGCTTTGCAACATATGAGAAAAAAGAATACAAGCTCTCGTACGTTACCTCAGATTTTCTTGGGTGGCGATTATAAATGCGTAAGTCATTTACTAGACTCTATTTTTGCCTGGCTAACTTTTTATTGAACCTGACAGACCTGTGAAGAACTAATACAGGCTAAAAAAGACGGCATCGTTTTGCAATTTTTGAACCAAGAATCAGCAAAAAAACAATAAATAAAAAATAAAAAAAAAAAAAAGGGCAACAGTTCTCTTATAACCAATCAATGTGTGCGCCAATTTTTTTTTTTTGAACGTCTTCTCAAGCACGTGATTTCCCCTTTTAAAAAGAGGTTGAGCACAGACGTGTTGTGTGTAACATTGAGCTACATAACAAGTTGCACAGTCCTGCATAAGAACCGTTTGAAAGTAAAAAAAAAAAAAAAAAATAGAAAATAAAAAAGGCTTGTGCTTCAGTAAGGAGAAAGCTAGAAGAAAAAAAAAAAGGTAATACTGGATCGAAAGCCATTGAAAAACAGACATCATGCGTTTAAACAACTCAACAATCAACGCACTTTAATTAAAGGAGAGTTATCTGTATTCAACTACTTTAAACAAAGCACATGGATTGACGCTTGGTAAAGTAAAATAAGAAAATCTCCTTAAGCGTAGAGTTGAATAAGGTTTAGGCGAGGGGAAAAGGGATTTTCCTTTCCTGTTCTCCCCACGGTTTATTCATATGCAAGTAAGGGAAAGCTTTTTTCTTCTTCTTCTAAAGCTAGGTTTTGTATAGGAATAATATGTTTATGTCTGTATTTGCTTTATTTTTGTATTTTTAATGTGGTCCAAGAGTGGAATGCGATATTACAGGTTGATACAGGCTTCTTTTTCTTGTATAAAGTCTAATGTTGGCCCTGTGGCGGCTGAGGGGCAGTGTATTGATTTGACGACTTTTTCTGGCTTTTCTTCATGTTTAATCATATAATTCACCACTTTAAGGAGTATCAAAAACAATATAATTGAATGTAAAGCCATTGTGATATTAACAACTCTGACAAATTAATAATTAAAAAACAAACAAAAATAAGAAAAAATAAGAAAAATGAAGAAAAAGAGAAAAAAAAAAAAATATAGAAAATTCAGTTTATTTATGTTTTAAAAAAGTGTGCCCTATCGTACCACTCACGAGACCTCTTCCATTCTGAAGGCTTCTTTTTTTTTTCTTATTCTTGTTTTTTAAAGAGAAGCAAATATAGATCAAAACTAAGTTTGCTCTTTGAATCATAAAATGTGGGATTTTTATTCTTATCTCCCCGAATCCAATAGCAAACTTTATTCAGACTCATTAAAAGAAGAAAAGAAAAGACTAGAATATTACAACGTTGGCCACTTTAATAGGCGTTTTGAACAGGCTTTTTCTCTGTAGACATAGCTAGTTTGTTTGGGTAAATTCAACAGTAAAAAGGCATGTATAAGCTCAATAGGTTCGATACTTGTAACCATGCTTGATAAATAGTAAAATGCAACTTCATTTTTCTGATGCAAGAAGTAACGCCAAAACTAAGTTTTTGACTGCCCATGACACAAAAATATTAAACGATCACTGTTACTCAAAAACAGAGGTGAGATTAGATTGAAATTCACACCTGTTTTTTAATTAAAAAGGAGTGATAAAAGCATGTAAAGAGAGCCTCGGTGCATTTTGCTTTCTTTAGTGAAACTTTATTTAATGCTTTACTAAACGCCGTTTTCTCTGAACTTTAAAAATATCAAAACGATTTATTTTCTGGCATCATTTAAACTGTACGTTACATACCAAAAAAAAAAAAAAAAAAAAAAAAAGATAGACCAATTTTGAAACATCTTCTACTATCTTCGATATTTGCTGTACCCGGGACAGATTACCTTTCTGCTTTTGTATTCTTTATTTTTAATGGAGACTTACAGTTTATCTTTTGTTAACTGTATATTCGTAATTTCTTTTGGTCAAGTCCTTTAAAAAACAGAAGATGGTTTGATTTTAAGCGTCTTCTCAAAAAATTTCGTTTTTATCTATTTGTAAAGGGTTTAGAAGTATTACGTGTCAACACCAACTGTAACAACATCTCTAAGTAATAGCATCTAACTGATTTTCATTAGTAACTACTTGAATTGAAACTACTCGGGTTTCTTTTCCATGCTCATCACTCAAGTTTTGTTTAGGTAGCTAGTCGTTTAAACAACAACCTGCTCATTCAAAGATTTAAAACAAACACCTTGCGTGCTCTGACTTGTTTACCACTGAAAAGAAACAAAGAAAGTCATAAATTTCTATTATCTGTTTTTTGTATAAACTCAATATTCACACTTTTATAAAAGGCTCTAGCTATTCTTTGATCGGTAGTATTTTTAAGTAATTTCATTAAAAGAAGCAATAGATATCTTCTTTTGCTTTTATACTCGCCTTTTTATTTTATGTATCAAAATTATACTTTAAAAGTGCTCTCTTGACTTTTTTTTAACTAACATGCTTGATATACAATCATAAGAGAAAGGAAGGGGAAGAGTGAAGCCAGTTATTACTTAAGTTTCTTTATAAGGGTAGTCTAAGTGGGAGTTATGATTAGACAAATCAACTTCATTTCATTTTTCACAATTCCGTTACCTAAAGTATCGTCTTTCTTTCTCCATAACTTCTTCTTCTTCTTAGTGGTTACATGCTCACCCCAAACTTCAGTACAGTACTTCTTTTTGTATTTGCGAATGAATACAGGATCCCTTTTGTGTATAGATACAGAAAAAAAAAGTAAATAAAAAGCCCTCTCGTCAATTCTGCAGAGCCTTTTTAACTTACCATAGTTCAGAAGCAATACCCAAATCCTTGCAACAACGCATCAATGCATTACTCTTGCACCCTTCAGCTGCTGTAGGTAAATTGGAAGGATCGAAAAAGTCTTGCTCTCCTCTAGCCTGTGAGACAAATCGACCACCGCACACTAGTGCATATTCTCTAGAAATATTTTTCACTGCAATCGTATGTTCTCCACGAGGTGCCAAACCCCAGCCGCCGGGTCCAAATGCCTTGTTTAGAATACGACGATATTTTATTTCAGGCAAGTAGAGCAGGCCATCTAATCAAATTTTTCTCTAAGCTTCTCAATACTATTTTTCCTTTTTTTTTTTTTTTATACCTGGTTTTATCTCAATATCTTCTGCCTTAATAGGCTCTAACAATATATCAGCAACGCGGTCAGGAAATTTCTCAGTAGATAGACCATAGAATGAGGTAGACCAGTTCTGCCCTCCCGACTCTTCAGATGTTGTGTCGGTTTGACGAGTGTCAAATTGAGGGTTGACAGGAAAATCTGCTAAGGGTGCACCCAGTTGTTTTTCTGCTTCGGCTTGATCTCCTGATGTCTTGGGCTCTTGCTCTGCTTCTACCTTTTTTACAATAGTAGGTGTGGCCTTATAGACCTTAGTATATCGACTGGTTGTAGTGACTGCGCGTGTCTATTGAAGGTGGGTTGGCTTTCTTGTATGTATAAAAGTATGACAAAAAAAAAAGAAGCCTAGTTCAAATTACCGAAAAAATAGGCTTCAGGCCTAATTTTCTTATATTCATTATTGATTGCATGGTGCTCGATGATTATCTATACAAAAAGCAAATGTTTGAAGGCACAGTGGTAGCTCTCCTAAAAAAAAAAAAAAAAAATGAAACAATGACAGCCCATCTAAACAGTCACGTTTGTTTTTCTACCAATAAATCTTCATATCAATGCATTTCGTATTTGAGAGATAAAACATTTTATAATTGATTTTATTGTTGATTCATACATATATCGCTTTCAATAAACAAATCACTACTCTGATCGTTGGGAAAGAAAGATAATAAGCATACAATAGTCTATTTGGGTCTAAGAGTAGAATCGAACTGATTCAAGAGTATGTTCGTTGACTATGTCAGCAATGCGAACAGTTATGCGTACTTCAGTTGCACCAAAAGTGAACTCAACATTAACGCTCACTTTTTCTCCTGGTTGAACGTCGGGCTGAAAAGGCATTTTGATAGGAAACTCAACCACCTCACTTACACCTTGATCAGTAACATATCGAGGCACGGTATCCTCATCGCTCGAATATAAGCTCACTTTTTTTTTTTTTTTGGATAAAAAGATTTTTTTTAATACTAATTTATGTTTATGAGCAAGTGTGTATACGATACCTTTTGTATGGTTAGGATATTCAACCCAATATGTCTTTGCTATCTTATCATCTACTCGAATTGATCGGCCTTTCTTTGCAATGGCCTCAAAACGCGTAGAACATCGCTTTTGTCCATCGCTGGTGAATACTGCACTACTTTCAGGGTCAATTCCTTGTCGAAACAGAAGGTGTGCTTTGACTCCATACGATCGGCGCAAAATTTTGGTAGTCACCAAATCTGGGCTTAGGGCATAGTAAATGGCCCCTTCAGCTACAGCCAGTTCCCCTCGAGGAGGCATAGCGATCTCCCCTACTACGTTTGTGTCAAACTTTTTTTTCAGCTCTTCGTACAGATGAGTTGAGGATCCAAACCCTCCTACTAAAAATATTGCATTCACATAACCTCCGGCCTTCTCTAACTGGTCATTGACTAGGTCCAGAGTTTGATTCAATACAGGAGCGAACACACGATTTTCCAAATCATTTCTATCGAATATCATACATTCATTCTAACGTTATTTGATTAATCAAGAGAGAAGAGGGGGGGGATTCAATTTTGGTCTGTCTCTTTACTTACTTCATTTAGTAAATCGTTGTCAATATAAGGTAGAGCAGCAGCAGGTACCTCCATCACATAATGTTCCTCATCTCCTCGATAGTTAGGCTTTTTAAAACAGAAATCAACACCCCTTCTAGAATCTGCTGTAACTATAGGTTACCTTGATTTTTTCAATAAAGGTATCCATCATCGACTCAAAAACACACACAGGCATATCCTTGCCAGTGTCTCCCAATACCAGAGTTAGCAACCGTCTCATGTTTTGATCAATGAAAGCGCTACCGCATGTTCCTCCATGTCCTTTTGTGACTTCTCTTAATGTTCTTGGTGGTGTTTCATCTTCAATAATACTGGATATACTCCTGTTATTATCAACGTTTTCTTCTTTCTCTTTTTTTTTTTTGTTTTTTTTTTACTAGGTTACTAAATCTACAGTTCCTCCCCCAGCATCCACAATCATAAACAAATCTCCGTTTCCTAAGCTCAGAGAACGATAGCGATGATCGCAATAAGCGGCAGCAGCCTCAGGCTCACTTATTAATTCTAATCTTTCGAGTGGATCCGATTCGTGAATAATACCTGCCTGAATAGCAGACTTTCGCATGGAAGCTTTTGCTTGATCAGGCCAAATAGCAGGTACTGTTAAACACTAAACCTTAACAGGTAAAAAAAACGTACAGATAAAAGAATAAAGTAAAAAAGTAGACATGGAATCTTACATATTGATACTCTTCAGCTCGATAAGACTCAAAACCTTTTGTTCTTTGAATTCTTTCGACCACATGCTCATGAAAAATTCTTAGATAGTCTGAGATAATATCCACAGCCGTCTTATTTTGAGGAAGCGGTATATCCTCTTGAATCAAAGCCAATTTAAAGTATTGCAGTAAAGTACCGTCTTGGTTGGGCTTGTCAGAGAAAGAGGAAGAAAAAAGATTGAAAGAAAAAGTTTTTATATATAAAAAATACTGTCTTTATCTTCAATGATCGTCGTTTTACCTTAAAAGAGAGTAACCTAGCTCCTTTACCCCAGTCCATAAGTCTGCCATTCTTATTTCGATAGTAAAGGAATGTAGGAGCTTTGGCATAAAAGCCATGGCATTTCGGCCATTGAGAAACAACTTGAATGTTCCAGTCGGAGTCTTTTGTTAAACAAAAACAACAACCCTACATTGACATTCTTTCTTTTATCAGTCCTTTTTTTTTTTTTCCTTTTCTTAGAATAGCTTTCAACTTTTTTTTTTCTTTACAGAGAAAGTAGTGCCTGTCAATATTGTCTCATAGCTTTAGTAATGTCACAATAAACACTGAATTTCTTTTTAGAGAAAACTTTCATCTCTAAACAAGTTACCAAAGTCTATAGAAACTGTAACGGGATATTTTGGCATTGCTGTTTCCAAAGTAAAAAAAAAAAGCTAAAGATACTTAAACCAAAAGCAAAGCAAAAAAAAAAAAAACTTTGGTATCACCAATTAAAAGTTTGGGATCCAATTAGATGCTTTGCTGAGTAAAGGAACTATAGAGTGGCTGGTAAAGCTTTAAACATTCTATAACTGTCTTTATTCTTTTTTTTTCCGTATCCGTATAGTTTCGTTTCTTTATATTTCTGTCTCTCTAGCTTCATTTTGATGTTCTGTGGTATATAGGACAGGAGTTCAGTATGAGGAACTTTTTATGACTTTGGTGCTCCTATTAGCCACATGCATGATTGGAAAAGCTATATATCAGTCTTCAAAAAGAATAATTGAGTTCAAGATTAAGAGTTTAAAAAAACCGCCATTTTATCTATCAGTATCTAGAAAAACAAGGACTAGCTATCTTAGCCTGACTTGTTTTTTCAAATAAATAAGAAACGTTCCCAATAGTCTTACTATCCACACAGCAGTTTAAAACTCAGTACTTACTAAAAACTGATCGACGTTAGTATTGTATCATTTGCTTTTCTAGCGCTACATAGGAACAATAAGCCATGTTTGTGAAACGACCCTTTTCATTTGACTGCGGTCTTTCTAAAAGCTGTATTGCTGCTAAGTTAGATGATTACTTTATTAAACACAAATCCTTAATCTTGAGCTGACATTCAAGGACATCCGAAAGCCGGTTTCTCTCTTCACCTCTATTATCGTAGCACTTTTGATAGTCTAGATGATCACAAGTAGAAAGTATTCATCAAGTTACAAAGAGCAGTATGCTAAGTACAGTTTTGTAAATTTCGGCTGTTTTCGTAGCTCTCTTCTGGCTTGATTTTGCCTACTTGAGGACTTTATGTAACTAACAATTTGTTACTTTTTAGCAAGCTAGCAATGTACAAACGCATTCTTTAAGAAAACGATAAAAATGTTAAATCGTCTGCACTTGGTTTGTGTACCACTAAACTCACAAGCTATGTAGAGGGGATAATGGGTATCCATTTGAATCAGTATTAATGCACTACAATTAAAGGTTATACAAAAAAAAAAGTAATTTTTAATTAAATAATAAGAAAGGTTCTTGGTTTTTTCTTTATGAAGTTCCAGCAACAGCCAGTCTATTGAAAGTAATTGATATGGCGTTAGAAATATATGGAAATAGGAAGAAAAACTTACTTTTTCAAATGTTCCATAAACACTTGTAGACTCACATCGTCTGTAAGTACAACAGCACCACCAGGGGCATTGTAGCCACCATCTGAGGTATGTGTAGTCGACGGGTTCAGTTTAGAAAGCAAGAAACGGGCTTGAGAGCCGCCTTGATCACAGTCAATATATCGGGAAACAGGGAATCTGTCAGCTAATAGATCTTGGGCATCCAATATGGGTGACTCTAAAAGTTGCTTAAAGCTACCATATCCTTCTTGATCCTGGTAGCCAGCTTTACGCCATTGGGCAATGGTTTCACCGTGGAAAATTAGAATATGGAAGAAAGTATCCAAAAGCAAGATGACATCTGGTTTTACAGAAATAGAGTCTAATAAGACAGGCTGAGCTGGTATATCAAAGCCATAAGAGGTCAAGGTAGGCTGAATCATAATAAGTGAACTGTCAACATTTTCCCGATTCAATACATGACTATAATCAATAAAACTGAGTAAAAAGCACTTTTTTTTTTTTTTTTTCAATATAAATACCGATAAAATGCTGTTTCATCAGGAGAGTTGTTAAACACTTGCAAAAATTGAGATCGTCTCAAATGGAACATAAATTGTGGGTAAATTGAAAAGTTTTCAGATAATCTGAAAGAATGAGGGTCGTCCTTGCGATAGTCAGCAAATCTTTGACAGAGGCGAATCAACATACGGTCCAGCCAGCGCAGAACATCAGGTCCGTCATCAATTTCTCCCTTGAAAACAGCTATACGTGACATCAAGACAGCAGCTGTTTCTTGATCAAAAGAATTGGCAATTTCTGGGCTTTGACCTTCAGCAAAGTTTCTAGCAACTGTTGTCACACGGAGACGGAGTTGACCACTTGAATGTTGATAGTGGGTGGCAAATTGAATAAGGCCACGCGATCCAGCTTGGAAAGAAGTAGGTTGATTAGCTACTTCAAAATAAACGGCATGTGTTGTTTTATCGTTCAAAGAGCACATCTTCCAGGCAGAAGTGTTGCCAATACCAATCTCAGTCTCGCCTATAGATGCAGACTTTTTGTTAGCAGACACAGCATGTCCGATCAGACCACATATTTTTAACTCTCGTGTTGTTTGCACATCCATCGTAGCATTAAACCCCATTTGAAGGTGTCCTTGAGAGTCTTTTTGGAAAATGCGATAATAGCTTTCTTTGAAAATAGCTGTATTGAAAGAATCGGAAAGAATCATAAAACCGCTTGTCTGGTTTACCATTGATCTCATTTCCAACAAGCCGACCTGATCTAAGCAACCAGCAAATATATCAATAGTATGCCCATTCAACGATGCTCTCTTAGCAAGACTCTCGTAAAACTAAAGATACATATTTTGTAAGCTTTAAAGGTTATGTTTTTGATGTTTATCTGTGTACCTTGATGGCTTTCTTATAATGCTTAGCAGATTCTTTTTCAATGTCATGGTGCGAACGCATGGGTTCTTTCAATTCACTACTAACAACCATACCAGGCCCCTCTGAAGCAGGACCGCCGCTAAAGAGCATCATACGGGCACCAGTGTTAGGGAATGTGGTTTCCAATAAACCAACAGCTACGCTCATAGCTACACCTGTACATCTTTCAGGACGTTTGTGCTCGGCTACAGGCCAAGGGTCGCGTTGAAGGTTTTCAATTATAGAAGTCAACACAGACATACACTCTTTAACGGGGAGCAAGAATCTGTTTGCTGCCATTTGGGGACGGTTAGGTTGGTTTGGTTGACTGGCAGCAGGACGTGTTGGGTTGCTGCTGGTTAATCCAAGCATCTCTTGAACCTGCTTTGCTGCATATTCTTTTGTACCTCTAAACACGAACGATTTAGAGCACACAGGGAAACCTAGTTCGTGAACTTGAGTCTATTCAGGGAAATGCGTTAGTGTTTATAAAAAAAAAACATCCAACTATACAATTGTCTATTTATTCCTCCTTACCATAGTGCCAAACGTAATTAAACCAACCCAGGCATATTCAGGTAATAAACTCAAACCAGAAATGAGAGTCTCTTTCAGCGCTTTGAGATCTTCTTCCTCAAGACAAGTGTCGACTACAAACAGGAAAATGGGTGGAATCTGAGCAATGCGATTTAAATTGTATTCTATTGTTGTGTATTTAGGCAAAAGTTCAGCTGGGAGATTGGTGTTTGATATATCCTTATAGTGAGGCGGAAGCGCGTTTCTTTGTAAACAAAAAGGACAAATCCAAAGCTTTCCTCGAATGTCAATTTGGCTGGTATAACATTTTAATGTGTGCTCTCAGTGTTGCAGGTATTTGATATAGTTATTTTACCAGTAAGGATTCAAGATGGCACGACAGGGTGCTTTGCACACAACAGGCTCATACCATATAGGGTTTTCAGCAAAATCCTCGCGCTCCTTCAAAGGCGTATAAAGACAAGCAATAGGCACTACAGCTTTTGTTGCTTCAGCACGAGAAGATGGCCAAGCATTCCAAGAGAAACGAATTCCATCCTTTTTGTAAACGCTTAGCCAAAATTGTAACGAAATTTCATTTTCTTACTTGTTCTTCAACTTCGTCAAAGTTCATGTCTTTCTAAAAAGAGGACTAAGATAATAAAAACAAAAACAATACGAGTATTTGATTCAATTAAATTTAGAAAAGGATAGCGGGACCTGAAACAATCAAAGAGGACCATTCAGCTGCTGGCACATTTTTTTTTACCCAGTTTTTTGTGTACTGATACTACAACCAATAAGAAATCTTTGTTTGAAAAATATTACATGTGAACCTTAGTGCTCTCTTTTTCAGTCTTGCAGAACGCCAGCTTCCTATTCCTTCAACTTCAAAAAGTACAGGAACAACTCTTGTTGACTGTAAAAAAATCGCTAAAGTTTAAGAAAAAGGAGATATCTCAAACGAAAAAAAAAAAAAAAAAAAAAAAAAAACTCATACATTTGTTTTGGTATCTCGAAAAAGATAATTTACTATTTACATTTTACTCTTTTTTAGAAATAAGTGGAGTACTACTGATTCTGTTCCCTAGAGGAAGATCGACTGTTTCATCGTCTTCAGATATCAAATGATGCGAGCTTGAAATACTGTATGGCGTCTCAGCCCTGGGTGTAGGTGGTGTGGTATTTGAATTGTTTCTGTAGGTTTCATCGCGCTTTTCGCTTAGCGTTTCTTTCTCTGGGTTTGATGTACTTTGATCTACTGTTGTGTTGTTTGTTTCCCCTGTTTTTAAGTCTGTTTGTGTGTTGTTTGTCTCCTCCATCCCAAGATCTGGATGTGTGTTCTCGTTCATATTATGGTCCGACGGCTCTTCTTCAATAACAGAGCCTAAAAGGCTAGTAGGAGTACTCTTTGGAACATCCGTTTGAAATGGAGTATTATGAAGATTTGATTTGTTGTCAAGTAGCGTACTCCAGTTGTTTTTGATCTCAGTATCTTTTGATAGGTTGCGAGGTTTTGGTTCTGTCCTGTTTTCGTTTTTGCTATTTTTTCTGTCCAGCTTTCTCATGATACTAGCAAGGTTTCGTGCCAACTTTCCTCCGCTTTCAGAATCGTTTGAAAAAGGCTTGCGGTTACGCTTTTCAAATTCACCAGACTTTCCTTCTTTATCCGCTTGTTTGGGGTCTTTTACAGGTAGCCATAGTTGAGGCAAGACGCCAGCCATTAGGGGATTGCCATATTTTCTCAAACCAGCGTCTAACAGACCAAAGTTAAGCTGCATAGGAGGCTGTCGGTAATCAGTCAACCGATCGGGCTGCGCCTCATAGTCGTCCTCGTCCAACACTACCTTTCGGTGACGAGGTAAGGTTACTTTAAGAGAGGCATCAGACGTATTATTAGTTGTATCAACAGCTCCTTTTTTAAGTTCAAGGGCAGAAAACGCTGCACTTTTCCACTTATTGCTAATCACTTGCTTTTTTTTGTCTACTTCTTTATCGGCGGCTGTATCTTCTGATGATGTTTGATTATTGATATCTTTTGTATTGTTTTTGTGTTTATCGTCTTCGTCATCAGCGTCATCATCGTCGTCTTCATATTCGTCGTTTGCAGGGCTTGCGTGTGCTAGGGGCAACTTTCCGTCATCTTGAAGCATCTGCAGCGGTAGATTTTGCGCGTTTTGCAAAAAGGCACGATCGAGAGAGATTTTGAATAGAACAGTCAATACAATTAAAGGCACACAACCAATACTTAATTGATAGTATGATTTGACTACAAACAAACCGATCATAGTCAGTTGAAACAATACAAGGCCAAATATTACACGAGGAACAGTCATTATCCATAATCTACCGGCTGCCTCATAAGGTCTAAAGTAGACTATTTGCTCGTTAGCTGAATGCTGTGCATGTATGTGTTTTTACCATAAAGAAGTTGATATTTGAAAACAAAGTACCCAAAGCAAAAGTAAATGGTACCAAACAGTAAGATAAGAGGCGATATACACGAATATTCAAGTACAACCACAAATATAAGCAAAGGTACAGGATACATAGTGCCATAACTGAAAGCCCAAGGTGCTCTATTCTCAGCATGTTCTCTAGGTGAAGAGCAAAGAAACACATGAAAAAAGCCACGAATAATCAACGAGCCCAGTAAAAGAAGGTTCATAGGCATCCTATTTATAACTTAGAATTTTTTTTTTCAAATAAAAAACAAAAAATCTTACATCAAAAAGCCTTGTAAAATTGTGTAGTTGATAAAGAATGGCGCAATCTTTTTTTCAAGTTAGTATACCATGAGGTAAAAAATTGATTACTTACAGATGGGAATGTTGTTGCAAGTTTTTCTAGAATAGATGCTGGATTGTTGGCAAAATTCAAAGCTATAGTCTGGATACTTGTACCAGCCAAAGTGAATACAATCAATGTAAAGAATATAAGAAAGAAAAAGTATCTTAAAGTTTGAATTAGTATTTTTTGCTACTTTTTTTTTTTTTTTTTTTTTTACTAACTTGCTGAATGTAGACTCATCAATTGCGCTTCTTGATCGTAGACCTTGGTAATATCCTAGTACTGAAAAATAAAAAAAAAAACATTTAGTATATTACAAACAACTAAGAGCGTCTTACCATCAAATATAAGGGGCAAAACAGATGTGACAATATTCAATACGATAGTTGGTACAAATGAAGTCATGAAACTTCTAGTTGCGGCATTCTCTCGAAGCTTAGCCGCTAAACCAGGCACGATATAACCAAGAGTGTTGATACTCATGAGCGAAGATAAGAGTACAACAGGAACAAACCAAAAGACAATCAAAACAATTGTGATTGACCAAACAACCATTTCTCGCAAAAGTCTTTCACGACCTCTGATAGAAACAGTAGACCATAATACATCTCTTGGTTCATACGCCATTTTGGTACGACAAGCGAAAGGCTCAGGACGGATAGCGATTTGGGAGGCAATAACCTAAGGCAAATAGATACACTTTAGAAAATCAAATTGAAAGTTTGATGATAGATCGCTTACAGCACTACTCATGTACTTGAATGTTACAAATCCAACGTTAGTCATTTCCATTTCTGGTGATTTTCTCTTTTCTATAACTTGTCCATCAAGATCGTCAAACAGCTTTGTATAATACTCGATGGCATCTACTTTTTCACCCCACATCCCCCAAAAGCCAGTACGTATGACTGGACGTCTAGATGTAGATTTTGATTGTAAAGGTTCAACCCATTCTTTTATAAACGTTGGTTTTTTCCACGTTGCTTTTTTAGTTAAACGTCTGGTTAGGCTACTTTTCTGCTCTTCCTCGCTGCTAGAGTCACTATTTTTCTTTTCTGTCAGATCAATCAATCGCTTGTACATGCCCAGATCATCCATGATTCTATCCGGATCATAACCAGGAATTTTACACGGATTTCCCCACAACTTTGCATATACTTCTTCAAGTTTCATCAACGCATTGGCTCGTTTTTTGATTAAGCTGTTTAATCCATGAACAGACCGTATTACATAAGCGCTCTCTACAGGCCCAATATTTAAGCGCTGATAGTAATCGAAAAGGTCTTCATCTGATCGCTCTTTACTCGGAATTCCAGATACAATGACGGAGCGCGAAACCATGTTTCGCTTAAGATTGATCATGTATAGCGCGTGCAGTCGAATGTAGTTATAATAGCTTTGTGTAAGGAAGAAAAAGGTGATAAAAGTGACCAGATATGCAAAAATCAAATAGGCTATCAGTCGGTTTGATCCATTGGGTACCGCACTGATTGAAATTCGATGCATATAATTTACAGTCTCATTATTTTTAAGAGCGATCTCTTCGACAGGCACTGTGGTGCTTACGGGGATCAAAATAGCTATCCCGAGTATAGAGCAGATACCGAATATTTTTATACCCATTAATAAAAAATGGAGCATCTACACATGTCAAACGGCGGAATGAGTTGTTTGAACACAAATGTATAATTCTTAGGCAGTGTTTACCAAAACAGCGTCTAGACCAACTTTCATCAACATCTCCTCCATATCGATCTTTAGTATTGGTAAAATCCATCCAAAATAGGAACTAGGTAACTCTGGAGGCTTGTGTCTATATGAAGTTAAAAAGGTTGTATATGGCAAAAAAAAAAAAAAAAAAAAAAAACCTGTTTTTACTTTTTCATATTTGTGCGAGGTGCGAAAATGACAGGCATTCTATTCATGTTTCAGTGCCTGTTGTGTTGATTTCATCTTTAGTGTTACCTTGTTCTCAAAAAACAAAATGCAAGAAAAAAAACAAGTCCTACAGAAAAACAGATAACAAACTGTACCCATAAACTACTGGTGTTATTTGCTCCATTTGTAACAAGACTACTACCCCCTCCTCCAAAATCCCAATGGGAGGGTAGGATAGGCTCTTGCGAAAAAGTTGAAGTTGTGGCAGTAGTAGTGGAGGTAGGTGTTATACTACTGCTAACTATAGAACTGGTTGGATAAGTCCCATTGTTTGGAAGGGTTCCATTGTTGGGAAAAGTCCCATTGGTTGGTATGGACGTAGCTGATGGTAATAGCGAGGTTGCTGTAACTCCTGAGCTAGTCAGCGACATATGAAAAGAAAGGAAGTAACAACAACAACGAAAAAAGAAAAAAAAAAAAAAAAAAAAAAGAAAGCGAAATTGATTTGAGGGGAGATAATTTTTATTGCCTTCCAAAAAAAAAAAAATTGCTTATTTTGGTTTACGTTTCTTTGCCCTATCAAAATGGCCGTGGAGTTGATTTTTGTACAAAACTGGGGTGAGCCTATGGAGGTTAAAGTATGTGCGGTAGATAGGAAGGGAGGGGGGGGATCAAAAAACTGGAATTATGTCATTTTGAGCAGCTAATTAATCCTCAGTGTAACGCTCCAATCGGGCAAGGGGTTTCGCTACAATACTTTAGCTTGAAAATAAGATGAGGCAAATTTCTACCTAAATTTATTCGAAATACAATCCGAAACAAAAGACATTGAGACAGATAACTAGAGACAGTAGATAGCAATATATATATAAAGAAGAAAGATATTCACCCATATTACGTAAAAAGCATAGTTACTTGGAGCTTTTTAGAAAAAAAAAAAAAAAAAAACCAGCCTCGGCATATCTCTACTTTGAGGCTTGTATTGTGGGACCACATAGTCTGCCCTATCCGACAAGTACAGTGAAAGAGCCATGTAGCATTTATTTGGGCTTCAACTTTAAGAGTTCAATAATTATATCGAGAAAAGCCACAGGTGTGTAATCATTTTTCATTGCTTCGAAGCGTGAAGTTTGTTAAAACCAAAAAAAAAATAAAACGAGTGATACATCACAAGGTTTTTGCTTGCATAAACACTGATCGTAATTACTTCAACGACACGGTTTCAAAGTCTCCATGTTTTTGACGTCTTTGGAGTGTCTCTTTAGCAAAAAAAAAAAAAAAGCATCTCTGCTTTTTGTTTTGTTTTGAAGAATGTAAAAAATATTGGACTATTGTGAACCATTGTTGTTTTATTTACGTCCACTTTTTGGGACTAAAACTCTCTCTTTTACTTTCTGCTTTGAGCGATGATAGAGTGTTGACAAGCTTTTGTTTATACATCAACTACGTAATTTTGAATAAATTCCGTTGAACAACGCTATAATAAAAATATAAATTGGTCAAGTACTAGAAAAGACAAAAGAAAGGCTCTACAGAAAAAAAACAACAACGGCTACTTAATTGTGAAATCTTTGGGTCAAATAAGGCATTAATAGTGTGAAAAGATACAATACTGATTTACCGAATGATAAGCAGGAAATTGAGAGACGACCATTAGCAGTACATGTAGACAGGTTTAAAACTTTGAAAATACTTTTAATACAATAATAACTGTAAAGACACTGGGGTCTTCAGTTTTTGGTAACAGGCAGGAGCTTAATGGTCTATGACGAAAAAAAAATGAGTGTTTGCTCCAATACAACTATTCAACTTTAAAAGTCTTTTTTTTTAAAAAAAAACAAAAACAAAATAAAGACATAGCTTTTCTCGTGTAGTTTGTATTGACACTAACAATGCCCTCAATGTTTATTGAATTATAAATGAGCGGATAAATGATGAGAAAAAAAAACATTTAATTATTTACAGCAGCTTTCAAATAACCTTCTTTTATGTTTATTTTTTCTTGTTGTTTGATGTTTCTCTAATCTTTGCTTTTCTTCTCCTTCTTTGACTTCTTTTCTTTCTTTTCCTTTTTGTCTTTCTTTTCCTTCTTTTCCTTTTTAGCTTTCTTGGTGTCAGCTTCATCACTAGCCTCCTCAACTTCATCAATCTTTCTCTTTTTGTCTTCTGTAGGTGTCATAGCAACATCAGCGTCATCATTGTATGCCTGTGATTTGTTTAGCTTGAACTTGCTTTGGTTTTGGATTGAGGTGTCTTTGTTGAGTCTAGCAGTGGCACGCCCTTCCAATAAATCTATACGAGCTTCCACCTTTGTGCGTCCTTCAGCACCAACTTCGTTAGATTCGGATTCTCCCAAAGCGTCTACTCTAAGGGCCAAGGCAGTCTTGGCAGCAAGCAAACGAGCAACCTTAGCCTTATGTTTAGGACCGGCTTGACCAACCAATGAGGCATGATAGAGCAAACCATATTTAGGTGTATTGTGTTTTGTCTTCAAAGCACGGAAGAGAGCCTTCTCGGCACCCAAAATTTGAATGGTGGAAGCAGGTTGCTTAGAAAGATGTATCAAAGAACCGGCATGAGAAATCAAACGAGCGCCAACCAGCTCACCAACGAGAGCGGTAAGGTTAGGGGCAATAGCATTCATACGGTTCTTAAGATATTCATAGAGCTGGTTTCTGTATTCAGTAATGTTAATCACTTGTTCACAAAGACCAAAGATGTTGAGCAAATCTTCTCCAGATATTTCAGTACCCATAGAAATTTCAGCAGCTTCCTTTACTTCTATCTCAAGCTCTTCAGGAAGAATGGAAGACAAGTCAGTATCTTTAACATTGGTACGATAACCCACAGCCTTTACGACTTTAGCAAAGGCCAAATTGTCAACAATAATCTTGTTCATCTCGGGGAAGTGCCAACCGTACCATTCCTTACAACGCATGGCATATGTGTTGAGTTCCTTGTCAAGATCGTCTAAAAGAGCAATGGCTTGAACAATCATAGTATCTACTTTATCGGGGCTGAATTTGAGCTTATAGCGAGAAAGGGAGTGAGAAAGACCAAGAGACATAGCAGAAAGATCAGAATGAGAAAGACCAGTGACGAGGGATTCAAATTGCTCACGGATACCTCTGTAAAGGTCTTGAACAGTAGAGTCAGACACCACCTTGATGCCCAGCTTTTTACTAACAGAAGAGCCTAACGCGTATATCAGCATTCACATCCAATTACTATGTCTTTTCCTGTTCTTATTACCTAATTTAGGGTCGCTGATAATCAATTGCTCTTTATCCATATTTTTAATTTCTGTTTGCAAGAATTTCTTCAAGTTCTTGGGCATTTTTCCTTCGACAATACCAGTTACTGCAGACAGAGCATCGGTAGTGTTTTCAAACTTTTCGAAAGCTTGTAATTTCACGCTAGCACGGTGTAAATATTAAGTTGTATAGATTTGTGAGTATATACGCTACATGTTGTTGGCCTTTTCGGCACTTTCAAACTCTTTATAAAGCTCCTCAGGCTTGCTTAGTTTGCTGTCTTTGACAAGCTTGAATAAAGCGTAGCCAGCTGAGGTTTCGTAAAGAACAAGCATTCTTAAACTTTAGTGATGAAGACAAGAAAAAGAAAGTTTTTTATGAGAGGTGCAACTAAAGAACACAGTCACTATAGAATGGGCGTGGAAACATTATAAGCCTCGCAAAGGAAGATAGGTCACAGTATTTCAAACTCAAGCCACACACTGACACATTTGCTTTTTGTCGCATAAAAATAAAACGTTTTTCATAGTCTTCTTTGCAAAATGGGTTCGACCAAAAGAAAAGGAGAAAAAAAACTTACAGAGCCTCCTAAGAAAGTATGATAACAAAACGAAAACTTAGCTTAAGCCCTTAATTAATCGTCACGTTTACGGCTTCTAGGTAGTGAAAGTTGAGCCTGAGTTCAAAGATAGCTACATTGATGATTCAGGATCTGACGATTTCGAGGACGACGATGAAGAAATGGATGAGGACAAACTCCCTAGCATTGAAATAAAAAAGACAGCTCTTACTAAAGACGATATTATTGCTGGGGAGTTAGAGGGTTTGAAAGAAACAGCAGATCTATTTAAATCCAATATTTTTAAGCTGGAGGTATAAAATTAGCAAGCACTGGGTCAGTATATCTATCCTCGTACTTAAGTGTGTTTTTTTAGATCGAAGAGCTTTTGTCTGAGATAAACATTAAATTTGACAAGCACAAGGCTCTTGAAAAGGCACTGCATACATTAAAGTCAACCTTTGATGAAATCCCAAAAGGAGCTCCATTGAAGGTATTCAAAATAACCTGGAAAAAATTTGTATTTCTTACATCGTTTTTTTTTTTTGTGAAGCTTGCTGATTTTGCTGAGCGTATGCTAAAAAAGAGTAAAATCGTTGTACCTTTCCCTAGTCCTCAGCCTTCAGCAGACGCTCTACACTCATTTGCTTTTGAAAAACCTACTGCAACACATATTGTTGGAGGCTATGCACTTAAGACTGTATCAAAGTCTTCTGGGGCTTTCAATGTCGATATTGCTGTGGAAATGCCAACTTCAATTTTTCAAGAAAAAGATTACTCCAACTATCGTTATTTTCACAAGCGTGTTTGTTATTTAAGTGTTTTGGCAAAAGCTATTCAAGCAACCCACAAGTTTCAAATTGAATTCAGTACCATGAACGGTGATTTGCGTCGCCCTGTTTTATTGGTAAAACCAATCGCAAGTAAGTAAAAATTACTGCCTTTTTATACCAAATACTGACAGCATAATAACAGATCGCTCCGACGTTGATTTTTCAAAAACCAAGTGCGTTATTCGAATTTTACCCAGTGTTGATCTTGCCGCCTTCCCCAAGCATCGTCTTGCCCCAGGAAAAGGCAATGTCAAAACTTCATCTGACTCTTCAACACCCACACCTCTTTACAATACTTCTATGTTAATGGATACTTCGTATACTTCCAGCTTGACCTTTTTCTATCAACATAGCAAGATATGTCCTGAGTTCAAAAACGCAGTATCATTGGCTAGAATATGGATACAGCAGCGTGGGCTAGATAAGATTGGATTCACTCCCTTTTTGTTTACTATGATTATGACCTATCTCATGCAAGGAAACAGAGATGGCGGAGACAAAAAGCTTTCTTCTACACATAGCTCCTATCAGCTGTTCAAGGGTACATTGGATTTTGTTAGCACTCGCAATTTTAAAGAAGCACCTGTTTTTATTGGCGAAGACGAAAGACAGGAATTCGCGAAATCAGAATTTATCCAACATTTCGATTTTGTAGTAGTTGATCCTTCAGGAACCCTCAATATGGCCGCTAATATCCACAAATCTGGTCTTGCTCAAATACAGCATGAAGCTAAGTTAGCTTTGTTGCTTTTGAATGATTCAGTTGATCGATTCGAGCCTATGTTTCTTAAAAAAGTCGACGACATCAAATATAAATACGATCATGTGGCTCGTATCAAGCTACCCTCCGTCACTGATGCCACATTTACAGAAGAAGCCAAGGCAAACTACTACACATACCTACCCTATTTTGTACAGCGTATTAGTGAGGTTTTGACAAGAGGTTTGACTGATCGTGTAGATTTGGTTTCAATTGATTACACATGTACAAACTCTCAGGTATGGTCTGTAGGCAGCTCCTTACCAAGTGATGTAGAGAAAAATACAACAATTAACATTGGACTACTTCTAAATTCCGATAATGCCCCTCGTTTGGTTGACCAAGGTCCACAATCCCAAAACGAAGATGAAGTAGCTGAGTTCAGAAAGTTTTGGGGAAACAAATCCGAACTACGTCGATTCAAAGATGGTTCTATTGTAGAGGCTGTTGTATGGCCTGTTCAAGGCTACGAAAACCGCAGCTTGATTGTTCAAGAGATTGTGCAGTTTTTGCTTGGGTTGCATCTATCTTTGAATCCTCAAGATATCCACTACTGGGCCGGTCAATTTTACGATTATTTGAACTTTGCTAAAGAAGTCCCTAAGCACATATTTAACCCCGAACTAAAAGTTACTGGTTTCCAGTCTGTTATGACTGCGTTCAATCAACTTAGCAAACAGCTCCGAGAAATCGACGATGCTTTGCCATTGATGATAGGTAGTATCTACCCTGCATCTCCTAGTGTTCGCTATACCACTGTAAACGCTCCTCATCCAGTCGACTTTAACCATGCAGTTGGGCATGCTACAACGACACGCTATATGGAAGCCATTGATATTATAATCTCTATTGAGCGCTCTTCAAAATTCCCTGACGATTTGAGCGCTCTCCAGAAAGTAAAACACTCATTCTATCTTAGTATTGCTCAAGAGCTAAAGAAGCGCTTCCAAATGGAAGCCGTCGTAGTTGACAATATATGTGAAAAAAACCCCTTTGCCATTCGTGGCTCTCTTGATGTCTATTGTCAAGGACACGTATTCCGATGCCACATTGGACTTGAACAAGAAGGGCAACAACTTAAGAAAATTATAGATAGTAAAGTATCTACTTCCCACGATAAGGGTCTTGCAAAAGATGCATATGAAAAATACTTGTACCAACTCAGCTACCAACAATCGCATACATTTGCCATTCAAGCTATGTGCGCTCGATTCACAGCTTACTCGTCTACCGTTAGATTAACCAAACGTTGGTTTGGCACACATCTTCTTTCATCCCATGCCAGTGATGAAATGATAGAACTAATAGTTGCATATGTATTTTTAGAACCTCAACCTTGGGCCACTCCTGTTTCTACTTTCAGTGGGTTCACTCGCGTTTTAAATCTTTTAGCTACTTTCGACTGGACTATTGCACCATTAATTGTTGATATCGATGGTGATTTGACCTCTAAGCAACGTGAAGAAATTCATGGGCGATTCAAAAACCACAGAGCTACAAACCCTCAAATGACCCGTGGTCTAATGACAATTGCTACCTCTAAAGATTTAAACGGACATAGATGGACACGCACTAAACCTACACGTCCTATTGCTTCACGTATAAGCGCTCTTGCAAAAGCTTCGCTCAAAGCATTGGATCAAGCGATGGAGCTGAACAAACCAGAAAATATTCAGCGTGTATTTTCGACCCCTATGTCCGATTATTCCGTGGTTCTTCCCTTAAACAAAGAGCTGTGCACAAGATACTATCAAAACACACACCCAGACCCCAAATACTTTAAGAGCACAGGCTTCAGCCATTTAGGCGATAAAGTTTATGCACGCGTTGACTGTATATCCGATCTGGTAGAGGAGATTGAACAACTCTATGGAAACACAGTGATGGTATTTTACAACCAATATGGTGGCGATCGATTGGCTCTTGTATGGAACCCTGCAGTTTCTGTGCCTGTGCAATGGAAAGTCGCTGCTGGGTTTAACAGCGTGCCAGTCGACATGAAGAAGAATGGATTTTTGGTAATCATAAACAGATCAAAAAATGTAACCCCGTACGACTTTTACTAACATGGTTGATATAGAAAATCCACAGTGGACAGGAAGAGGTGTCCAAGCTCATTTCACCCAATTTTGCTGCAATTCTAGAAGAAATAAAGCGACTTGCTGGCGACTTATTAGAACAATAGACTTTTTGTAAAATAGAAAAATAAAAATAAAACAAGATACGAGAATAAAAAGCGCTTTTAATCTTAAACTATACAAGTGATTCAAGTGGTTTAGAGTGTCCTTCTTTTTCCATAGATCTCGTGCCAAATAGGATTGGGCTTTTCTTCCCCGTCGGGCCCACTGTAAGGTATAGATATACATATATTGGGATAAATAAACAAACATATTGTTATATGGTATAACGCCTTACATAATCGTGTCGGTCTTTCTTAGCTGAAACATCGGTATTTGCTGAATAAGCACTCGCATTTTGGATATATGTTTTTCGGTTGGTTTAGGTATAGGAGAAGACGAACCCTTGAATACAAAACTGTTAGTTTTATATATATAGGACATGCGTCAATATACCTGGATGTGACTTATAAGGTCTCTGACAGGACTTGATGTATGAAAATTGTTGATTTGTGGTGAGCTAGTCAAGTTCAATGTGTTTCTTATCGGTGTTGCAGCTGAGTTGTTAATAGGAGATACGGACCTGAGTGAAGAAGCTGGCCTCATAGGTGAGGCAGACATAGGAGAGATTGCTATAGGCTGAGGTCCAAGTATGGTGTGTGAAGGGATAGGGGATTGGTTTGAATTACGATCAACAAAGCTATTCATCTAATGCAGGTGTTCGTAATATGTTTTTTTTTTTTTGGTAAAAAGCTACGATAGATATGTTACCTGGTAATGAATATCCCCTAATTTCTTTTCTAACAAAAGCATGCGCTCCTCTTCAAACCTCAACTTTTCCGATGCATTAAAACTAGCCTGTTTGTGTTCTATTTCCCTTTGCATTGATGGCAATAGAGGTGGCGGTGGTGGTGGCGGTACTTGTGTGGTTGTAGTTCCTGTCTGAGCAACTGATCCCCTTATATCGCCTTCTATTATACTTGCAAGACTCTCAGCACTAGACACAGATCTTCGTTTAGTCTTGGGTTCCCATGTTTTTTCGGTGAGTTTTGTTGAATATCTTTCAGCTTTCGGAACATACGCTTGTTCAGTTTCAGGTTCTTTTTGTTCAGTTTTATGCTCGGTTTTAGCTTTTTTGAAAGTGGGTGGATGTTGTGCTGAGAATATCTTTTCTAATTCAGACGTCAACCTTTTCACCGATTTAGAGCTATTTGTGATACTATTTCTTGGCTCGATATCCATATAGTCGTTATAGTCGTTTATGAGCGACGTCAAAGCTGCATTAGAGCTGTTATTGGCATTAGCTACAGAGTGTTCTGTATCGCTTTCTTTCGAGAATTTAGTATGTTCTGTATGTCTCTCTTTTATTGGGCTTGCTGATTTATGTCTTTCTTTTATTGGGCTTACTGGTGTATGTCTACTCTTGTTCATTTTTACCGGCCTATACTCTTCGCTTAATCTGTCCACGCTCATGTCGCTAGAGCTTAATCGACGTTTGTAGCTTTCCAATTCTTCCGGAGGAAATTCATCCGTTTGTATTTCTACATCTTTTCCTATAATGTGCCTATATTCGTCTGGCAATATTCTTCCATGAATACTTTGTCTTGCTTGAATTCTAGCTATGTCATGTTTGTTGTGGACAATGACGGGTGTAGGTTTTGCTTTCCATCCAATATTCTCGCAAAACTTGTCAAATTCTACGGTAGCTGATTTTTTGGCTCCAGATATGACATTCACAAAGTTTGAAAGAAGTGAGCGTTCAGCTTGCTGATCTTCCTCTTCACCTTCATTCATCCTAAGTTTTTTTTAGTGATGAAAGAAAGAAAGCGAAGGAACCCATTTTTGTTTGCGTGTGACTTATCAATGGTTGGGTTTCAAAACTGTGTGGGTTTCCCTTTCAAGCACAAGCATACTTCTCGATTCTGTAAACTCTAGTCATACTCGTTTGAACCAAAAATGAACGCATATTCTACGTTACAAAGCGAAAACAACAAATTTGCAAAAAAAAAAAAAAAGATGCGACATACGTTTCAAGTATGGCTCGACATCAAAGTAACAATTAATGCTAAAGCTAAAACGTTGCCAGACAGGTCTATATTCAGCAACTGAGAGAAGGGGAGGATGTAGAGAACTCGCTATACAAATGTGTCTATTGTATTTTTTATTTGTAGTATCAATTAAGGTTCTTTTAAAAATGGCCTGATACCTAACAAAGCTTATTAGTTGTAATGCAGTTTTTTTAAAAACCTGGTAAAATAACTAAAAAAATTCCTTTCTAGGCACCCATTTGCACCAAATAAAAATGAGGAGTTGCTTAGTGTCTATAATGAGCCATCTAGCAGAAGTAGCCCAGATTTCAAAACTAACAGAAACCAAAAGCGAGCACTATTTTGAGTATGTTAAAAGAGCTTTACATAAAACATTTTGTTCTGTTCATAGATATAGACATCTATTTTTTTTTACAAGAAAAAGAAACCTCTTTTTCGTATTTATCGCTGCAGTAAGAATTTTTCTGCAGCTAATTTAAGGATTCAGCCCTCAAGTATGATTTTAAAACCATTTTTAGTGGTTGCATATATAATAAACATCTTTACTTTAACAACCAAAGAGGTAGTGGAGCGATCCAAAATGCAGAGTTGTTACTTTATAAAATATTGAACTTTTTGAATACTGTACTTTATTCATTGTCTTTGTCACCAACAAAGAAAACATGGAATTTTCTGAAAGCTATGGAGCATCCTCTTTGAAAACGTTCCGCGTAAAATAGCGGGCCTGACTCCCTTAGCACTAAACTTTACAGTCATATCATGTACAGCATAACAAAGAGCGGATAGAGTTTTTGGAGTTACATAAATTTAGCTGATTGATGATCTGAAAGTTTATAAAAGCATATACATATATATATATATATATGTACATGTTTACTTATATGAGGTGGAAATATATATTATTCTAGCAGCGCTATAAACAACAGAACTGTACAAAAATTTCAATTTTAAACGTATAAAACACTTCCATATGCATATATATAAATAAAATGCTGTTTTTGTAAGAAAAACAAAAAAATTCAGAGCTAAGCTTACAAATAAATATCTTTTATTCTAAATCAATGTACAGCAGGTTCTTAGAAAAGAACGTAAAAGAGCAGAGGAAAAGGCACCGAAGATCTTTGTAAATTTTTTTTCTGTTTGGTCTTGTTTCAGTTAAGTACATAAGTGGCGTGACACGGTCTGTGCGAGCATGTGTCACGAAACCTGACAACACACTAAGAGCATTCTGATGCCTACCGCTATGAACGAATACTGAAAAAAAAGTATGGGGTAGATTTTGTAAATCAGGTGAGGCTGTAATCATTTTATCATACATAAATCATTTTATATATCGTACACAGCTTATTATGTTTTATACTTGACAAATATTCCGTATTTATCAAATATATCATTCTTATTTAATTGATTGGGTGGTAGATTATATAGTAGGTTATTTATATATTGACATATATAAAAACACACACACATACATATATATATATATATATATTACTGACAAGCTGAACAGATTTTGGGGTTTGAGAGTAAACTTTTTGGTCATAAAACAAGGCCTCCATTTTATGTATTTTGTTTTTGTTTTATACTTTCTTTGTTAAAAGTATGTTTGGTCATTCTTTATTATTTGCCATTGTAATCTTTTTTTGTATAATTTTGCTTTCTTTAACTTTATTTTTTGTACGTACATATTCTTGATAAAAAAAAAGAATTTTAACACGTTTTTCAGGTCATTGTTTTTTACGATCTGGAATCAAAGTATATTGATTCAATCGATTGTTGCAATAAGCTCAATCAGGTAATTTTTATCAACAATAACCAATTTAAATACTAAAGTTTGTATGAAGTTCGTTTTACCAGAAATTGGACTTCAAGCCAGTTTGGTTTTCTTGTTTTTTGTAACCGGTCATTGGTTTTCTTTGCTTATCAATCTGCCTTTAGCAACCTACAACATCAAAAAGTAACTTTGAAACAAGGCTATTGACAACACTAATAATTTGTTTTATTGATCTAGAATAGCAAAACGCACACACATGTATGATGCAATAGAGGTACTTGAGAGCCTATCCCAAAGCAAACAAGAAGGCTGCTTTAAATTGGGATTTTATGCACTGGTAATTAAAAAAGAGTGAGCTTTTTTTTTCTCAAAACTTGTCTGCTCTTTTAGTGTTTCTTGTATTACACCTACCGCTTAAGCACATTACTAGTGATGGCTAAGTGAGAAATAAAAGGCAGTCTGCGGCTGTCAGCACCAACTACAAAATTCCTAATAATCATAAATAATAAACCATTAATACCTTAAGCGCTTTATCAATTAAGTCTTTTCCGAAACGTATTTTACATTATGCTTTTGTCGTATTACAATAGTGACATCATGCTTAAACCTATACTGTAATGTATGCCACTATTTAGAAAGATACCTAGCATAGTGCTGTGTATTTTTTGCTAGCACTTATAGTAGGGATACTGCTAAATTGAAAATAATAAACTATATTCTAGTGAACTGAAAACTAAAAGTCTGAGATAAGGTTTAGTTTTATTTAGTGAGAAATTGCAGCAATTACTGGAAAGGTGTATATTAAACTTTTTATATATTAAGACAACAAAAAAAAAAAAAAAAAAGAAAAAAAAACGAAAAAAGGAAAAAAATAGCTATTGGTTTAGCCAAGGTAAGGCTTCAATATCACAAATGCTGATTCGTTTTTCAGGATTTCTCTCTAATATCCTTGAAACAACAAACTTAGCCTCTGGGCTGACTTCCGAAAGTTCATCTGTAGGCCATTTCACTTCAGCCTTAACGATACGATAGAACAGCTGCGATACCTTTTCATGTTTGCTTGTATCATAACGAAATGGCAAGTAGCCTACCAGCAGCGCATATAAGATGATACCTAATGACCAGACGTCGGTCATTCTACCGTCGTAGCCTTTGTTTTGTACTATTTCAGGTGCCGCATATTCCTCACTTCCACAGCGAGTAGTTAACAGAGGAGATTCTGGATCTACTACTCTTGCCAACCCAAAATCAGTGATTTTTAGCACGATTTGATCATTTTGTTTATGGATTAAGATGTCTGAAAGTTTTGTTAGTTAGAGTTTTGGTTTTACCAATAACCTACTCTCTAGCTTCAAATCTCTATGAACAATGTGATGTTCATGTAGCCATTTCACTGCTTTGACGAGTTGTAAAAACAAATTTTTTACTGATGTCTCATCCACTTTTTTTTTTATAATCCTAGATTGGTGGTGCATTTTTTGAACAAAATCGAATAATTCTCCACCTTCCACATACTCTAACACAATACAAATAAATTGTTCAGTTTCCATAGTTGCCTCAAGATGAACTATGCTTGGATGGTTGATATACTATTAAAAAACAAATAAGATACGCAAAGTTTAGGTAAATGGCTTACTTTTAGTATTCCTATCTCTCTTTCTATACTGGATCTTATTCTAGGATCATTTAACAAGCTCCCCTTTTGTATTGTTTTTATAGCGTAGAACTTTTTTTCTTCCAAGTTATCGCCCACAAAGACTTTGGAAAAAGCACCCACACCTAATAATTTACTAATTCTGTACGAACCAATTCGTTTTCCGATAATGTCCTCATCGTTCACATGTGTTGCATTGCTGTAGTCGTATATATGCTCTCTTTTAATGGGCTGTTCAACATAGTCACCTAAAATTGGCTCATCTGATAGCTTGGGCATTTTTGTTGATATCGTTGGACTCAAACAAGAGATGACTGGTATCTGTTCAGGTTCCTTTGTTACTAAGAATTTTCTTCTGTTCGTTTCCCCTGAGCTGTTACTTGGTTTGGGTGTAGGCAGTGCGACAATCTTGTCGTCCTCAGAAAAAGTATTGGTGGGTGATTGTTCAATTGGCTTCAAATGTTGAGGTATAGGTGCAGGCGCTACAGAAGCTTGGCGTGAGGACGTCATGAGGTTTCGAAAGCGACTAGTGTAACTTCCATAACGATTTTCTTCAAGCTCTGTGCTCATTGGGGTATTCTTTTTTAAGGATATTTTTCGAGATATGGAGGGGGGTGGACGGGGTGTAGGCAAATCGTCTGTATTAAAGAAAGCATTTGTTTTTGTAAGGCTGGTATTAATCTCTAGTCCATGAGAAACTTGACGGCGGGTATTAAGCTTTGCGTTGCTATCGATTATTGCTGGCTAAAGTTTCATGTTATTTCCCCTATCATACCATCTTTTCTTGTACCTCTGTCGTATCGTTTTCTTCTCGCACGCTTTCAGCAAAAGACTCCTGCTTTTGGTTTTAACAACAAATAAGTTAGATTCAATTAAAACCAGAAGAAAAGTAAAAAGCGTTACCGTTTGCATAGTGTATTTTTTTTAAAGAAAGATAAAGAAAGTTAAAATCTTTTTTTAAGATTAATGACTCTTTTGTATCAAACGCAGAAAAAAAAGAGTCACACCCTTTTATCTTCTTTCTGTCCCTGCTGTATTACCTCTTTTCTGTCCAAGCAGCCCTTCATGCTATACGACAGAACAGAGACTGACCTATCTAAAGCATAATTAACTATACCAGAAGGATTTAGACAAGAGTACAACGCTGTATGCTTTTAATCCAATCAACACAAACCTTGAAAGTTAGTTTTCTTGTAGTCCACCAGAAAAGTCTAAGAATTACCGGACATGTTCCGGACTGTACATTGCGACAGCAGCAAAAGTTTAGTTGGTTTTACATCAAGTATGTGTTAATTAAGCGCGTTTTCAGTCTTTCGATATGTTTTTAACATTGGCACCTGTCACATTCCAATGCAGGTTTTTCTGCTACTTACGTTTGCAATTTTCATAGCCATATATATAAGTAATACTGTGACTTTATCAAATCTTTTAAACGGTAGATATAAAAGCTCAAGTTTGGTGCACTTCAATTGCTCTTTATCTGTTTTTTTTAGTAAAGGCGAAAAAGCTTTGTTGTTTTAGTTCTCTTGAAAAAAGTCTAATATTTTACGAGATATCTATAAGCCTATAGATTGTATAGAGAAAAGTACAGCCTTTGCTGACCATTTCAAGAATGCATTTTTGACTCCTTCGGTTAAAAAGCACTTTTTTGTTCTGAGTAATACTGAGTGTTACGTAAACTCTGGCTACATTCAGATACGTGTGTTTCTTGTATCAAAAATACAAAACAAATTATGCCAACTTTATTGTCTGTAAATATATATTGTTTCCTTTTGCTCTTTATCGTTTGACGCTATTTCGAAAAGTAACTTTATTTTACAACAATGAGCTCTTGACTACCTAGAAATTATTCATGAACGTAATACACTGCATAATACTATTTACTTAAGCCATTATCTATATAATATAAGAGGCTTTTCGTATCTCCTCAAGGGGACGATACGGAAACATTAGTTTCTAAAAAGTCCTTTTTTTTTTTTTTTTTTTTTTTTTTAAAAAATATACACTAGCATTTTTTAACAATAATACTAAACTTGCTCATAAAATTCGCCTAGAATTTAGTTCAAATAGACTGTCAAAGACGCTGGGCATAAGCAAATAAAATGCAAGTTTAAGGAAATTGCGAAGCACGCTCAAAGACTTACCTTTGGTACCTCTCAAGCGGGGTTGTTTTATTTTCGATGTTGCCTTTTAATTAATTTGATCTATTTGGCTGCAAAAACTACTCTTTTATTGCAGTATAAAACAGTTTTAGTCTTGATAAATGTATTATAATATCACAAATAATATAGCAAATCATACTCATCTGGAAATAGCTAATATCTTCCAGATTTGAAACGTACTTTTGATCATATACTGAGTTTAAATTGTAGCAAAGTGGTACAATAAAGCAAATCAACGTTGTAGATATAACATCTAGAAGTTTTAGTACCTTTAGAGAGTGAAAATGAGGATGTAGCAAAGCGATTTAGCCCTAAATATAGACTGAAATTTAAGAAAAGACTCAATATATATAAGTAATTAACCTATACTCTTTAAATAGCAAGAATTATACGTTTTTAAAGTATGTTTGAATTTTAGTTGAGCCAGCTTATAAGGCTGACTTTAGCTAAATATATATATATAAGATCGAGAGTTTTCATTACAGTTGAATACGCGCTACAAAAATTCAATTTTACGATTAGTCGATCTCCTAGTATCTGGGGATCAAAAACTTGCTTGTCAGTGGCTTAAGGCGCTCGCAGCTATTTCTCAAATTTCCTGCAGCTTTCTTTCAACAAAAGTCGAAAGTCAAAAAAAAAAAAAAAAAAAAAAAACACCCACACACAGACACACACACACATCAGAACACCAGAGCAGGAAAAAAATTAAAAATGTCACAAATTCAGAGCATGGCGATCTTAGGGATTCGCTCCTTTAGTCCGGACGAACCTTCATATATAAACTTTTTTTCACCATTGACTTTGATTGTTGGCCAAAACGGTTCCGGAAAAACAGTAAATGAGTACTGCGTAACTGAGAAATGATAATCAAAATTTTCGCTATAGACAATAATTGAGTGCCTGCGATATGCATGTACAGGGGACACACCACCTAATAGTAGAGGAGGAGCTTTTGTGAACGATCCAAAGGTTTTTAATAGTTATTGTTTGAGAAACTTCATACTGATCTGTCCTACATACAAAAGATTGCAGGAACTACTGAAGTAAAAGCACAAGTGAAAATCAAATTTAATAATATAAAAGGTGAAAGAATGGTTTGTAGCCGTTCGTTGGCTGTGACACTCAAAAAAAGTACACTTACCCAAAGATCCATTGACAATTCCCTAAAAAGGTTCGATACAGCAACGGGAGAGGTAAAAAACGGTCAAATAAATGAAAACGTTTATTTAAATAGAGTCGTATACGGTTATAGGCTTTTAGCTTGACAAGTCGATGCGCAGATATGGATGCTGAATTATCCCTTCACCTGGGAGTTCCTAAAGCTATTTTGGATAACGTTATTTTTTGTCACCAAGAAGAAAGTAACTGGCCGCTATCCGAATCTGGCGTACTAAAAAAGAAGTTTGACGACATATTCTCGTCCAAAAGATTTGCTGTAGCTTTGGAAGAAATCAAAGCAGTTCGAAAAACAGCAGCAGAGGATGTGAAAATTGGAAATGTCAGACTCGTGTCTCTAAAAGAAGATACACAGAAAGCTAAGAGGGTTCGTGCTGATATAGCAAAGCTTAATCAGAAAGCAGCAGAACAACTAAACACTCTTGATTTACTTGAGTCTAAAATTACACAAGCGCATAAAGATGTCGCCCATTTAAACGACGTTCTTCGCCAAGTGAACCTGACTGCAGATCAAATTCAACAAATGATTAACAAGCGCGATTTCTATCAAACAACCATCAATTCACTTGAAGACACAATTAGTGAGCGCCCTGAGACAACAGAAGAGTTGAAAGAAATGCTACATAATCATCAGAAAAACGAGGGGCGTGTAAGCGAAGAAAAAAATCAAATGGTTGAAAAGCGTATCAAAACTGAAAGAAAACAAAAAGCAGCTCAGGAAGAGTTGTCCAAAAAGCATACATATATGGGAAAGCTAATGGCCTCAAAAGAACTGCTTGAAGAACAGATACAAAGAAGATCCGAGCTGATCGATTCTATTAATTCAACACATAGTTTGTCTCTTCCTAGTCAAGATGGTACAAAAGCAGTGCTTTCACTTAAAAAGTACATTTCGGAACTTGACGCTAAGCTACGTAAAGAAAAATCGGCTGCATCGTCTCATCAAAACATGCTTTCTGACGATTTGCAGGTCCTTAAAAGTCGACATATGTCTATCGTCGAAAGCAAAAAGCACTTGGAGAGACAGATTGTAATGAATTGCACCTCTCTTTTTTTGCTAACAGCTTTTTTTCCTAGAAAGGAGACAAGGAACAAATTGAGCTTTTAAAAACGAAGTTACTTGAATTTAACGTATCTACAGTAACAATTGACGATGCAAAAGAGCTCGTAAAAATTGAGGTATGTTTTTCTTTTGTTAGAGAACTGATTAACAGCAACCAATATAGACGAAAAAACTTCAAAGGCTGGAGGAAAACTCTGGCACAACTTCTCAACAAACTCTGGCACAAAAAGAGCGTGCTTTAAAAGAGCTGGACGAAAAAGTGACAGACTTAAATGACGAGATGAATAAACTCAGCAAGCATTCAGACTTTTCTGCCAAGCTGTCCTTAAAAAAAACCGAAGTGGAGAAGAAGAGGGCCAGAGTGAACGAGCTGTAAGCGTTGAATTTTTAGCTGTAAAAGTTTTGCTCACTGAAGTTTTTATATATTTAGATATAACGAGCACATAAAGCATATTGAGAAGTTGATCAACAAACAGCCTGCAGCGCAAGATGTTGAGAAAGAGCTTTTACAATTTAAAAGGTATTCTACCTCACAAAAACATACGAAAATATAACTTCTTCTAAAAGGGATAAAGAAAAAAATATCGAAGTTTTATCAGACGCCAGTAACAAAGCTAACAAAGAACTTTCAATTGCAGAGGGGAAAATTGGCGTTGCAGAGCACCACGTAGCAGTCAGAAAAAAGGATATAGAAAGTAAAAATGCCCTTTCATGTGTTTAACTAAACGTATTTACTCTTTTCTTTGCTATTACTAATATAAGAGTACCAAATTGCTATAAAGGCTGCGTGTGGCGACGGCGATCTCATGGAGACCTTAAATACTGTTGAAAAAACAATCGTTGATTTGAGAGAGTAGGTTTTGTTTAATATACTCTTGTCTATTACTACTTTTTACTCTGCTAACTTCAATTCAAAAAAAAAAAGGCAACTTGCAAACATTCATGGCGCCGAATTGATATATGGGAAGTTTTTTGAAAAAGCAAAGTCTTCTAAATGTTGCCCTCTGTGTACACGAGGTTTTAGCGAAAACTCTCAAAACGAAGCCTTCCAAGGGAAATTGGAAACAATTATGCAGAGAATCCCAAATCAGCGCGTCAAATTAAATGAAAAGTTGAAACAAAACGAAGAAAAGAAGACAAAACTGAGATCTGCCCAAGGAGATTGGATAAAACTAGAATCGCTCAGAAAAGACGTTGCTTCTATTGAAAAAAACCTGGTTGATTTTGAAATTGAGAAAGATGGTGCATCCAACAGGGCTGATGTGGTAAAGCTGAAAATTGAGCAATTTGCAATCTTCTAAAGCTGTAAATTAGGCCTCTGTTGAGTTGATTGAGATTGAAAGTTACACGAGAAACGTCAGTAAACTACTAAAACCTGCTGAAGAGATGGCTAGACTATTTAAAGAAGCAGAATTGCTTGCAAAAGAAACATTAGCTCTTGAGGATGAATTGAGTTACACAGGTTTCACCCGAACTTTAGCTGACTGTCAACAGGATATGGAGGAGTTATCTTTAAAGAGGTAAGATGAATATTTTTTAAAGAAACATTGCTCATACACCTTTTGTTAGCCAAATGATACGTAGAGATATCAAGCGACTGCATAACGATATGGACGTTAGCCGCCGTCAGATACAGACCGCTCAAAACAATGTACGAGATGCTCGCGAAGCATTGATGAATAGTGAACATAAATGGAACTTCAGAGTAGGAATAGATATGCAGCTAAAAGATTATGAAGAAAACCTCAAGGCGCATACTGAAGAATTAAAGGTTTTTCTTTTTAAAAAAAAAGAAGGGTTGTTTTCATACCTAACATTTTTTTTTTTTATTTAGAAAGTAGCAGACGACATAATACCTCTTGAAATTCAAGTCCAAGATTCTACTGAAGCCTACGAGCAAACGGTGGACCGATGGAAGATGACAGAAGAAAATTTCCACAATGAAAGAAACGGCTACACACGTCATATCGATCGCTTGGAAGAATTTAATCGTCGAATTTCAAGGTAAAGAAAGAAAATAGAAGCTAAACTAGTGGGTGTAGTATAATTGATACACTTTGAAATAAAAAAGAGAAGAAGCATCTTCAGGGTCAGCTAAATTTGAATCTGCTATGAAAGAAGTTACAAGACTCGAAACTTTTATTGAGACAGCACAGAAAGAAGCAAGAAGTTTAGTTGACCAAATCAATTTAATTGAGAAAGACGAAACAGAAAGAAGAACAATAGAAAGAGACCTTCAGGACCAAATTACCTATAGAGATCGTCTAATCGACCTAAAAACCTGCGAAGACGAACTGAAAGAATTGAAAGGAAAGCAGGGTAGTATTGATCTTAGCAACCTTTCCGAAAGATTACAGAATGCAAAAGACAATGAAACAAACTGCATTGACCAAGTATGTATTTTAAGGGCATTATCTAGAATCTTTACATCATTTTTTTTATGAATACAGCGTGGAAGTGTTCGAGGCAGTCTTATTCAAATACGTGATCAAGTGAAAAGATATGAAGAGGAAATGAACAATGATTATGCTGGTGTTGATACGCGCTACGCTGAGTTGTTTTTGGATGTCAAAGCTAAAGAAATCGGAATAGCGGACCTTGATAAATGTAGTCTTACTTTGCAAGCAGCTATAGTGAAATACCATTCTTTAAAAATGCAAGAGCTCAACAAGATGATTCACGAATTATGGATGAACACTTATCAGGGAGGAGGTAACCACAACTTTATGCTTAGAAAAAAACTAACGTTTACCAGATATTGACCGAATAGAAATACGCGCTGACGCGGAGGGAACCACCGCGAGCAGAACAATAAACTACAGAGTGAGTGACAAATTAGTATGAATTCTATTCCGCAATTTAACAGATATAAATTAGGTTATGATGATCAAAAACAACGCAGAGCTCAATATGAGAGGAAGGTGTAGTGCTGGTCAAAAAGTACTGGCATCCATTATTATAAGATTAGCTCTAGCCGAAACTTTTTGTGTAGACTGTGGTGTTTTCACTTTAGACGAGCCCACAACTAATTTAGATCGAGACAACATAGAAAGCTTAGCACATAGCATAGCAAAGTAAGTAGTTTTTTTTTCTCCTTTTTGCAAAGAGCCTCATAGATTTTGCTTTTAGACTCATCGAAAGAAAGCGCTTACAGAGAAACTTTCAATTCGTCATCATTACACATGACGAAGAGTTTGTCGAATGCCTTTCACGCTGCGATGCTTTAGGGCAATACTACCGAGTTAAAAAAAACGAAAGGTATACGAACATAGTATTAAAGCCCAAGTTGTTAAACAAACCATTGTTTTGTTTGTTTTGAACAGGCAACATAGTGTTATTACCATCCAAAACGAACGTGAGCGTTATATGGACTAAGACCGAATGTAATTCACTAGTCTGCATCTTGACTAAGAGGAACTTAATTTGGCTTCATAAAGCATTCTAAATCGGCACATACTATACCATTAAACTTGGCAAAACTGGTTTTAATCCAAACAATTTTACATATCTATCTTTCATAAAGTCATTGTATACTTTGCCTTTTTTGAAAGGCAACGAGATTTTTTTATGTTATATGTGTAAGGGTTCTCAATGTAAAGTTTGAAAAACTAATCAAGTACTACGCAAAAGCAAAACCGTTTTCTCTTGTGCTGTGATTTTGGTGTACTTAATTAGCCTTTTTTTTTTTTTTTTTTTTTTGGTAAAAGTCTTTTTATATAGAATATGCTAATGATTGAAATAATAAACTTAACAGCACAGCTAAATTGTTTGCTTTTCTGAAAAACCACCGGTTGTAAAAGAATATACAAATTTAAAGTGATGACATATGTTGGGCTTTTCGAAGACATGTTTGCTTTTGAACTAAAAGTGTATGTACACATGCTTAGACTGTGGTACATTTTGGTTGTCATAGAAAGAAGTATGTTGGCTTCTAAAACATGCTATAATCGCAAAAAAGACAACCTTTTTTTTTTTGAAAACGCTATGCTACCTATGCTACAAAGGGATTACCGAATGATATGGGTATTCACAAATACAAGTGTAGAAATCAAATAAAATGAATTTATGTCAGCTTATAATAAAAGAAAGTTTTCTAGGTTGTGTTTGGCCACAGCTGTTAAAAAAACACTGTATCAAAAACTAAGCTGACATCCGTACAAATATGCGACACTAGATGCACCTTTACACTAAAAAACAATATATTTTCGAGAAAAAAACTTATACGGTATTTACTCGCTTTCGAAAACCGTAATACTAAATTTCGCAATTGCGTATATTAGTCTATTTAGGTTGTTTATCAACTGGCTTTCCAAAAAAACACTTCACCCCTGTATCAGAGCTGTTTACTATGATAAAAACAGCAGTCTTCAGTTTTTAAATGTTTGAGCCACATTGAAGAGGGACTGTGTTCGAATGGCAAAAGTTTCATCATTGATCATCGTGGACATATTATTGGCGATGCAGAACCTTGTAAAAGAATACTGCAAAGATATATGGTCAATGCAAGCTTTATTTTCTCAGATTCCCTGTCAAGATTAAACAGGTATTGCCTCATACTAATATTAATATATTTTTCGCAAATCGATACTATATTTTGATATGATGAGAAGGAGGTGCTTTAGTGCCGAAGCAGCTCACAAAGTATGTCAATATACGACCATACACATTTTTATAAAATAACAACTATAAGAAAACTAAAGCAAAGAATAAGAGAAAAAAAAGTCATGGCAAGCACAACACCCTCCTACTTCAAAAGCAAAAATGACAAGAAAAGCCCAGTTATAAAATGGGTCGACGTGTTTCTCCGCTAAAAGGGTAACATAGATATAATTTCACGAGTTTTGCCAATTTTTATTTTTCGCTTTTTTTTTTCCTTTTTATAATAGACACTAAAAGAACAAAATATACTTATGAGTGGATCTGTTGTTTTAATAACAGGATGTACCGAAGGTGGGATAGGGTACTCGCTTGCAAAAGAGTTCCTGCAACAAGGAAGCAAAGTTATTGCTACTGCTCGTCGTTTGGAAGCTTTAGGGGATTTAAAGGAGTATGGCTGCGATCAAGAGATACTTGATATTTGCGACAAAGAATCTATTAATCGTGTGATTGACAAAATAATTGCTAAGTACGGTCGGATTGATGTGTTAGTGAACAATGCTGGTGCACCTGCAGTTGGAGCCTTGATGGATATCGACTTGAAGACTGTTCACCAGTGTATCGAAACCAATATTGTAGGAACACTTATGGTCAGCCGGGCTGTGGCAACACATATGATTAAAAAAAAACAAGGAAAGATTGTAAACATTGGCTCAGTGACAGGATATGCTTCCACGCCGTGGGCTGGTATCTACTCCTTAACTAAGGCTGCAACACATTCATTTTCGGACACACTTCGTTTAGAGCTAAAACCTTTTGGAGTTCAAGTTATTGTGGTTGCACCAGGTGCTATTCGCTCAAATTTTGGAGCAAACGCCGAAAAAACAGTATCAATTCCTGAAGGCTCTCTATATACTCGAGTAGCTAAGTATATTACACAAAGAGCAAGTATGTCTCAAGGACCTAAATCAACGACATCCGAAGTATTTGCGTCACACGTTGTCAAAAGGATAAATAGAACAATAGCGCCACGATATATCACATATGGGCACATGTCAATGATTTTTTACGTTTTATTTTATCTTCCTTCTTTTGTAAAAGACATGCTATTTTACAAAAAATTCGGTGTCAACCTGTTAGAATAGTATTCGAATAAACCTTTTTTTATTATAGTTAAAACCATGACTAAAATAAAATACTATTTGAGTAATTTAAACCTTTGTGTGTGCGTGTGGAACATATATATATTTTGGATTTCGTTTATACTGCGATTATATCAAGACTTTTGAAAGATTTTCAACACCCCAGTAGGTTACAGATCTGTTGATCAGTCAGCTTCCAGAAGCTTTAAATCTTTTGATAAGATGCTTTTGCTAGAGAAAAAAGACAGAGGCTTGGCAGTTTTTTGTATTAATAACTTTTGAGTAATCAAGTATCTTTGGTCTTTTTTTTAGTAATGAAGTCAGTGTTCATTGAGGCATCAGGTAAGATGTTTTAAAACCCTAATTTTTAAAGCAGTCCAGATCCATCTTGGGTCCAATTTTATGTGGAATTACAAATTCGGAACAGACAAGCTGTACATTTGTAGTAGATTTGCTCTCACTCAGTTAATAATGATGTCATTGACAAGGGCTTTGTTTAATAATCATTCAATAAAGCAAAAAGGGGAGCGTTTCTATTATAATTTGAATTTGATGATTTTGTTGAGAGATCAAAATTCGCAGACGGGTATAAGGCCAAGGCATTAAACTTTTTTTACTGAGGAATGTTTTCCTTTTAAACAAAAAGTGTGTCGCTGTAGCTGCGTTTAATTGCAGACCCTAAACCATTGGATTAGATTTGGGTATACTGGTAATTGAAAAGCAATATCGCTAATCAAAATAGATAACCTTGTTACTTCCAAAAGCACTAAACAAGCCGATCTATTGATAAACAACTCTCAATTTAAGATCTCAGCTCAAAAAAACGGTGTATTGGCAGAGCGATCTATCGGATTTGACAAAGACTGGGGTATTATAGGCGTGACTATCTACTTTATGAATCAAAGCCTGTCGGAAACCGTTATGAAATTGTCCTTAATAAGCGATAAATAACATTAAAAGGCAAACATTTGATTGTTCTTTTACAGCATAAGCGATCGAGATCTTTGGTAGTAATTTGATTGGAAGCGTTTGGCAAGCTCTGGGTATAAACACATCAATGCAGCCAGAGTATAAGAATTTGTTTGTATTTAGACAAATTACGGGTGCGCATATAACGCAGCAAATCCTGATTGTTTATTTTTTTAATTCCTGTTTTCATAGTAAGGACAAAATCACTCGAGAACAAGTCGAATGAGTTGAACGCAAATCCTTTTTTTTTTTTTTTTTTTTTTGTAGGAAAGCTTTACATCCTTTATTCAGAATCAAAGGTACAGGTGGTTCCATATGTTTTGCCTCGAATAACAGCTTTGTTTATAAACAAACAAATGTATAATTAGCTTACTAGAAAGAATGAGACATGTATACGTACCTTCAACTCTTAACTCTACTTCACCAAAGTACATTTTGATTGTCAAATCTACTTTTTCTCCTTCCATCACTCCTGTCAGCGCTGGCATGGGGATTGTAAAATTAGCTACTTTGTGAACCCCTGGGCTTGTTGTATATCTAGGTTGTTCATCAGTATCCGCCGCGTAAAGAGTGCAGGTAGTATGGTGAGGATAGTAAGCAAAAAAGTCTTTCGAAACACAATTGTCTATATCCAGAGGCTGACCTCTTTGAATATAGACCGAAAAGCGATTATCGCAACGAACACTACCATCCGTTCGGACGATTTTGTAACTGGGCGGATCTATACCCTCTTCAAATGTAGTAGTAGTATCAATACCATACCAATAACGAGGAATACGTGTAGTAACTACATGCGGGTTTAAGCCAAAATAAACAGCACCACGGACTACAGCAAGTTCACAACGAGGAGGAACGGCAACAAGGCCTACACGAGATCCAAACTCTTCTTGAACCCGTTCAAATAAGTAATTTGAAGAGCCAAAACCACCCACTAAAAATATAGCCTCTAATCGCTGCGCCTTTTGCAGTTGCTCCTCACAAAGGTTGATCACTTCTTTAATTACAGGTTCAAAAACGTCCTTTTTTAATTCAGCTGCTGTTAAACAAAGCATTCCGTCTTCCAAGCCAATATCGGGATTATCAAGCGAAGCCAGGTTCATAGAAGCAGGCAGTGTAATAAATTGATCTTCCACGCCATCGAATTGAGGTTTGATCAGCTCAACAAAGTTGTCCATCATTGATTCAAAAGCAGAAGCTGGAATAGTAGAGAGGTATTCTTTGAATTTTCTTTTCAGTAATTTACGCATACGGCGGTCCAAAAAAACAGAGCCGCAAGACTGACCATGACCTTTTGTACATTCACGTAATTTTCTTCCGCTGCGTTCATCAATTTCAAATACAATGAGATCTACAGTACCCCCTCCGGCATCACAAATCATGAACCGGTCATTATGTTTTAGATTGAACTGCTCACACTTTTTCTCACAATAAAGCGCAGCTGCTTCAGGTTCGGAAATAAGCATCAGTCGATCACGATGATCGTCTTCTAATATCAAACCAGCCATAATGGCTGCTTCACGCATTGTTGCCTTGGCTTTGTCAGACCACATAGCAGGCACTGTCAGACACTACAGAAGTTGTATAAACCTCCATCTTTTTCAAACCCCATTTTCTTTTTTCTTTCTTACGTATCTATATTGATGCTGACTATAATTCTTAGCAAAGCCCTTTTTCAGTTCGCCTATGACCTGTTCGTGGAATGCGCGCAAATAGTCAGATATGGCCTCCAAAATAGTCAGGTTGTTGGGAAGAGCAGGCAAGTCTTTTGCGATGTTTTCATCTAGATAAAGCTTGTACTGTTTTAACAAAACAGAGTTTCGGGAACCTGGTCGTTGCATCTCTAACCTCGCGGCGTTTGCCCATTGTGTCATTTCTTTAGTATTTCCTTGATAAAAATTGAGTGTGGGTGCCTATATACATATATACATATTCATATGTCAAATCATTTCTAAGCGACTGTTTCAGAGTGGATTCTCTTTTTTTTTTCGTCGACAAAGGTGTTTATTTTACCTTAGGATAAACATTGTTGTTTTGCTTTGGCCTATATAAAATTGAGACTGCTTGTTTTTGTACTCCTTTGCAACGCTTCTTTTACCAACGGACAACATCCACCACTTCGTCATTTTGTATAAATGCATAGGAACAACCAGAAAAGGTAGTGCCTTTTGAGAAAACAGTAAAAAAAAATAACAATAAAAAATAAAAATAAAGCAAAACAGAAGCTGTTAGCGGGCATTCTTTGTTGAGCATGTAAATCTTTACCGAAATCAATACCGATAACTACTGGGTAGTCATTAACGAGGAAAGGCTTGGACTGTGCCATTCTACTTTTTTTTTTTTCTATTCAAAAAGAAGGGACAGAAAAAACACTAAGGCACACACACCGCTGTTTTTTGTACGCCCCAAAAAAAAAAAAGAACATTCTGTGCTACAGTAACCATAAACACCTACAAATAGAAATCTTGTATGTCAAGAAACGTCTTCCCAGAAGGCAACTATTTATGTGGTATGTGTGTACGTTATTTGAGGTACTACAGCAAAATCAATTACTATTGTGCAACTTTCTTCTTTTCTGAGTCGATTCCAGGAAATCAAACTCTATAATCAATAAGGTTCCACCGCTACGTAAAAGGCCTCCTTGCTCTACCTTTTTTTTATTCAAGCAAAGGAAAAGGTAAATAGGCAAAAACATAGTCCATGCATATTATGGGAAAAAAACAAACAAATAAAAGTAAAAGAAAAAGGAAACATGAAAGAAATTGCAAAGCCAAGACAATTGTATTTGATTATTTTCTTTCTCCCACTTCTCTCCCTTCTTGCCTCCTCGTATCCCTTTTTATGTACTTTGTATTTTATATTTTTAAGTTTTTTTTTTAAATTATTGATGCTTGCTCTTTCTTTTTTTACTTTGTTTTCTATATAAAACACTTACAGCGCGACCTTTTTTTTTTTTTTAATCTATATTTTGTATTGTTTTAATATACAGATAAATATGAGTGAATGTAGCGAAACAAGTTTGACGCCGGCAGAAGCCATTCGTAGCAAGTACTATCTCTCCTATGAAAACAAAACACTACAGGAAGATGGAAACACAACACTATATGAGCCAGAGATAGGGATGGAACCAAAGATCGTTTTGGATAGTGAAGACCAAAAGAACCATGCGATTAAAAGAAACAGCAGTAAGCTTCTTTTGAAGCTTTCCAAATCCACGGCACCAATGCGAGCCAAACTTTCTACGTTATCGCCTAGTAAATGTAAAGTAGAAGGGCCCCACAAATTTAGGGAGCTTGTCAAACGGTAAGATACTAATCATTTACCCAACACTTTATAGCTCAGCTAGATCATCTATGGGCCAGCTCATCTAGTACATTAACACGGCCCATAAGAAAATCAGCAGAAGGCGTCAATCAATTATCGCTCTATAGAAAAAATAGGCAGCAGTCCAAAAATGAGAGATCGCAATCCTTCTCCTTTGATCGCCATAAATCTTCTACTACTACAATAACATGTACCTATCCTGCCCTCCTTTCAAAAGTTGCCGAATCGTTCAAAGAGAGCATGGTAGTTGGGAATCGATCAAAAAACAGTATTGTTTATCACGACGTTTTTGATGGACGGGATGCTGTGGTATAGTATATTTTTTATATTTTTTTTCTTTCTGTCTTCCTCTATTACTCCTTATTTTTGATAAAGAGAACCTTAATTTCATTTATACAGAATTGTTTTTTTGTGTATGTGCTTTATCCTGACTTATATATCCATGTGTACGTAGGACAAGTTGGCATCAATCATTAGAACAACAGACAGAGACCTAGCGCTGTTGGTTGGCCGTGCTTTGGATCACCAAAGATACTTTCATGATGTGAACTACGAGCATAGACTAAGAGACTCGGATACTGAACTATACCAATTCAAAAGTATTGCCGAATTACCAAAAAAAAAGCTGATAGGATTAAAAAAAGAGCCCAAGGCAATTGGACTACCCAACGGAATTTTCACTGCTCTAACTCGGTGCTATTCGCCCACTTGTACTGCGAGTAATGCATGCTATAGCCTGTCGTGCCCCAAAAAACATCAAGAGGTAAAACCAAGTTGTACAAAACCTCAAACTACAGTCAATACGTACCTTACATATTCAAAATAATAGGATACAGGAATAATTGAGGAGGGGCAATTGAAATTGGCAAGATCCGTTAGTCAAAACTCTTTGACTATGGAAAAAAGGGTATGGTTAGTTAAAAGTATTTTTCTTTTCTTGTCTAAACACCCTATCAACATATAAAGGAAGACCGGTTATGGTTACACACAGTTCCAAAGCTGATCTCTAGCAAAGTGTCTTCTCAGGAAAGATGCCGTCAAGAAAATATTTTTGAACTTATTTATACTGAACAAGATTTTGTAAACGATTTAAATTACGTAGAGAAAGTAAGCTAAGCCAACTTTCATCATGATAGCTACTTATTTTTTATTAAAAAGTATTGGATATCTACACTCAAAGATAATGACTATATTCCAAAAGAAAGGCGAGATCAGTTTATAAAGGATTTATTCTGGAATCTGTCTGAAGTTAGAAAAACTAATGAGCTGCTCGTTCAGGATTTATTGCTTTATCAATCCAAACATCCCTTGATAGACCAAATTGGTCACATACTCTTAAAGCACGTCTGGTCGTTTGAGCCTTTTGTGACTTATGGAGAGCATCAATGTATAGGGAAACACACTTTAGAGACTGAAAAATCGATAAATCCTGCCTTTGCCAAGCTTGTTGAGGTAAAGATAATACAGGCCGTGCGTTTTAAAGAAGGCTTATATGGTGATTAGCATATTGAAAGACTGCCCGAATCTCGAAAACTGGAGTTGAACGGCTACTTGACAAAGCCTACTACACGGCTGGGCCGCTATAATTTACTTCTGAAAGAGATATTAAAAAATACACCTAGAAACCACCCAGATCATGAAAGCTTACCTCAAGTTATAGAAAAGATAAAGCAGTTTTTGGCTTGTGTTAACGAAAAATCGGGTCATACAGAAAATAGATTCAGTTTACAAATCCTTAATGAAAGACTTTCAGATCCTAGTGTTGACTGTCCTCAGAAAGTAGGTTTTGTTTTTCCTATGGCCTAAAACAAATATGTTTAACCAAAAAAAAAAGAAGGGTTTAGACTTATTAGCAGAGCATCGACGTATTATACTTAAAGGAAAACTTAAAAAAGGACCCAACAATACATCCGAGTCATCAGAAATTCACGTTTATGTATTGGATCATTGTCTTTTACTTATTAAATCAAAATACTGTGATCAGGTAGAAAAATACAAACTATATAGAAAGGTACTATTTTTTTTTTGAAAAAAAAAATATATACACACATATACAAGAAAAACGCAACTTACTTTTCTTTTCATAAAGCCTATACCTTTGGCTTTACTTTTAACCTCTGTTCCTGATCAAAACAAACGATTGAGTTCGATACTGCCTTATTCTTTAAGCAATGGTAGTGACACAATGTTTCCTTCACCTTCTTATTCTACCTCGTCTGTTGGAAGCAACAGCCAAAAAACCAGATACCCCATATGCTTTAATCATCTTGGACGAAATGGATCAGGTCCTCTCACGCTTTGTGCATCCACTTTGGCTAGTCAAAAGAAGTGGTTAGATACCATTGAAAGTCATAAACGATCTCACGCGCAAGAAGTACTGCTTTTTGATACAGTTGAAGTGAGTAGCCAGTTTTTTAGCACGTTCTTTAAAGTGAACTGTGCTGCTTCGTACCAAAAATTCCTGTTTATCGGATGCGACCATGGAATATATTTTAACTCAATTGAAATCGAACAAAAAGACGACTTTAAACGCGCACTCTATATGAATAAGGTGTCTCAAATTGATATTCTTGAAGATTTGAACATTATTTTAATCTTGGCTGATAAAGTGCTATATTCATGCTGTCTAAATACTTTGCTATTGCAAGATACGCTCATCAACGAAGCCAAAACAGCATCTAAAGCCAATCCCACTGAATTATCTTTAAAAAAAATCAGTAGTAATGTCTCTTTCTTCAAGACAGGTAAAGTGTGTGACAAAACTACGTTTGCCGATCGCTTGGTAGAGAGAACTTTTATTTGTTTTGTAAAATACAACGCCATGACATCCACCATTCGTGTTTTGGAACCTAAAACAAGTACAATGGATGTGAAAAAGAAAAAAACAAATAAGAGCACAGGCGTTTTTACAAATGTAGGTACAGCAGATGGCTTATACTTGTTTAAAGATCTCTATATGCCGGGAGAAGCAACTTCTATACAGTTTTTTAAAAACGTTATATGCGTTGGAAGCGCAAAAGGATTTCAAATGGTAGACATTGGATCTGCCAATGTTCAAAGTAAGCCTAGTGGTTCATATATATACATATGTAGATATTCAATTACTGAGTTGAATTAGGTGTATTGGACCCAAATGACGAAAGCCACTACTTTATCAAACAACGAGAGGCTTTGAGACCTATTTCTATGTTCAAATGCCCAAACGGAAATATCTTGCTATGCTATAATGGTAAGCATAGATATGCACACTTGATTGGTCGTGTTCTTATTCTAGAGTTAGAAATTGCTTTTTGTATAGACAGAAAAGGAAGACGAATCAACCCTGACTGGATGATATGTTGGGAAGGTCAACCGAGTTCGTTTGCTTTTCACTATCCTTACATACTGGCCTTTGACCCTACTTTTGTAGAGATAAGACACTCTGATACTGTAAGCTCAAAGGAAAATGTTTTTGTTTGATAACCTGTATTTTCCATTAGGGCAAACTTATACAAGTCATACCCGGAAACAATATACGGTGCCTACAACCCAACGGGAATTTAGATACAACTATTTATTGTGCAAAAGAAGATGAGCAAAGAACAGGAAGTGAAATCATCTTTGGTATAAAAAATAAACATTAAAAAAAAAAAAAAAAAAAAAAAAAATTGTTTCTCTTTTTTTTTTTAATTTTCCCTTTTAAAATAAATTATTTTAACGTCTTCTAAGTTGGTTATCCAAAGTGAGTCTTTGTTGTCCAAGCCATGAGACAGGTTGAGATTTTGTATTGACAATCTCTTTGTTTACTCTTCTGGACATATCGTACCATGCAGACATAATCAATTGTTGCTCGCGACGGGATTGAAGACGGATTTCATGAACTTGCTTTTTCAATTTTTCGTTTTCTTCATCGCGAAGTGAAACTTCAGCTTTAAGGGATGTAATGGCTTCATCAAAGTGACCACTACCTTCACCCAGGCTAGACTCTTTGAGCATTTTGTCTTGTTGTTTGATAAACTAAGAACTAAAAGTTAGTATAACCTGTCTTTGTCGTTATAGACAATTACTTACCTCCTTAGCTTTTTTGAGTTTGAGTTGAACTTCATGTAACTGCTCTTGAAGTTGAATGGTTTGATGCTGGATATGAGCACTTTGTTGTCTGACAGGATCATCGCCTTGAGTAGCATAGCTTGCCAAAGAGGCTTTCATCTCACTGTTGAGTCTCTGCTGCTCTCTCAGTTCATCGTTTTGCTCCAAACTACGGCCTTGGAGAATGTCTTTTTCGATCAACAACCTGTTGATGTCCCCTAACTGTTTCTTTGTTTCTTCTTCCAGACGCTTAGACTTCTCCTCAAGTTCTTGGTACTTGCTACGCATGTCACCATCCACATCGCCAAACCGGCCTTCGTCAATCTTCTTCTCCAACTTGGCCACGGTTTCTCTCAACGATTTGATCTCCTTTTCCAGCTCAAGATTATGAAGACGTAAAGAAAGGGTCAAGGAGGACTGGTCCACCAGCGCGTCAGGTATACCTTCGCGAATGCGCGCCATGTCACTCTGTAAGATATCTCGTTCTTGAGAAACTTCGATATAACTTCTTTCAAACTGCGTCTTGAGTCGGTTGGCGTCCCCCAATAGATTTTCGAGTACAACTGCTTTTTGACTAAGACCTGATTTTTGTTCCTCTTGATATTGTTTTACTTGGCGTTCGAGTCGACGATTCGCAAGTTTGCTATATGAACGCATGGTTAGACTCCTTTTTTTTTTTCTGAGTTATCACTTACAGTTCAATCACGTTTGTTTCTTTTAATGAATCTTCCAAAGTGTCATTCAGGTTGATATCATCAAGATCCATCTCGTCTGGGTCGGTTGTATTTGTGTTTTTGGTAGTTGGTTTATCAGTCAGGCCAGAACCCACTTTGATATATACAAAAAAAAAAAAAAGAATTTAGCATTTCAAAATAAAAAGTAAACTTACTTCCAAGTTGAGCTTCCTGAAGACTATCCTCCAACATTTGTATACGATCCGAATCTCTTACTCTTTCATCGTTCATCAGCTCGAGCTTCTTGCTGGCTTGAGTAAAATCGTATTCAATTCGATTTTTTTCTCTAATTAGCTCTTTATTTTGTGTCTGAAGCTCTGCCACTTGGTCTTTATAAGATTCCATTAGTGACTTAAAAGCAATCAGACCACCATATTCATCTTCAAGCTTTTGGTTGTGTTCCATCAATCCTTGATTACGATCTTCAAGTGACTTTTACGTACCAAAAAAAGGGGGGGAAAGGATATGAGATTTCAGTATAATAATGGTCGTTATCATCATCATTACCTTGACTTGTCTTCTTAGATCTGCAGACTCTTCCAATTTTTTTTTGTATTTTTCAATGACATTCTCTGCCTTTTGAAGCTTTTCTGCTGTATGACGGTATTCGTCCAATTGATCTTTCAGAGTGACCACTTGTTCTTCGTATTTAATAGATTCCTCATTCTAGTAAATAAACAGAAGGTTGGTATAAAGACAATTTTTATATATGAGTTTGATTACCTTTCTAAGCAAATCTTTGATCTGATGGTTTTGATCATCCAATTTTCTTTCTTGTTCTTGTCTTGCATCTTCGCTTCTCTCTCTATTGTGTACGATGTCAGTAAAGAGTATGCAAAGCTGTATTTACTTACAGATCCTGTTTCAAATGCTCGATTTCGGTTCTCATGATAAAATCTGACATGCCTGTCTCATTGGCTCTTTCAACTGCCTTATCCATATCTTTTAGTCTGGCCTGTAAATCTTGTTTTTCATCATTCATTTTATCCTGTGTTTACAAAAAGATGAGCAATTCACATCTATTCTTTTTTTTTTTGTTTTTTGTTTGTTTGTCTAGAAACTTACGCATTTGGACAAAAGCTCGGAGTTCTTATTGATTAACTGTCGGTTTTGTGATTCAAGCTCTTCTTTTTCTCTGGATATTCTGACCAATTCGCTTTGATAAGATCCATCGTCTGCATAAGAGCTACGAGGGGTATAATTTGCTGAGGATTGCTGTGATTCATACTCTTGTGTTGTTCCATGAGCAAACTTCATTGTCTAAAAAAAAAAAAAAGCATGCGTGTCAACTGGATACCTGAAAGAGAAATAAAGAAGAAAAAAGAGTGCAAAGGAGATACAAGGTTTATCTTTCGCCTCTTTTTTTTTTTTTTTTTTGCTTTACTTTACTTCATCAATGATGTGCATAAGCTGTTGTTGACTTGTAGGTGATAACTTTTGAATCTTTTGAATGTAAGCTTCATTATCGGCACACAAGACAGCAATGAACACAACCAGTTTACATAGCTTAAGTAGTTCAGTCGCATCGGACTCTTTGGCAATCGCTGTCAAATTGACAGCAGGGAAATGAGAAAAAATATAACCGAGAACATCTTCGTAGTAACGAGAGATGATCTTGTAAAGTTTCTTGAGATTGTTGATTTTGAATACCCAATTATCTCCCACGTCGGCAGAACGAATCAATTTGAACCACTTGTGATCACTTAATAGAACAATTAGTATTCAAAGTCCATGGCCTGTTATAGAATGTGATTTACATGTTGGAAAGAACTTCAAAAAGAACGATGCCGTCTGAAAGTTCGGATATATGGGAAATAGAGTGTGAAATGCTGTCTAATGAGTTTATCTACAGAGAAAAGAAATGAACACTTTTTTTTGGCAAGAATAAAGTAAAATTACCCATTCTACACAAGCAGCTATTTGACTGGCTTCTGCAGGGTCGACTTCTGATGGATCAGGTAGTCTCATCATTTGTATTTCTAGTTGCTTTCTTTCTTTTTGTATTGATTTATTTAAAGACAAGTCGCTTTCTGTTTAGAAAAAAAAAAAAAAACTTGCTTAATTCAGGTAATAAAATTGTGTTTTTTTATCGGCATCTGAATTTGGGAGAGCATTGTTGTAGTCCACGTGATATAGGTCCATAATAAAAAAAAAAACTGCAGAGTCGATGATTTACTGGGTTTCTAAATAATATGGGCGAATTGCCTCTGTTCTCAGCATCCTGGTTTTTAATACGATTTCTATAAAGAACGTCGTTTGGAAAGATTGGACACGATTACTATCAACTTAAATAAAAAAAAAGCATTTACCAGAGGACAGAGTTCTATCAAAAGGAAGACAATTGTCTAAGAAGTTGAATGGAGGATAAATCAAAGCCCTGCTTTGAAACAAATGAAAAAAAAAGTAGACAGAAAAGCGTCAGTGCTACACGACAGTATTTAAGCTGAATATGAAATTCATTCGTGGAAGAAAATTTATTATTTGATATGAGCAAGATCCTTTGGGGATTCAAACATTGTTATTCGTTAAGCGTTTAGGCGGCTAGATCAATAAGAGCCCATCTCAACCCTGTAAACGTTGTTTTCTGAAGGCTATACAAATAGAGACACCCATTTTCAAAACCCAGAATACTCTTTATTGAGTGCGGAGCAAAAAAAAAAGCACCTGGTGAAAGAAAAAGTCACATACTATGTACCTGAGAACTACATCATCCCTGAATTAAAAGGTAGTACAGCGTAAAGCAAATATTATTTTTTGAGGATGAACAATAAGGTACGGTAAAGAAAGAAAGGTAGGTTGTAATAAATTGGTTTAGAGACCCAAGAGAAGGGGCTTCATTTATTTTTTACACTCTTCGGCATTCCATGTGGGTTTTCTTTGGATCCATAGGCAAGGCACAAAAGAAACCAAGTTTTTGCATTTCTGAAAACATTTGGGTATCTGCAATAGAGTCAATGTGAGAGACAGCTTCGCTTTATTTTCTGTTCAATCCTTACAGTCTAAGTTTAACTTCACGCAGTCCTGTTGACCCTCTGGGCCTAGTCTGCAGAGCTCTTGATTTTTTTGGTCGATTGTGTATTCTCTTCCGGGTGCAGCGTTGACAAATGTGTCAAGACGAGAAAATTCTTTGGAGGGAGTTTCTTGCCCTGATTCGCTGGGAGTAGCCATGGCGGATTTCTATACTCTGCCGACCTTTAATGAATACTTTGTGGTGATCGTTGTCATTTTTACTTACTTTAAAGTGGAATAAACAAAAAGAAAAAGAGAAAAAAGTAATCATGGCTATCTCTTTCTACCAAAGTATGTATGATGTCATAAATTGAAATACAGCACGTTACCTCGCTTCAAGGACATTGTCGTCTCTGGGCCACGAATTGAAACGCAGTCCATTGTTGAGAAGGGTGGGGAAAAGCTTTCTCTGTATTTAGTAATCCCGCGTTTTGTGAGCAATCGGTTGGCGCATTCATTCAAACACAAATTATTCCGCGTTTTTGATTGATGTAAAAGAGCCAAGCACTTCTTTTCAGATTGGCTTTCTCTGCCAACTTGAACAGGCTGCCCTGTTCAATATGAATTTACCGTCAATTGCAAGTTGAGAGTCGTGGCAAGGGAAATCAGCATCAGTGTTTTTACTTAAGATTTCAAAAACATGACAGAGGGAAGGGTTTGCAGGTAGATATACTATAGGCAGGAGACTCACATAAGACACAGGCCAAATTCAGCAATGCAGTACAGCCAGTCAAGCTGACTTTTTTGATTAACATTGTCAGCAAATTTAGTAAAGGTAATGCATTTTCACTCAAGGTTGCATCTTATAAGAGGCTTCGTTTTCGTGTAGGCAGTAGCCCGCTGAGTAAAAATAAAGAGGCCAAGAATAAAAAGGTGCTGCACTTTATCTATAGGATTATTCGCAGCATATGTTAATTAACGAGACTGATTCGATGGTTAGTTTGGTTGTATATGCTTTCTGTAGCTTCAGTCATTCCAAACCAAAGAAAAAAAGAAAAAGAAAAAAGTCTTATATCAACCCTGTATATTTACGCATATGGACTTGGTCAAAGGAATCTATTGAGGTTTGAAAGTGATTAGCCCGATCTCCTGGCGTCCAAAATGATCGGGACCCTATGTATATTTAGATTTTTTTTTTTTTAGATAAGTATAATCAATGCCTTATGTCTTTTCCGCTCCAAATTAGATGACAGTTTCTTATTCAACTGATTTTAAGATGGAAAAAGACTTGTTTCGGTTGGTAATACGACTCTAGTTCTGTCGCGACTCACTGCTTAATCTTTTTGGCGGGAAAGCACAAAAAAAAAAAACCACAGCTCTAGGCTTGATCTTATGCCTTGACTTTAAAAGTAAACTCCAAGGATTGAAATGACTACATAATGTATTTCCTGAGAGAAAAAGAAGTGATTTAGGTTTTTTTCAAATCCAGAAACCACGCAGATTTTAAAATGACTATGTGAATATCCACACAAGATAAAATAAAAAAAAACCGTAAAAGAGCAAAGAAAAAAAGAGAAAAATAGGGGGTTTATGTAAAATTTATGGATGAAAATGGGATGAATATTGTCTTGTCCAAAACAAGATATATTTAAATTGCTTTTTTTTTTTATTTCTCGACGTGTTCCTAAAAAAGAGCACGACGCTCTCCATGTGCGTTACACCAACGCCCCTACGATGTGAAGGGCAAGAACTCCCTTTTTTGAAATGAAAGCTGTCAGCGCATGTTTTTTTTGCCCATCGATCAAAAAAAAAAAAAAAAAAAAAAAAAAAAAAAAAAAAAAAAACACAAAACGAGAAAGATAACAAAGTCGATCTATCAAAACGCTTAGGTAATAAAGTTGTACTTGCTTCTAAATGCAGTAGTCAAAAAGTACGGCCAGAAATCGATCATCCAACCTAAAATTGCATCTTGACGTTGTCCTACTGCTTGGTGGTTTGTGAAGTCAATATTCTGTCATTTTGGACAGTGTGAAACAGAATTACCCTATTTAGTTATTTTTGACAGGCCTTCCATTTTTAAAGAGGCTTCGGTACCTCAAAAAAAAAAAAAATCGATAGACAAACCTATTGTAATTAGAAACCAAAAGGAAAACATGAGAAGAGCGTGGTTGTACAGATTGACCCGAGAATGACAACTTTTTTATTGTTGTTGTTATTATTATTATTCATATGAGGGGGTATACAAAGAAAGAAGGGAATGAAAATACAGAGAGAAGTGGGGAAGGGGCTATTTTTTTTTTTTTTTTGGGAGAGACTATGTAAAAAGAGTAGTTATATATACGTGATATCAGCAGCACCGGTCCAAAAAGGAGATAGTAACGAAAGAGAGAGAGAGAGAGAGAAAAGGATATTGGTTTGTATGCATAAATGTAAAATCTTAAAAGTTAAAGTGAGTGACTGTAAAGAGCTTAGGAAAGGTAGCTGAGGCTAGCGTTTGACCGGAGCAGGGTAAGGTCTTGGTAATGCAGGCTTGGTGGGTCTGTCAGGTGGCATTGTGAAATCAAAAGAGGTTTTGTTGGATAAAGAAAGGGGAAAAACCACAAAAAAACAACAACACACGCTGGCTTTTATATAGAAAAATAAGCGTCGTACAAATTTGATGTGAATAGTCAAAATTATTATTAACGTGTCTCGATAAGACGTGGTACAAACTTCAAGTTTAGTCGCTGTCAAGGATCAACAAGGCTGCTGCCGATTTTCCTTTTTGAAAACAGGCATTTATTTTCATCCAAAGGAGTGTTTATATTTTTTTTTTTTTGTTTATACTTTATTTGTTTTTAGTATCCAGAGCATATTGCTTTTTTTTTTTTCTTATTTCTTTTTTCAGCTGTCAACCAAAGTGACACTTTGTCTTACCCATTCACCCTTTTGGAGTTATTTTGGGGGGGTGTTTCTCAAGCTATTGCCCAGAAAGCCGGCAAACTCCGTGTCTGAGTGGGGAAAAGAAGTGTAACTAACAATCGGGCCTCATCCGAAAGTGAACAAGTGGATGAATACTTCAAAAAAGATTCTATTTATTTTCCCCCCTTCTTTTTTTTATGGAGTTTCAATGTCCAATTAAGATAGGCTCTGCTCAGCACATTAAACAGCAAATCAATGTTTTTGTTACCTCATTTGTTTTGTTCAGATTTCACCTGTTCTAAAAACAAGAGGTACTTGAATTTCTTTATAAAGAAGCATTTAGAATTCTCTTTCAATTCCTTTTTTAGACAGCCTTCCAGTATCTCTGGGCAGGCTTTCCTTTTGATCGCTTTTCTATCCTAGGTAAATAGTCTCTTTCCGCACCAGAAGAGTAGCTCAGGTTAGTTTATAAAACGCGTCCAAAGGTTTCAGCCGGAAGATGGGAACGAATAGTAATAATAATAACAACAAAATAATAATAAAAATAAAAATAAAAATAGAGAAAGTCATGGTGTTCGCGTGATCCAGTATGTAAGTTTGAAAGCAAAATTGTATCACAGATAAATTCTTTGCTATAAACACAAAAAAAAAAAGCTTATTCTTTTAGACAATAGAATCAATCCATCTTGATTCGATCCAAAAAAAAAAAAAAAAAAAAAAAAAAAAATAGTAAGTCTATCAACCGTTTTTTATTAAAAAACAGAAAGAAAGAGCGCTTAGAGTTAAAGTGACTAGAAAAGCCATGGCAATCTATCTTTTTTTTTTTTTTTTTTTGAAAACAAACAAGCAGAAAAGATAGACTACTGCTTACTCTATCACGCAACGTAAATAAAGTGGCATCATAAAAACTGCTCTAAAGTCTAATTTTGGGGGGAGAATCCCATTACCTTTTTCATACCTCATCGATCCATACTGATGGTCTGTACCACTTAGAATCCAGTCCATATCTATTTGCATGGATACATCTCATCTTACAAAAAAGGGCTTGTCATCCATCATACAGATTGTGTCTGTTTTCTTCAAAAATCGCTTTTTGTTCTTTAGCCATTATAGGTGCTTTCCCCATTTCTGTCCTTTTTTTTTTTCTTACTTTAAGCCAGAAACAAGCATTAAAAAGGCTCACGGAAGCTCGGAACGGTAGTGTTCAACGTGTACTACTTTGTACAAAATGAGCGACCCGATTTCCTTTCTAAGCATAGCACAAGAGCTGCTTTTCTTTTTTCTTTTTTTTTCTTTTTTCTTTGGCTTTTGAATTGTTTTTGTTTTGGTTTTGTTTTATTTTTATTTTTATTTTGCTGGTTTTAGTGCAGATGGCCTTGAAAAGAACCCTCTTTCAAAAAAAAAAAAACAGAGATTATGCTTTGGTCTCCGCTAAAAGACCTTTATTTTTAAAGGATCCACTGTTTGCTTTTCTATTGGCCAATACGTTGCTTTGGTTACCAGAGAAGCTTTTTTGTTTTCTTTTGTATTGAGGACAGTGTCTTACTCTAAACAGCCTTTTTGCCTGGATAACGACTAAAAGATCTCTAGCTTTGCATCCATAAAGAAACTACTACTTCCCTATTCAAGGGCACCAAAAGTTCTAGATCGTGTCTATATATGCTAAATAAAGCACAGCTCTCTTTAGAGGGGAGGATCAAAGCGTATCTATTAAATCGCCCAACTTGCTAAATCAGTAAATAACAAAATCCCACCTGTTCCGTAGCTTTACAAAGGACCCCTCCTAATCACACACCACAAAAAAAAAAAGGTATCCATTGAGTAGCTATCTATGCAGAAAATACAGCCTTCCTTTAGATAGATCGCTTTCTTAAACAAGGACTTTCTAGATGACGATTTATAGCGCTGTTACAGAAATAAGAGCTTCTGGGGTCGGAGACCTAAGCAAGCTTTGGCTAACTTGAAAACAAACATTAGGTTTAGAATCACTGTATAACCTGTATGACTCACTTTAGAAACAGCACTAAGTACATTTCTTGTTGAGAAAAAAAAAAGGTCTCAGAAGAAACTGAACGAAATCATTTTCAAGTCTCTTTCTTTTGGATGTCACTTGCTCAAAAAAAAAAAAAAAAAACTAAACAATGCATAGCGGTTACGACTGACTTACTCTGTTATCACAAAGTACCTCTACCAGATGTTGGCTATATGGAATAGATGGATTCCCTGTAGAGTTACACAATGTTTATTACCATTTCTTAAGTGGTGTGTGTGTGTGTGTGTGTGTGTGCGTTTGTGTGTTTATGTGTGCGTGTATATATATATATATATAAATATTTTCACCTTCTTTATTTAGGTTTTTAAACTGCCCATGGTTAAAATAGTACAAAGAGACTATGGTCTGGATAGAAAAGTTAGGAGTGCCAATCCCAATTCTGATTCTAAATAGATTTCTGATTCAATTATTTTGTCAGCACGAGAGAGAGAGAGTTTTTTTTTTTTTTAGAAACTGAACAAAGGAAAGGCAGACTATTTGTATACCAAGTAATATTGCAGATCCAAAATTTTTGATAAACATTAAACAGCTGCATTTGTGTGTGTAATACTTGACACTACTAATTAATCGCTAATAGGCTGAGTATTGATGCCATAAGTCTGGTGTGATTTTTTCTATGCAGCAATAATAATCAAGAGAAGAATGACGAATAGCCAATGTTATATGCTCAGCTCAATACTTGATTCATGCGTACATTAAAAACAAACCGCTCCCGTCTTTAGGTATGAGCCGAAACATGTGTGGGGAACATCAGAAAACGTGTGTATATGTGTGTTTTAGCTCCGGTACACAGCTTTAGGGTTTATCTTTATTATTATTTGGTTTATGCATAACATGGTCGAATGGATTTCAGACGCTTGTTTTTAATCTCTGTGTCTGTAATTTTCTTTAGAGCAGACAGAGGACAAAGAGTTGAAGGTTCATAAGACCTGTCTATGTTTTTTTCTACCTTGAAATAAACAAGCTAGAAATCTCATATATAGGTTAATGTCGACATGGATTCACTTTTGCTGAAATAAGATGAAACGCTCTAAAGTCTTTGCCAGGGAAGAAAAGCAACGTGTGTTTTTTTTTTATGGCTGTATCTAAACCTGTTCCTGATTTTTTGATATTTATTTATTTTTGTAAAGAAAAATGACATCATCCAGGCTGTGCCCTTGTCACGTTTCTACCTTTCTTAAGAACTCACATAATCTGTTGTCATTTAAAACTTTTTGTCAAATACACGATGACCAAAGAGTGTCTAGTCTTCTGCAGTAGTAATTTTTAGATTTAGCAAGTAGTATGTATCCCTCTAAAAAAGCTTCTAAAGAAAGCGGTGGTTTCTCATATACTGAGTAAAGCAAACATATTTTCTTGAATACACCTCCTCAGGATAGGGAAACAGCCATCTACTTTGGTTGAACTGAGGCAATTGGTTGCCTAGTAGATAGGTTGTATATTTATATTTACAATAAGCCTTTTAACCATAAACATAAATAACTATAAAGTGAACTAAAAAAGTATGTATTTTTGGTATTGAATGTACCAAATAAAAGAAATTTCTTATGTACATTTAATAAGCATAATAATAATAATAAAATTGGCTGTACCCAAAAAAAAAAAGCATGCATAAAAGGGTTTTATCTGTTTCTCTGCTTCTAAATTGCTTAATAAAAAACTCTCGTTAGCAAAATGAAATGAATGACTAAACAAAACGAAATGACGTTTCTTTTTTAAAGTAAGCATATGCATTCAATGTAGCTCTATACAAATTCACTATTCAATGGTCATGATAGACCCAGTGTATATAGTATAAAAAAGCGCCTTTCTAAAACAAGCCGAAGTCTACGATAATCTACAACATAAAATCTCAGTCAAACTAAAAACTTTTGTATGTAGCTTGACAGTCTACAACTCTTTACCAAGCATGATGCATATACAAGGAGATGAAAAGACAGTGAGGAGAGAAAGGGGGCGTGCAAAAGAGTAAATGGCCTTTTTTTTCTAGGAGCATTGCATAGGATTCACATAATTACGTTCCCAAGAAAAACTCTTATGTCAAAAAAAAAAAGTCCGACTTGCTTCTTGATATTATAGAGCAGAAACAAATAAGGGTAGAACATATATAAAAAGGACTGTCAGAAAATAAGCAACTCTTGTTGGGGGGTTTTTTTTTTGGTATATGTAAGTACTTTAAGATTATACATGTATTTTTTCTTTTTTGGTTATCCATATTTTATTTTCTAATGGAGTACAAAAAAGTATTAAGATGCAACGTGGCCGTGTGGTTGACATACGAGACAGAATAATTCCAACCACCGATACCTGCATGCTTTTACTGTCTTTCAAAGTAAAACCCTGTTTTATAAGGCTGTTTATATTTAAAAAAAATTTCCCTTTTTTTTTTCTCAGTTCTTTATACGTACATGCATACATCATAAGCGATAAAATCAATGAAAGCACACATATAAAGTAAGGAACACACAAAGGTTTTGGATGCGTCTAAAAAGAAAGGGAAAAGAATCAAGATTTCTTGGAGTGTGCTTGGATACTAGGTGTCAAAGGGTTTATTTTAACATTTGAAGTCCTGTTCAGACTGTGCAACAGGACGACCATTTTTTATTTTATGTTTTGTCTATATTTTATGATGCTTTGAAAAAAGCCGACAGACGCATACTCTACTGCATATGATTTAAGAACATAGCCGCGGAAAAATGACAAAAGAGAATGAGGAAAAAAGCAATTTAAAATTATAAAATGAATAATATGCTAGTTCATGTATTATGCTGGTTAGAAATTCAAACGCAGTGGCATTCAAATATAAAAGAGTGTGAGGATCTTCAAGGCGGAGCTTTCTGATATAAATAACCCTTTCTTTGTTCTTTTTTTTTTTTTTTTTACTTAGTTTTTACATCTGTGCAAGAATGGCTGACACTATTGAACTTCAAGACAAAACAGGCTTCCCTTTAATAGAGTACCGTCTTTGGGCTCCAAGTCTTGGAAATGCTAACACTATGCTTTGTTCAAAACAAGAAGAGTCCACATATGCTATCTGTAGTTGTGGGAAAATACTTTCGGCAGGTTGGGATTGTGACGCTTGTAGAACCAACTGCTCTGTCTGTAATAGAGCCTTGGTGCCATTAGAAAAATGTAGCCGCTGCTTCCCTCTATCTCGTCTCTAAACATTTTATATCATCTGCATACCCATCCCTTCTCCATTCTTTCTCTTGCATATACATCTATTACGGATAATCATACAATAAAACAATAACATCTCAATTGGGCTTTTGAAACTCAATTAGTCTTCTCTTTGAAAGCCAAATAATCAATTGCTTTGGTCAATCGCTTCAACTATCGTAACCTACTCTGATATATGCATATGTATAATATATATGTGTATATTACTAACCGTTCCTAAAGCGAATATCTTGTAGACAGCATATTCTAGTGTCTGGCTGAAAAAAATAAGCTTTCTGATACACTGATTGGAGTTATAATCAGACAACAAGAGGATGTTTTGATATAGCCGAGGGATCAATTATCTAAGCAAAAGTGTTCATAGTTAAAAAGGTCGTCTGAAAACTAATTGTTTGCTCTACGGCCCTAGAAAGCATATATATTTGAGCAACAAAGGTTGTAAGCAAGTTGTTTATTAAAGATACTCCAAAATGCATGCTAATTTTTTTTTTAAATGTCAATTGTCGGGAAAACAAGTTTATCAGTTTTGAATATCTTCGGCGGTTTCTTTGTTTTCGATGAGCAGATGAACCTATTTTTTTAAAATGCCGATAAAAAACACACACATATACATAACCTCCGCTTGTTACTCTTTCGTGGATCGTGTAGGGTCTATTTTAATGAATGTTTTGCAATCTTTACAAGGAGAAAAAAACAGAGGCTCAAACAGAAAATTAAGAAGTTCTAGATTTATTGATAGGTCATTAGTGACCGTTAGTTGTTATTAACAACTTTTTGTAAATCAAAACTAGTCAGACATTTTCTCTTCATGTCTATCGGTTGTTTTGGCTCATAGATTGTTTTTCAAATAGGGAATCAACTGATTTGTCTCTTTATAGCGTCTTTGTTTTCTGCGCATATTTTTTTTTGACGTTCGTAGTAAAATTCTATAATCAAATAGAGTAATAAGTTGGTGCACAGTTTATTTATACCAAAATAAAATAAAATAACACTATTTATAGAGTGGGTGCGTTTCGATAATGCAGTTGGTCAAGTTTTGTCCAATTAAATTACTATTAAGTATCGGATTTTAAAAATTAAAACTAACATAAGCTTGATTGTATAAAAGGGTGTGTGTGTACTTTTTTAGAGTAATAGGGAAGAGGATTAGAGTATGCTTTATTATGAAGTTAGAAAAGATAATACTAATATACAAATAATATGTGGGGAATTGCAGCCAAGGATACAATTGTTCTAGTTTTGATTAATAGATCTTGAGACGCTTTCAAACAAACGCTCGATATCAGTAGCGCATCGAGTAAAAGAGTGGTTCCAGAAACTGTATCGCGGATTTTTAATCAGCTCAATAAACGTAATCAAAAGCCCCCAGGGGTGGGGTCGATTGACAATCAGTCGCTCCAACAACACTCGGGTAATCTGCTCCTTTATAATCTCTTGGTTACCCTCAGCGAACAAATAGAGGATAACACAGCTAAAGTAATGTGTATGGCTATTAGGGTATCGCAGTTGATTTGCAATGGCGCTCAGAAACAAATAGCGGCCTTCAGAGTCGAGTTCGTTCAACAGGTACTGAAAGATTTGTATTGGGGATCCTTGATTTACTGGGATACCTTCAGTAACTCCTGTGACACCTACATAAAAGACAAGTGCATTTATCAAAGATACGTTATACTTTGTGTCACTTGGTTCCTTATTGAGAAGCTTGGTAGACAAAGAATGAAAGAGCTTTGTCTTGTCAGCCTGCGGCTTCATCATGTCGTCGATTTCTTGCTTAAGTTGATCCGTTTTCAAGACACTAGTATAATCAGATAAAATACTGGGTGGTTGGTTAATGTCTGGGAGCAGATCCACTTTCAGGTTGGGAGTAAACGGATCAGGTAGTCGCATATGGCGGGGAAAGGCGCTTAAAATTAAATTACGGAGTTGGATACAAGAGGCTGGTATTACATCACAGAAACTATAGTGATAATCGCAGAGGAATTCAGGAAAATCGTGAAGCAGTACAAGTAGTACCCTCAAGGTTCCTCGGTAGAGCATTCGCGTTGTTTCCTTCAGTTTGGCAATCTGAAGAAAAGGATTAAGGAATTGGAAGAGGTGCATAAGAAGCTTTTGAAAAGTGGGCCACCCCTTTTTAATAAAAAATCAAGAGCATGTTAGATTCTCAACAAATTTGTTATACAACATACCTTTTGGTTCTCAGCTAGTAGTAACTTTGGCATAAAAAGTCGATGGGAGATCAATTGTAGCCACGCAAAAGTAAACCCAGGGAATTGTGAAGGCTGAAGCGCGCTTAGCGTATTACTCATTGCGCTTAAAAGTGACATATAGATTTTTTGCAATTGTTGCTCGGAAGTGTGTAGTTCGCAAAGCAAGCTGGTAAACAACCTCAAAAAAGGGCGCTGATCAAATTGTTGTTGACGCTGCTCATGAACTTGAGAAATAGTAAGTGCGATGATGGATAAAACGTTTTTGAATAAGTTGACTCTATCGTTTTCGGCTGGTTCTGAAGCAGAAAGCTGAGGAAGCTCCATGAAACAAACAATCAACTTGGAAAAGGCATCGATAGGTAAATATATAAGTCCTACAGGTTGGTTGGGTAGCTGCTTGTGTGTTGTAGCATGGTCTACAGAAGCCTCTATACATACACGATAAAAGAGCGAAGACATTTCCTCCATTTTGAAGATGTTCTGTTGAGAAAGCTGCGTGACAAAAGCTCTAAGGATTTTTTCCGTGCTTGTAGGGTGTTGATAGAGTCTAACCCACTCACTAAACAAAACATGCATCTGCTCACGAACGTTTATCTCCTCATCTGATAGGTTTTGAGAAAGAATAGAAGGCTGGTTTAAAATGACTGTCCCAGGATTATTGTTTCCAGTAGCAGAGCGCCTGCGCATTTCTTCCACTAAAATCATAACACTTTCAGGCATATTTCCTCTAAATCGATTCAGTGCTTCCAAGGACTTTATGAATTCTTGACGAGTAGCTAAAGAATTTTCTTCAAATAAACATGCGAAGATCAATCTAGCAGTGAAGTCTACCGCGCTCGCTCGACCGCTATCTATCAAATTTGCTAGCTCTTGGTCTTGTTCAGGTAGGTTTATAAGGTTGGCTTTGATGAGTGCAACAGTGACAGGCACGTTATATTTGCGTTCGTCATCTGCATGGGTTAACCAGGAGGTGACAAGGACACCAACATTAGGTGATACTTCACATAGCCTTTCCAACAACACAACGTAAACCTCACGGCCTAGCTGTGTATCGCATTTATAGAGCAGCTGTACTACCTTTTGTGCGAACGTTCGCGCAGCCTCAGCTTTATCAAAACTGGCCATGGCCAATAAAGGTATCTGATGAATGACAGTAAAGATGTCATGTTGATGAGGAATCGCGCTGAAACTTGGTAGATTGGTTACATTAATAAATTTTTCTAGCTCTCCAATGCATTGAGCAAATCGCTCCAGTGTTTGGTGTGCACTTGCTTGTTGCTGCTGCTGGTCCATACTTGTGGGAAGACTGCTGTTGAATCCAGCATGCAGTTCATGGTGAGACATGTTGGTGTTGGCGGATAAGCTACTGCGAAGCGGCTGTTGTTGCTCAAAAAAAGATGGATCTACCATCTGTCCGTTGATAGCGTGGGGTGCGACTCTAGGTATGTGGATGAAATCTTCATACACACGGAGCTGGTTGGCTTGAAGTCCATTAGGTTTAGGACGCAGAGGTTCCGGAAGCGTAGCGGAATACCTCGAAACAGAGAAAATGTCCATGTCAAAGTAAGGCTGGACGCCATCTCTCTCTCTATGCTTTTTACGGCTGTTGTAAGCCATAGCCATGACTTCGTCTACTTCAGCTATTACTTTTTCCATCGCTGTCTTTTCAATCACAGTACAAACCAAATCCAAGTTTTCTGTAGCAGTCAACGTAGCCGCTTGCTCTGCAGCGACTTCACTTAGACCGTTTGCTACAAAAATACTACGCAAATGGGTTGCCATGCTTGTGTGCAGGGGCTCTTTGCATGTTACCATTGCCAAACTTCCTGCCAAACTCTCTGCCATCAAATGAGCCGCTTTTCTTATTTTCTTTTCGTCCGATTCCACAGCAAAGTCTTTTAAAATAAGCTCTCGAGTCGAGACGGAGGCGATGGCCACTGATCTTTCCACGACAGGACCGATAATATCAAAAATAGACTGTTTGACTGCTTGCAAAACCCATCGTTTGGAGTTTGGCTGTGAAGCGTACAAGGCAATTTGAGAGTTAAATGTCAAATAAGGTCCCAAATTAGGAAGTTGTATAAATTCTTCTTCAGCCTTATCAGCTCCAACGGGCAAAGGTGCGGGTGATGGGATCTGAGAAATCAGGTTTGTGATTGGAGGGCGTGACATAGGATAAAGAGAGTTTTCGGGCTTAACAGCCATACCCGTTGTTTGTATCAGTTGTCTTTGCTTGCGGCTTTTCAGTGTCTGTGTGGGCTGTATAGTATTCAATTCGATTGATAAAGTTTTACAAAGCACTTCAATTTCAAATTTCAAGTTCAATTTAAGTTCTGCATTTTGATAAAGTTCAACCAGTAGTCTAAGAATAGCCATCACCCATGGGTTGGGAGGAACAAATACACTGTTTTTTTTCCCTTGTTCTAGCACTTTGCAGACAAATGGAATAATGACAATCAACCTTCCAGTGTCATACCCTTCGAGAAGAAGCTCTTTGAATGAAATGCATTTTTGTTTGATAGGCACGTTCTGAGCCAATGTCATGTCACCAAGCCATGCACCAAGGTTTTTTAATAAGGTGCGCTCGGTAGAAGAGGAAACAGTATTGTCGGAGTTGAGTAGAATTTTGATATTGAAGAAAGTCTCTCTAATCATGTGTTGGTATAAAAGCGGGCTGTCTAATAGCTTTAACAAAAGTATATACAGATCGTGATAGTTGGGCTCTATACTAGCACGTTTCACTACTAGGTAGCTACTAAACCACAAATAACTAGATTTCTTTAGTAGTTCTTTAAGCTCTGACGCTTTTGTTTCCAAATTGTTGTGCGCTACATTATTTATAATGAATAGAATCTTGTCTTGGGTAGGCTCATTAGGTGTTTCGTATATAATGTTTTCGTTGGTACTGTTTGAAATGTTTGGCACAAATACTGCTGTAAAAATCGTAGCTTGCGATAGCGGTGTCTTTTGCTTTTCTAGCGAGAAATTGTTTGATGTAGAAGTGGGGGGCAGGCTAACGAGAGCCTGGCTTTCTGCTATGTTAGGCTGGGGTGGTTGTTGTGTTCGTTGCTGTTGTATTTTCCCAATGTGCATAGCTGACTTCACCATGCTGACCATTTCAGGATTGGTTAATTGAAGCGCTGGAGCTTGTGTCAGATGAAAGCAGTATTGAGGCCATTCTGGCAGTCGTGCCTGAAATTGTGTAAGAGCTGTTAGACCAAATCTATAGATTTTTGTGCCGGGTACGTGACCTAAAGCATCTAATACGTAGCGTAATGCTAAACCCAATGTGCTGTATGCAAATAGGCGATGCTGAATAAGCTGACCAAATAAAATGCTGGTGATTGTCAGCTCTTTTTCGGGATATTTGGGAAAGAAGTTGTATTCATCTAGGAGGTTGTGAAGCATACATGCATATACATCGTTCTCTCTGGAATCTTTTGATTGGCTAAACATTCGAAGCTTCTCTATCATTCCTTCAATTGAAATTTCGCCACTGTAGATTTTTTCGTAATAAGAGTTGGCTTCATCTTCGATATCCTGTTTGAAGGTTACATTGCTGGTTGGAAGTCCAGGTGCTTTTGTGGACACTTTCTTCACTGCAGTTTCTGGAGTCGTTTCGTTGGATCCCTTCTGACTTAGCGCTATGTATCTAGACTGAATTTCGTGTACCATTTCTTTTTCTTTTGTGCTGAGTTTGCTGATATGCATAAATTTTTAACACCTCTTTTTGTATCACAATCTTTTGCTTTACCTGTCAGCAAGTACTTTGGTGAATATATTGACTGTGTCTACAGACAAGGGGACAGTCATAGGTGCCATCTGCGAATCTTGTCTAGACAGCTCAGCTCTAACTTTAGTACTAAGGAAAGCAAGGCATGTCTTAGAAAATGCCTCGCCGTGTTCGTTGCTTTTGTCTAGTAACCATTTCTCTAAATTCAAATACTCTCTACGTGCTGCTAATGCAGCCAAGTCAATAGTAAATAAAAAAGACTGGAGATCAAGTATAGAGGGCAAAATCTAAATCATATGCAGTGAATATCTCAGCCCAGCTTATACTCCTTGTTTTACTTACCTTTAGCTCATGAACAAACGCAAGTATTCTTGTTAACGCGGTTGGGTCGTTGTTGTATAACTCGACGATATTTTTTTTAAACAGCTCTGGTTTTGCTTTCCAAAATTTGGTAAAAACAAAAACGCTATGGGTATTTCCTGTGAAATAATACACGATAAGTCTTGCAAATAAGTCTTCGTGTACTTTGTTGGCAATAGGCTAATATGTATTACGTATTAATACAAACGTCATCATCAACCAAAAAAAAAACTCACGTCAATCTGAAGCAGTCCCATAAACACAAGCTCAGGACTTTTGTTGACCATCATTTCTAAAAACACTTTGACATCGTCGATGACAGATGTATCAGCCAATTTGATTACACACTCTATCAAATCTAAAGAGTTTAGCTGCTCTTTTACAAGTTGATTAGCTAGTGATTTGTTTAGAGAACTCGCGGTAGTAAAGTCGAAAGCTTCGATCACTTTTCTTTTTGAAGAGTCTGGGAGATTTACGTAGTCGGTGGAGGCGTTTGCCATTTGATACAATGCACTGAGCTGCCCTTTCAGGTTTTTCCACTGGCCAAAAAATACACTGGCTGGAAAAGGATTGTTCCCCTGTAATTATTCAAGTCATTAGTATCCATTAGGCTCATTGTTTTCAATATCTTACCTGCGGACAAGCTTTCCAAATGTCGATCAATATATCCAGGTCTTTTGTTCCGTATAAAAAAAAGTGTTTGCAATCTAGGTATTGAAATATCGCTGTCCAGTTTAAAGTAGGGGCCTATTTAATAACAGTTAAGGGGTTTACTTTTTTTTTTTTTTTTTTTATTTTTTACCGCTTCTTTTATACACAATACAAAGTTATCTACTCTCCAAGTTGCTTCCCTTGTTTGAGAGCCAACACTAGTCATGTTTGATTGGGTTCTGACCATATGTCCTATTGCTTCTGCTATTTCCTTCTCAGTAAAGTCAGTGATGTCAGAAAGCAGTTCTCGAAATCTGCTAGCAGAACTACAGGATTCGTAACCCCCTTCTAGAATTATTTTGCAAATACGGCCTTCTGTTCGCTCAGTATCTTTGTTGCTAAAGCAGGCAAAAGTCGAAATGAGTCAATGCATAAAGGTCTGTAAAACGTGTTGAAGAAACACTTACTCTGTCATTGTACTTTGTCTTGACTCAATAAATTAGCTATGTGTTTTGAAACAAGATAAATGTTCGCATGTGTTTATACAACACTACATCATTAGGATGTACAATCTTCTTACCTTTTATAATACAATTTTTTTTTTTTCTCCTAAAATTTGAAAACACGAAAGAAAACGCTGGGATTTACTAGGAAGCTGTTGTTCATTAATTTTTCTCCCCAATAGGGTGCATTTTATCGGCTTACAAAAATCATTTGTAACAATAGGTAAAGACGGCGGCAGTTGAAAACAAATCCTCCTGTCAATGTAGAGTAAGAAATACCGTTGCATAACGACAAAGCAGGTACACGAAAACGTCATAAAAAATAACACCTCTGGTTTGTAATACTGAGCGTGGATTTCTTACTTTGTTCATCTTCTTTTTTCTTTGATGGACTTGTCAGTTCTGATTCTGAAGACCTATTTCAAGGTATAAAAAAGTAAACCAACTATTAAAATACGACTTTTGGCTGACAGACCTATACAAACTATTTTAAATTAAATTCTTTTAGTTCACAATAACCTTTTTTTTTTTTTTTTTTGGGTTGTAGATCATACAGTCAGCCATTAAAACAGCCTTTCGCTAAATTCTCTGGCTGTATTCAGAAGCAAAAAAAAAAAAAAAAGGAGAGCAAAATCCATAAACAAAGCTTATTTTTTTGGAAACACACACAATTAACTGTGGAGGTATATAATTTATTTACAATTTTAGTCACTGTCACTAAAAAGTGAGTGATTAACAGTCAGAGTATGTATACATGTATTTATACTCAAACTGAAAAGCAATTATTTTGGGTAAAGTTGCCATCAGCACAAAAAAAGAGGGGAGTGGAGCGATCATTACTTTGAGCTTACAAATGCATTGGAGAAATTGATTTTTTATCGCTTCAGGTCTATTCCTGATCTTGCATAGAACATATCGAGCTTTAGTTGAAAACAGTCTCTATATAAGACATCAATAGTTTTTGTTGTCTGTAGTCCGGACCGCAGATGTCTGACAAAGGCATAAAAATTACATGCCGCAACTAGTCTGTTTCGACAAGCACGATCGATGCATTGCCATTCCATATCTTGTTCTTTCAATTTGAAGCGAAAAACGTCGGTTTGCATATCCAACTTTGATCCGCATCCATAACACTGAGAGACAGGGGCAGAACGAAATCGAGAGACAAACGACAGACGTTTTATTCCCTGTTGCTTCAAAGGGGTTGTGCTTTCAATGAAGCAAGGAGAGTGAATGATGGAGTCAAGTATCTTTTTGACAGCCAGTCGAGAAAACCCAGAACGTAAACAGGGCGTTACATCTGCCACAAGACTTTGTTTCAAAAATGAAATTTTATGTATACAGTCGATTGGAACGCTGGATGCAACCATGTCTTTGAATAGATCGAAGCCCTCTTTGTCCAATGTCTCTGTTTCTTCTAGGTTTGTTTTCTCTTCAGTTAATCTTGTTTTTAGCTCCTGAAGTTGGTCTCTTTCTTTTTTCAATTCCTCATGTGCCTGAGCTAGTTCTTTTTGTGCTTTGATCAAGTCTTTCTCGGTGGAATGATATGCTTCCTTTTCGCTTGTTACCATTGCATTGGCCTGCTCAAAAAGATTTTGTGAAAGCTCTTTGATTTCGCTCTGCATATCGTCTTTTTGTGCCTTTGTTTTTTTTGTCGCGTCAATTTGCTGAATAAGCTTTTTATTTAAAACAATGAGGTCTTGTTGCAGCTCTTCTATTTGAACGGATTGCTTTTGTAAAAGGTCAGTATGAGAGAATTCTAACGAGGGGCACGATTGAGCAGACTGCAAACTGTTTAGGGTAGACAGTGACGATGAAAATGAAGGTGTTGAAAGTAAAGGATGGTTATAGGATAGGGGAGGAGGGGCTAGAAGAGGCACAGGCTCACTCTCTTGCGCAATAACAATGGTGGGATTGGGTGCATTTTTTTTCCAGCTCATATTTGGTTTCAGTATTCAAACGAAAAAAAAGAAAAGAGGAAGAAAGTGAGTAGTCAAAAGATAAAATGTTTGGATATTGCCTTGCTATTTGCTAAATTTTTTTTTATATAGATTTTCTCGGAAATTTCTTTTTTTTTTTTTTTTTTTTTTTTTAAAAAAAAAACTACATGCTATTCAAACAAGCTGACATCCACAGGCATTTCAAATGTAGGTGCCTCAAGCTCTTGCCAGTTGTTGAAGCTTAGTTTTGCAAAATGAATGGTATCTTTTGCATAGTTTTGATACAAAGTAGAAACAAATGCTTGTTGTTTGTGCATATAGATCATTTCAGACCACATACAATACCGAATAAATACAAGACGGTCTTCCTGTACCGATAGTTCTTCTTCATCCTATACACAAATACATGTCAGCTTTATCTGTGGGGAGTTTTTTTTTCTTTAAAATAGAAAGGTGCGTTTAACACTTTACTATTCGAATAGACTCTTGTAGTTTTTCTGCCTCTGTCTCCATTCCTGGGATTCCTTTAGTTTGGTGCAGTTTTGCTCGATTTGAAGACAGGCGCTTGGTAATGTCGTCCTTCTGATATAAAGACAGTTTACGCCTTCTTTCTTCCAAATCCTACAAGACAGCAACGTGAGCAATGACACTTCAAATCAGGCTATTCAGCACCTCTATTTACCCTAAAGGAGACAACCAAGTCTCTAAACCTTTTAAGGTTTTCTAGTATTCCATCAGTAGCGCTCCCAACCTGTCAATTAACTTGTGATTAACAATCGATTCTGAAGAAATTCAACCAAAAAAAAAAGAAAAGGAGGGGGCCACTTACCTGACTTTCTAGTATATTGCTTTGAATTTGCATATGCCTTGAGACAGTTTCGTATCCTCTAACTACACATTGACAATTGACACACTCTCCAGCATGATATCTCAGATCTGCTTCTGCTAATGAACTAGAGATAATATGTACATCAGTTCTGTGTTTTCTATGATTGTTCATTTACTTTAATGCAATTGAATATCTAGAAAAATCGGCAGCCTGACCATTCATACGTCGAATCATTCTTTCCATAATAAGACAAAGATTGATATAATGATTGATGGTAGCAGAAACTCTTTTTTTTGTCTTTTGTAGCTGTTCGTCCAGGTTCTCAGGTACAAGAGCCTCAAAGTGTTGAACAGAGATACGCTGTTTCCTTTTAAACTCCTCGTCCAACGAGGGCTGGTTCTGTTTACGCCAGACTGCCAGTTCAGAAGGCTCAGTCAGAAATTTCGAAACCACCTCATCTTGACGCAACACAGGATGCCGAATGATGGCATTGATAAATCTAGAAAGACCTCTACGCCGTTTTTCTAAAAAGGCTACATCCTCTATAATTTTTTTTTTTTTTTTTGTGTTAGATATACTGACTGTATTTCTGGTTTGTCTTACTTCCTCCAAACTTTTTGGGTGGCAGGTTAGGTATAGCTCTGAATGGATATCTCTTTAGCAACACCTCCCACAGCCACCAAAAGTCGCTATATCTTCTCAAAACAATCGAAGACCGTTTTTCATTGGTTACGATATAATTGACATGCTTAAAAATAAAGCCTTCTCTTTCCGGTGCTACTGTGATGGCCACTTGCTCTACATTTTCAAACCAATGCCGAGTGTCCAGTAACGGCTTATCATCTTTTTTTATTATTGACTCATTTTTCTGTCCAGGGTAACGAGTGGTGAGAGGTTTTTCGGGCTCTTCCATAAGGAATTGGGGTTCTGGTATATCTAAAGAGAGGTTAGAGCAGAAACAACTGAGAATGAAAGATGCCTACTTTCTCGATGTCTGTACAAGTTCTCAATGGTGATCTCTATTCGTATTGCAGGTTAGCTGTGAGCTATCGATGCGCTCTTCTTATTTTTACCTAGCTTGTTCTGAGCGCAAGTCAATAAAGCGACAGCTGTATTGAATTCAGACTGAGTTACATAAGATACACCATTTGGTGCTACAATTTGCATAATCTATTTTTTTTTTTTTTTGGTGATGAGATCGATCCTTATGCCTCTTTTTTTTTTTTTAAAGAATGTGCTAACCTTCTCGATATGATTAGCAGATATCCTTCCTTTAGACAAGACGTTGTTTAATGCTGTCAAAGAAACCCGGCCCGATCTTTGGTTTTGCGAATACAAGGTATCGTAGATTTTAGGCAGTTGGATTCCACCTACAACACACAAGAGCTTAGTAAAAGAAAATAGCTATACTCTTCATCGTCATTTACTCAAGACATTTGTAGAATTATATTCGACCGGCCTTTTTGTCAAAGGAGAGGTATCCGCTGCATCTGAGGTGGTGTGATTGACAATGGTGTTGAAATTAGGCGCTGTAAGCGATCGACTTGGGTCGGGAAAAGGGGAAGAAACAAAGCTGTTGCCCCAAGGATCCTCTTCGTATTGAGTAGAAAACATAGAAGTAGACATAGTGTTTCCCAAAAAGGTGTTTGAAGTATCGAATATAGAGTTGGAAAGAGGGTCTTCGTCCTCATGAAGCATGGTCATTAGGGCTGTTTTTATATGAAAAAAGGAAGAAATGAGAAAACAGCGGAACAAGAATTTATTGTTTTTTTTTTTTTTTTTTTTTTTTTTTTTTTTGGGCATAAACATCATGAAAATTGCTCCTATCTTTTTTTTACAAACAAATCTCACAAGACAAGTGGTTCATGACTTTAAAGCTTAAGTCATGGTTTGTTTATATGGGATGACCAGAAATTCCCTGGCTTTTTCTTTTTTTTTTTCTTTTAAAGAAAGCCTAAAAAGAAAGGAGCAGAAGCGTTTTTTTTTTTTTAAGGATGCTTTTGGCCTGTGCCAAGTATTTGCCAAGATCCCTTGCACATAATTGCTATGGCCTAAGCGTATTTCGAAAAGGGGTAAAAGTCGACTTTTTTTTGGTGTACAAGCCCAAACAACAACAGAGGTCACAATGTTACTCAATTCTTCTCGCCTATTACTGTGCTCTACTCAACGAATGGCTTAGGGATCCACAGTCTGAAATAAAGATTCGTACTGATTGGCTACTTTGATTGTCAAGACTTTGTAGTGTGTCCTGTGCATTCCTTGATATTCTTGCGTTAAAACCTAAGCTATCCTTGTGTACAATGGTTGTTGAGAAGCAGATAGGTTGTACAGTTGTGAGTTTCAAAGTAGCTATTGTTTCAAACAAGAACAAATCCAAAAATGTCACTTTCATAACAATAATGCTGAGTATAGATTGCTCCTGTGACATTTGTTTTTATTTGAGTGCTTTGGGCTTCGTTCATTGAAAATTGTCTTATCGCGATGATGAAAATACCTCTTTTGAAAAGCGCTCTATCCTTTTTTATTGTATAAATGAAGCTATACCAAGCGCCCCCTTTGCCAACGTAAAAAAAAAAGAGGCGGAATATAATATAGGCCGTTTCTTTAGTTAACATTCTAAAGTTATTCAGAGGAAAAATGCACAAATGAACTTGACCACATTTTGAAAACTTCAAAAAAAGTTGGCGTGTTACTAAAAGGGATTCAAACTTTAAATAAGGATGCTTTGAAGAGAGGAATCACCTGCAGAAGCTGCATCAATACTACACAGGATGTAAGCAGCACAAATGGCAGGTTGAAGAGACTAGTTTGTTTATACTCAATCAATAGGGCCAAATGGGCTACTATGACGGGGCTTATAAAAGGTAGAGCTTTTTTTTTTTCAAGAAAACTCTCTTATTCATTTGCAAAAAAAAAAAAAAAAAAAAAAGAGTTGTTATATGTAGTGACCACATCCGTACTAGAGAAGAGCTAGAGCACACTGTAATTCATGAGTTAACACATGCTTTTGACTCTTTAAGGAAAGGAAAGTTTAAAAGTATATGTCACTTGATTGCATGTGGTGAAGTAAGAGCTAGTGCCCTTGGTAAGAAGACGACTTACCGCTCTCTCTGCTAACTCTACCACCATATAGGACAATGCTCAGACATTAAGCCAGAGAGAGAGAAGTATAAGTGTATTTGGAATGATGCCATGAGGTCAACAGAGATTCACTGTGGGACTGAGAATTCAAAAAAGGTCCTAAAGGAAGTCTTTGCAAACTGTGTAAAAGATAAAGCCCCGTTTTAATCAGCTGTACATATTACATATTTTGGTTTACTGTGTTTTTCTTTTTCAAGTACTAACATTGCATGTCTCCCTAAGTTATTACCTTACACATTTGTTATATTTGTTTAAAAACGCTCCCCTCTCGCGTTTTATGTGTCTTGTAAATCAAAACCGTATACCTTTTTTATTATACTTTCAAAAGCCAAGCACGGTGGGAGTAAATAAAGGAACCCGTGCTGGAGAAGGTACTTCTCTTCTAGTATTGCTTTTTTATTTGTGTCAATTAATCAGTTTTTCTAGAATCAATCTGTAAAGTTACTGGCCCATCATTGCTTATGTCTACCAACATCATGGCTCCAAATCTGCCATCTTGAATTTTGGCAGGATCGTATTCCTTGCCTAATTTATCCAAAAATTGCTGGTACATTATTTTGGCAGGGTCTGTCTTCATAGCTCGGTGAAAATCCGGCTTATTTCCCTTCACACATGAGCCTTGCAAAGTAAACTGCGACACGCACAAAACTTCAAGGCCGGCGTCTTTCACGCCCTTCTTCCACATGACATTGTTGTCGTCAAAGACTCTCAGGTTCAAGATTTTCTGCACCATGTAATTAACATCTTTCTCAGTGTCGTCAGTAGCAATGCCCAAAAGGACACAAATGCCTTTTTGAATTGAGCCAACCACAGTGTTGTCTACAGTTACGCTTGCCTTAGTAACTCTTTGAATAACTGCCTTCATTGCTAAAAAAAAAAAAAAAAAAAAAGGTCTCCTTTTTGATACATACTACCGGAGCCATAATTTTAAGCTTATCTGAATCTCAAGTTCTGTTTAAAGGTCTAATTATTTACAAAAAAAGCAACAAAAGTATCTGTTTTTTTTTTTTTTTTTTTTATACTCCAATACAGTGTAAGCCAAAACGCATCAAAACAAAACGAAAAGATAAATTCAAGCCAGAATTCATGGTATAAAAAAAGAAATAAAATCCCTTTTTTAATGATTTATACATGAAATAGCTTTTGTGGCATATTTTAATTGTAACACACACGATTGCTTTTTTGCAGCTAAATCTGCTCCGCCCTCTTTTTTTTTTTTTTTTTTCTTGTATTGTATTTTTTTATTGTTCTTATGTCGAATCCAATAGCCGATACAGCAGACTATTTTGTTCAACAAAAACAATACCAACACCAACATAGTCTCCAAGAAACCCAGTATCGAAATACAGCTGACAGGCCATGGACTAGAGTATTGAATCGCATTTCGTTCCTGATTCCACCTACTCATTCACGTACAGATGATGACTCTATCTACCAAGATCGAGATACTTTTGAGCTTATGACAAGCGGTAAAACCGGCGACGGTAGTACTCTGGATGAAGCCTACAGCACCCTAACAGTAAAAGAAAATGAATTGAAACTCAAAAGACCAAAAAACGAAGAGGAGGAGATGCTACCTTCTGCTGATGACCTCTCGAGGAAGACCAGGTCTTACCATTCCAAGGAAGAAGAAACCAGCGGTTATTTCACTCGCCCATTTCCTGAAAGACAGCAGGCAGAGGAAGCAACTTTAGAAAGCTACAAACCCATCACACTCCCTGAAGAAGGTCGAGTCAAAGACAAGTGGGACAAAACAATGGAAAAACTTAAATTAATCGCGCACATGAATCATCCCCCACCTACTCTTCAACCGATTCTTGGACCTTCTCATACATTAGCCACCTATTACCCGCCTGCATTTCACCCTTTATTTACTGCATTTACTAGAGATGAATATGGAAGAAAACTAGTAAGGAACATACAGTCGATTTTAAATTTGCTCAATGTCTTTTTTTTTAATAGCCACCTATCTTACTACAATGTATCTATGTAAGTTTCCCCTACCAAAAAAAAAAAAAAAAAAAAACCTTTGAAGGTTGTTAATATGCATATCAATTTAGGCAACAGCTACAGATTCAGAGTATGTTGATGGGACGCATTGGGTATTTAGAATTGAACTTCAGTATGGCGATGTAAAGTGGACGATCTGTCGAAACATTGCTGATTTTATGGCTCTACACATCAAACTCAAAGTCAAATCCAATTTGTACGACCCTGTCCCTGATCCGCCAAATTTCCCCAATCAATTATCCAACCTATTAGACACAGCCAAATCTACGATCGGTCTTTCTGAAGGCAAACACATCTATTCCACACGACGGTCTGAGTTAACAAATTACCTTCGAGCGCTTCTTCTACGTGCTCCTGCGATAGCAAGCTATGATATATGTGAGTTTTTGGAACTGTCTGCTATTAGTATTGTACATGATATGGGGTGGAAGGGTAAAGAAGGATACTTGAGAAATCGTATGCACCACGTTGCAAAAGGGTTCTTGTGTCTTGCTAGACTCAACAGGCGGTGGACCACAGAATGGATCTTACTACGTGACTCTTATATTGCTTTTTGTAAGGACGCTTCTTCTGGCGTACCGACCGATATCTTGCTGTTTGATAGCTCGCTCAAGTTTGAAGTACGCGAGCCCCGCGTTTATCTTGGTAGCTATCACATCAAAATACGCAACCAGTCTCGAGAGATCGAAATCAAAGGAACAAAAAGAGAGGTTGATCAATGGGTACAGAGTATTCAAAAAGTCAAGAATGAAAGTCCTTGGGTACGCCATAATCGCTTTGGCTCTTTTGCACCTATTCGTCATAACGCAAAAGTAAAATGGTTTGTTGACGCTGAAAGTAATAAAGAGTTTTATTTTATTATTATTGTCCTTGCTCATTCAATTCTCTTTTTTTTTTTTTTTTTTTTTTTTTTTTATTATTATTATTATTATTATTTTATCAGATCACTTCAATGCTGTAGCTGAAGCCATTTTGTCTGCCAAAGTTGAAATTTATATTGCTGATTGGTGGCTGTCTCCGGAACTGGTAAAGCTTAAAAGAAATACAGATAGATTGTTCATGGTTTATACATATTACAAAAGTAGTATTTAAGAAGACCTCCAGAGGAAAACCCAGATTTTAGGCTAGATCGACTATTGGAACGCAAAGCGATCGAGGGTGTCAAAATATATATCGTGGTGTACAAGGAAATGTCACTGGCTTTAACAATCGATTCCGTACATACAAAGCAGTGGCTACAAAGCTTACATCCAAATATCATCGGTAAGCGACTCCACTTTCTTCCCGTTATGTCTTGATTAACAAATTCAATTTTTCTTGCCTATTTGTTTTGAAAAGTACAAAGACATCCCGATCACAGCCTATCAAATGACACTGTACTATTTTGGTCACATCATGAGGTATTGCTTTTAGTTGTTATCATTCATAGTTGTATTTACAAGAGGAAAAAAAAAATTTAGAAAATTGTTGTAGTAGACAACAGGTTAGCTTTTGTAGGTGGACTTGATTTATGCTTTGGGTCAGATAAAACTAAATCGATACACACTATAAGAAGAAAAAAAAACTAAAGAAAACAATCTAATCGTAGGCGATATGACACACACGCTCACTCACTCTCTGACTTTCCTGCAGAGGGTCATGATAGAGAAGTTTTTCCTGGGCAAGACTACTCTAACCCGAGAATGAAAGATTTTGTTGATGTAGCACAGTACGACAAAACACTAGTGGACAGGACGGTGACGCCTAGAATGCCTTGGCATGATGTAACGCTTGGTGTGGTAAATGCAAATACAACATAGAGCGAGGGGAAAGTAGTAAACTTACCTTCCCATACTAGGTTGGACCTATTGCTCGCGACGTTTCTAGACACTTTATTCAAAGGTGGAACTTTCTTAAAGCTTCCAAAAGCATGCATCGATCTCGAGTTCCCTTTCTCATGCCAAAAGGGGAATTTGTTGCGGCAAGAGATGAGAGCAAGTTTCTGGGCACTTGTAAAGTTCAGCTGTTAAGAAGCTCTGCTAGATGGAGTAGTGACATCGAAAGAGAGGTAGATTATTATTTTCAACAGGCTTATTTTAACTTTAAACCTAGCATTCTGTCTATAACGCCTATATGGAATGCATTTCGCAAGCTCAACATTATATATATATAGAAAACCAGTTCTTCAGTAAGTCAAAAAAAAAAAAAAAAAAAAAAAAAAGTGACGAAAAAACAGACATACCTTTCTAACATAGACAAACCTTAGTTAGTACGACAAAAGAAGACAAGCTTCTTAGAAATAAGATTGCACAGGCTTTAGTTTCTCGTATTAAACGAGCTTATGATAATGGCGAAAAGTTTCGAGTTTATATTGTTATCCCACTTATCCCTGCTTTTGAAGGTGACCTGGCATCTACGGAAGCATCCTCAGCAAGGTAAAAAAAAAAAAAAAAAAAAAGCTAGTTGTTTGTTCGATACTGACAGCGGAACGGGCCAATGTTAGAAATGTAATGCACTTCCAGTACGCAACAATTTCAAGAGGTAGTAGTTCTATTGTGGAGAAGCTTAAGGAATATGGCATAGATCCCGATCAATACATAAACTGGTTTAGTTTGAGAAACTATGCAAAACTCAAAGTACCGATAAGAACGGAAAACCCCTTTGACGATCTGAACAGGGTACCGTCGAGTCGCTCTTACTCTAGTTCCAAGACGTCGAGGAGCAGCTCTTCTCCAGACGATAGGTTCTGCTATGTGACGGAAATACTCTATATACACAGTAAACTAATGATAGTTGACGACCGTATTGTCTTAATGGGCTCAGGTAAAAGCCAAAAAAAAAAAAAAAATGAGTGTGTTTTTAAGCTGGACTAAAAGTATAAAATAGCCAATATCAATGACAGATCCCAGTTAGGTAACCGAGACTCGGAGGTAGCCCTTCTTGTAGAAGATACAGAAATGGTACCATCTTTTATGAATGGCAAAGAATTCAAGGCATCCAAGTTTGCACATACACTACGCATGCAACTTTGGAAAGAACATTTGGGTCTGCTAAATTTCGAAAAGTGGTCAGAGCTACTAAAAGGAACCAAAGAAGAAAGAAAACAAAGGGCTACAGAACCACGCAACCTCTCAAGGCATGCAAGTTTGTACCCAACACTAGCTAGGTCGCATAACAACGCCAAGGACATTAAGGAAATAGAAGCAGACGAGCCGGTTAAGATGCTAGATCGAGCGAGTAGAGTCTACAGTTTATACGATACCTTCAGAACCCATCATCCTGTCAAACGCCATGATGCTGCTGCCCTTGATCCGCTCTCAGATCGATTTTACAACGACATTTGGATGAGGCGTGCCACAGGCAATACAATGATTTACCGTAATTTATTTCGATGTGTACCTGACGATACCGTACACACCTATGACCAACACCGCGCTTTTATACCAATAGACGTAGGGCATATAGCCAACCCAGCATCATCGGAAGCAGAGATCTGCGATCAACTGGATCAAGTCCAGGGACACATTGTGTTATTTCCAAAAGATTACTTAAAAAACGAAAATTTATTGTCTGGTACTATCATTGATAGTGTCACTCCTCTTGTCATCTTTACTTAGCATGATTATATAAATCTGTGGCTGTTATTCCATTCAAGCTAAAACCATGCATATTTTCTTTGCTTTCTATGTTTTCTATTTTTTGTGTGTTGGTGTCAATCGTATTTAGAGCAGATTTTATTTTCTCATCCAGTAACAATTGATCTATTTAACTACTCGTTAGATATCAAGAGACGCATAAGCGAAGCTAAATAGATAAAAAAAAACAAAAACCTTTTTCTATCAACTCTTTTGTTTTCTCTGTGGGAAGCTTAATAAACGAATCTCCAAAAAATGTCCAAGTGTTTTTTTTTGTGGTGCTAATTTGTTTTAAAGCATCTTTGTTTACACTTTTTCTTTCACTAAATTTACTGAGCTAAATAGCATAGTTTCTATATTTATCAGTTGTTGTCTAGACGTTTATTTGCAATGATTCTTACATCTTGCTTGCAAACATAGATTTCTTCTGCTAAATGCTCTTTTTCGGCGAGAACTAAAACATTTTTTCTTTTTGGTGAACTCTACTATATAGTACTTCATATAAGACAATTACTCTGTTCGATCTGGTTTGCAATGGACATTTTTTTTTTTTAATTCGGCGGATGGATAGATGAACAAAGATGGGTAAATAGATGCATTTATTTTTACAAGTGATTATTATTTGTAAGGCTATGTGTGTGGCTTGCAAATTTATCCCAAACTCCATTGTGTACTCAACCAGTCAAAGGTAGTGAAGGCGCTTTCAGAAGAGCAAACAGGTGGAGAAATATGGCCATTTCTTGGCATTGAAATAGAAGACCGGTCTTCGCCAGAATAGAAAGTTGCCATCTTACCGTATCCTTGAATACTGATTACGCGATATTGCGTTAAACCCAATAGCCAATTCTCCATATAGGCACTATTGACTCCAGGTTGCATTCTAGCTCTATTTACTTTTTTGGGGTCTTTGACATCAATGTATTTTGCAACCTGCTCAGGCTCAATATGCTCTATAGGTAGTCCAGTAATGACAAAGCTAGAATCTTTCACAAGACTCTCACTCAAGTACTGGCTGGCCAATTCCTTGTTGCTATTCAGAGATACAAATTCTTTACGCAAATGATTGGAGTCGGTGATCAGAAAAAAGACGATGCGGTTATGATGGCTTTCTCTTTTAAAGCTTGCCAGTTCGCCAGCACACTTCAAAAAATGACCCCATCTTTTCAAGCCATTTTTGTCTAGCTGTGGATTGGCTAGAGCGTTATCGTCTGTGCGGATTTGAATACCGATGCTCAAAACGCTTTTCATTTCGAACAAGCTCTTGTAAGCATTCAGAAAACGTCTTGATCCAATTGTTGGGCGGAACAAGAAATCGGTGATACAGCGAAAGGCGTTTTCCTTAGTAAGGCCTATGCTATTGAGCTGCTTCTTGTATTTTTGAGATAGTTGAAAAGTACGAATAATGAAACCGCGGTTTGAACGTACTTCAATGTACTGTTTTTTTTTTTTTTAAAAAAAAAAGGAAATAAGTACAAAAAAGAAAACTATAATAAAACTTACAGTTCCATTCCACAAATCTTTGAAATCTGTATTTCCACCATCAGGAAGTATAAAAGCAGTTAAGTTTTTCTCTTTTCTGTTAAGCATATCTACTTTCTGATATCCAAGCAACTCATTTTCTGGGTCCGTAAAAAGCAGCTCCATTTCTTTTGGATCGTGGGACCACTCTATATGAGGCCTTTCCCAAACATCCTCCAGAGGCAATGGGTTATTATCAGCCCAATTGAGCAAATATGCTCTGTCTGTCAATAGTGCATAGAAAAACGTGGAGATCATACCTAAATGTTACCAAAAAAAAAAAAAAAAGAAGGATTAGTTGATTCAAAAGATGCATCCAGCTAGTAAAAAAAAACATTTACCACCCATTCTATCCGCTAATCCACCGCATCCTCTGTTACTATTCTTGGGTACTTCTACACATAGATAAGAGACAAACATCGGTCTGCTGTTCAAGTCCAGGCCATCGGGAAACTCCCCCTGCTCATATTTTTTGATCATATCCATATTCTTTTTATGCATCTTGATGTAATCATTTTGCCAGTTACCACATTCGCCCTGCTCATTGTATTTCCATTCGTCAGTAAACCCTCCTTTGCTTTCGTCATATTTCTCACAATACTCTCGATATTCTTGGTTGGAAGCATAGGCTACAGCTTGAAGTAAAGATCGGTGAGGAGAAGGGGGTGCATAGGATTCATCTTTAGGCTTGTCTATGAGGATTGTATTGGGTAGATGACAATGTTTTTCTTTAGGCGTAAAATCGGCAGGTATAAGATCTTCATTTTCAGAAACGGCTTCTGTAGCTCCACTATAAACAGAGTCTTTGTTTTTTTTAATTGAAGAGGGAGGTAAGTCAGAAAAACTGAGTGTATTTGTCTCGAGTTTATGTAATACTTACTTGGGTGAAACAATGAGTAAACTGCCAATAAAATGATGGCGGCCAAGCTGCCTATAGTTAAAGCTTTGGCCATTCTATATTTTGTCAGTAGACTCCCATTAAGATCGCTCTGCGCTGAGTGAACTCTTTGATAAGGCGTAGCGAATGCCATTAAGAAATTACTGAAGGAAAGAGCGTTGGTTGAGCTAGAAAAATGCAAGTTATTTTGTATTTTACAACCTGAGAATCCTAAAATGTCAAATTTATTTCCTCAGCCCGATTTTATTAGGAAATAGAAACTCTGGGCTTTTTTTTTTTTCTGAGAAATCCTTCCAACACTTTACTGTAAGGAGGCTCAAATTTGTTCTTTTTCTGTGATACAAAATAGACCCTCTTACGTCTGTGCAGTTCAACTATTGGCTAATGTACTCTATAAAAGTTACAATCACTCAGTCACACAACGAAACACCACGCAAAAATCTTGACCATCTATGACCGCTAAATGAAATATATTGAGGCTGATGGTACTATCTTTCCTTTGGCGTTCGATACTGATCTTTGGAGGCATACACATATATAACAATATAAGTTTCAAACAGTTAAACAATTCATATGGGGTAGGGGAATTTTTTTTCTTCTTTTTTTTTTTTCTTTTTTTAATTAAAAGTATTAAAACAAAAAGCATTAAGCGTTTTCTTCTACAGTTTGAAGAAGCTCCCAATCCCCGTTAGATGACTCTTTCCACAATGTCACCTTGTTATCGCCGCAAGAAACAGCCAATACATTTCCTGAAAGTGACCAGCTCACACGCCAGACAACATCAGGGAACTTTTCACCAAGAGTTTTGTGGGTCCATTCAGCTTTAGGATGCTCTTGAGTCCAGATCAAGACTGATTTATCTTGTGAACAACTGGCCAAATAGCTTTTGGTGAGTCCGACATTGGGTGCCCAAGCAACGTCTCTAACCCAATCAGAATGACCGTCTAAAGTCTCCTCTTCATTCCAAGACTTTGTATCCTCTCTAAAAAAGTAAATTTCATTGTTTTTTTATAGGCTTTAATTACTTGTATCCCCATATTTTTATCAAGTTGTCGCAACCAGCTGAAACAATCTTTTTCAGTGAGTTTACATTTGCATTTCCACCATTTGCTTGGACCAAACTGCCGGGAATAGCAGCAGGTGCCCAAGTGATTGCATTACATCCAATTCCATGAGCATCTATCATTTGTGTTTCCCAAGATCCGTTGTCTATAAAAAAAAAGAGCGATGTATTATTAGTCAATTCATTAATGTTATCGCTATGTGTCAATATCTACCTTTATATTCATGAATAGAGATTTTTCCGTCAGAAGAGGCACAAGCCAAAATAGCACCAAGCTCATGAGGTGCCCAGGCAACAGAATTAACTATTCAAAAAAAAAAAAGAAAGGCGAAAAGACCATATCAGTACACAAAAACAGCACAGTCATAATAAATTCGCGCGTACCTGAGGCTGTATGTTTGTTGTTTTCGTGAATTTTTGTCCAGACACTATTTTGTTCTTTAAAGATAAGAACACGGCCATCGTAGGCGCAGGAAGCCAAGATAGTACCAAATTTAGGGTGTGCCCAAGCTATTTGCCACACAGGAGCAGTATTGCTAGCTTTGAGTTAATGATTGAAACAGAAACTTCTATCAGTACAATAATTTACTCTGTAATCGTGTGAGTCAAGGTTTGGTTTTCACCATCCATGCTGAAAATTTTTATAGTGTGATCAGATGATGCTGTAGCTAAACGACGAGAGTAGTAGTCGAGTTGAGCATCATGCTATAAAATAAGAGAATGAAAACGGTTAGATGGAAAGAATAGACGTGTCTTTTTTCAATTTACAATCATGTCTTCATGATTTGTTTCAATTGTTTGAGTTGCCTAAAAAATAAAAAGAAGACGGTTTAGAACACTAGAAAAAAGGGGGCGATATTGCAGTTGTTCTTGCCATGTTTTCTCTTTTTCCTTGCTTGAAATAAAAAAAGAGAGGGAAGAGCGGATGACTAGCAATAGTAAATTATTTGATGACTGGATTCAGATACCGCTCTGACGTGGCATTGTCAGCACTCGGCCTATCTAAAAGAGAGTGACATATACACTAAGCTACCTTTAGAATACATTTAAACTAGCTCAAAAGATACAAAAGCTTTAAAGTAACCTATTCTTTGTCTAATGCGTTTTGGTTAGTTCTTATGAAAAAGAAAACATACAATTCGTGTAACCGCTCTTTTAGTTAAAGCAGAAAGCTGGGCTATGCTTTAACATTAGGCTTGAGTTTGAAAAAGGGACCTCTAATCCGTTAACAAGCAATAGGTACAACAATGTGTCCTTCAACAATGTGTCTTTCAAATCAGCAGGATTTTGTCTTTGAGAAATTAGCCAATATAACCACACAAAGACCAACTACCAGTTTATCTTTAAAATTTTCTGTCCATCTCCATAATCTGGATTCTCCCAAGCTAAACAAATCGCATCCAACACCTGTACCCTCATGGATATCGAATTGAAAAACCAAAGTATCTTCAAATGAGTTAATATCTGACACGCCGAAATAAGCCCTATATGTACTTTGCAATATAGAAATCTCTATAGATATTTGGTTATTGCAACTTTCTAATTCGTCAGCTTTACCTACTGAAAATAAATAGGGTTAAAGGTCTACTTTATACTGATCTTACTATTATAGCTTCAAAGACTCAAATCAGCACTAATGGGAGTCAGTACTAGAGAAAATGTCTGAAAATGTATGAGATTTCAATAAAAACAGTTTTTTTTTTTTTTTTAAAAAAAAACCCTTTTGCTACTATAAAAGAATGTACCTTAATCCTCCTCGACAAAAAAGCATCGAGACATTCTCTAACATGGACATTCACTACAATTGAGGATTTCCGTGTTGTTATTAATAGAAACTGATCAAAATAGATAGAGTTCTTTCTATATAAAGAGCACTTAATTAGAACTTCGGCCCCCGTCTTTTCTTTTTTTTCTTGAAAAGGAGATGGCGGTTATAATACTTCTTTTCTTATGGTCTTTTTTTGGTTACACCTGTCTTTGTGTTTTTCTTTTCTTTTCATTAAAAAAAAAGGGAAGTATTCGTATAGTATCCAACAAAATTCAGGGTTGGTTTTTTGTTTGTTTATTTGTTTGCTTTAAAGAGAAAGAATATACAAATAAAAGGTCGTTTTTAGAGAAACAAAAAAGATCAAATAAATAAAAGTGCGCATGTAGATTTTGCGTGCAGGAATAATACATCTAAAAATAAAACAGCCTTCCTTCTTTTAAAAAATAGTTTAGAATAGCTCTAGGATACTTGGTATACTGACGCCTAATCGCTCTACAAGGAAAACACCGCATGTGGGATCAGGATAGGCTAAGGATGACCTAGTATTCCTGAGAGGTATTCTCGAGCGATGTGTTCCGTAGCTGTTTGTCTCAAGACCAGTTGTGACCGTTTCAGGAACAGGTACTAAGCAACTGTCCAGAATACAGCCAGGCACGTTGATGGTAAGCTCCTGAAAGTTGCTGGAGCCTGAAAAATGTTGACTTGGGCCAGACGTTGAGGGTTCTGATCTTAAATGAGGTAACGCTTTTCTGATATCCCACAGAGAAATCAATGCTTTTTGTTGTTTTGTTTTGTTTTTTGCGAGCGAGCAAAGGATAAGTTTTCCATGGGATACATAGGCGGTTTTTATTTTGAAATAGTGCCGAAAAGAACATGTGTTGGGTAACATCCATATCAAACGACGTTCAGCGTCAAAATGGGAATAATACATCCCAATTGATTTTTCGTTGCCTTCCGTACAGAGCTCTTCCTGATTCGTCGAAATCAATTTTAATATCGGGTCCGATTTATCTACCCGAAGTTTAAACACAAGCGCTTCGTCCAGTATTGAACTTGGAAATACTGAATGTAAAACCCGAAATGTAGAGAAAGGAACGTATTGGAGTATTTCAAGTATTATTTCAAAAGGAAGCCTTTCTAGCCCTACCATCTTTACTTATAGACTAAAAGTAATAAAAAATAAAAATAAAATAAAAAAGAGAAAGAGAGTGAGAGAATAATGATAATTATAGATAAATGACTTAGTTGGAACTTGAAGTTTCCCACCCTCTCTCCTCCTTTGTTTCACAAACCTTTTTTATATAAATATATGAGAGATAAGATTTTTTGACTTTATTCTTTTAATAAAAGCCTTATTTTTACAAGCCTATTGATTGTAGTTTTACAGAAAGAAAGAAAAAATAATTTCTTTTTTTGTCAGTGGCTGGAAAATAGCAAAAAAATACAAACAAACTGCGCTCTCTCTATTTGCTTGTTTTTGGTCAAAAACTTAGTCAGACATAGTGTACCAAATCTTTATCGTTAATCACTACGGGCCAAATCAGTGATGTGTTTGTGCATAGACAGGGTAAATATGTATATACAAAAATCGATGATATAAAGAAGGGACTAGTCTCTATACAAACTTTTGAAGCAAAAAACTCCCAAAACGCACATCAATGTTTGTTTATTGTCTGTCGAACAGATTTGGATTTTGCCCACGCTTTATCCGGAGAAACTAGTGATAAAAATACAACATATAAAGGATATAAAAGGAGATAAGGAAGTTAGATACTTGTAGCAAAAAATAAGATAAAAATTAGTAAAAATCCGTCAAATTAATCGAGAATAGAATATTTAGCATGACTTGTAATGCTTTTTTTGCTTTTTATGTTAATTACTGATGGAAGATAAACTGTTTGTTACGATTGAAAAATATCTTTAACCAAACAAAAACAAAGCAGAGCAAGACTAACAGGTGTTTTAAGATACTTACAGAGTGTTGCTTTGCAAGCAACCTTTTGACAGAAAAAGAAAAGGAGTCTGTTTGTACCTTGAAATGATGAGTCATTTGGCAATAACTTACAAAGAGCTTACCGTATGAAAATAAATCACTATTTCATTTATTATTTAACAAAGTAGAGCGATTTGCATTTTATCTGAAAATACAAGAAAAAGGCAACGTCAAAAAGTGTATAGAGTCTATCTGATGATAGGTACAATATCTCAGAAATACCTAACGTTTTCTCAGACTGCAGTTTGAATAAAAATAAATAAATAAAACATAAAGGAGACACACGGTTGTAAAAACAAGTCGATAAACAGGTTTAAGCACGAATAAAAGCCTCCTAATTCATATAAGCTATCGCTCTAGAAACCTATTGACTGAGGAAAAGAAAAAAGGAAAAAGAAACTGAAACCAGAAAATAACACCTTTAAGAGTAAAACTGACATATAATTTCTCTCGTGACTAATGAGTGAATATTTAAGATTGATTCAAATTGGTAGTAAATATCTAGATGAGAGTAACTAAATGTAGCCAGTAATATCTTTGTACGATCATCAACAAAGGAGGGGAAATAAAAATTAAATATTTATCTGAATCGGACGCCTAAAGACTTTGTATTAGACACAACAGTAAAGTTATGTTTTAAAATAGAAAGAAACAAAATAAACAGCTAATAGACACACAAAAGATGTCTGTTGTTATCTGTATTTAGACCAAACACACACACACACGTATATATGCGCGCACGCGCGCGCGTGTGTGTGTGTGTGTGTGTTTGGTCATATGTCTATAACACAAAGACAAGAAAAAGTTTTTATTTTTTTTCAAGTCTCATTCCAATGATCTGGAAAACGTTCTCATTTTAAACACAAATGAATACAAGCAAAAGTAGAAGCAAAGTAAAAAAAAAAAAGTCTTGAATCAAAGTTACGTTACTTTTGAGGGTATTATTCTTGATAAATGCCGAGTATAAGAGAACTTGCTGATGGATAAAGTTTTATTGAACACAGATATAAGGAGTTCAACAAAAAAAAGAGAGAAGGGTTACCTTTATGATTACAGATAGTTAATAAGATTGTCATTATCTTGTGTTCAAGACTCTTTTAAGAACCTTGTTTTTTTTTTCTTTCTTTCTAAATGTACTCTTTTTGCTTTGTTTCACAAATACAGAAGCCAACAAGGTATCTAAAGGAAAAAAAAATCAGTCGATTTTCCAGATTAGAACATGCTTTTTACCGTATTTGTTTCTATTTATTAGAATCACTTTTCGTACCTAAACTAATTTTTGAAGAGGTTACAAACTCTCAACTTTTAATGTAGTACATGATCTTCAATCCACAGCCCTTTTTTTCTTCTTGAAAACACCTTTCTGTTAGTCACTGATGATATCCATGGACTGATGAATGGTATCACAATGAACCCACCGTGACTTGGGTATTTATTCCATTAGTGTTTCGCATATGAAAATACCAAGACAAAAGTCATCAGACAGAACTTGTTGTTGTTGTTGTTATTCAATAACAAACAGGGCGTGTCGTACCTGAATGCCGCTTTTTCTGTACAAAAAGTCTTTGTGAATATACACAACGTCTTTCTACCCTTTTTTGAAACCAAAAGTTAAACTCAGATAGTTTTCATCATCGCTATTTTCTTTCCAGACAATAGTTCACTAACCAAAACTAGTCATCCAAGTTTTGTCAAGTGGTGCATTTTTCCCAATGTAGAACGAGATGAAAATCAAAACAAAAATATAAGTATACATAGAAAGGGAAGGGATCTTATGGTAAGCCTGAGCTTTTTTTTTTTTTATGTAAGACGTAAATCCAATACATACACTGTCATTTTACCTTTGGTTACAAAAATTTATCCGGAACAGGCTAGTCAGTATATGCATCTTTAAACAAACGGCTTCCCCTAAAAATCCTTTCTATGTTTCAAAGAGTTGTTTTTTTTTCAAGCAAGCTTTGAGCAAATGTGTCTTTATTTTGAACATGTTTCAGTAGTTACACATACAGTCCATATCACTAGAAATTTCTTATACTTCTGTCTTATCAATGTTTTATTCTATTATAGCTTGTTTTTTCACCTAAACTTCTCAGCTTTTACTGTTGGACAAACTGCTTTTTAGCCTACTTGGAGAAACCGTCTCTGTCATGAAAAACAAAGGTACACATGATTCAATATGAAGCAATTAGTTTTTCATATCACGATTGTTATAACTGATATAGAAAATGATGTCCTTTTTTTTTTTTTTTTCAAGCCATGAAATGGTTTCAGACGTATGTTTATCAATGATTAAATGCGACCTTGTAGTGCCAATTTGTGTAAAGAAGAATGACGCCTTTTTCATTGGCTTATTTTGCGCTTTTTAATCTTTTAATCTGCGTATCCAAATTGCGCTTAAATCGCAGATGTTCTTTCGTAGAGGGTTATATTACTTCGGAACAGCGAAAAGCCACTCTCGTTAAAACATCAATTGTTTTTTTTTTTTTTTTTCATGATTACGACGTGCTTCTTTTTTTTTTTTTTTCAAGAACGAATTCGCCGATGCATCATAACGTAACTTGTTATCTTTTGTTTTCAATTTTTAACTTGTTGACTGGTACTGAGCTAAGGCCAACCGTTTTGGGATTATAGTACTTTTTTCTTTACCTAAACAACTAAAGTACAGGAGCAAAATCGCTTGTGACGCGCTCTATTACGATCCGCACGAAAGTAGTCTACTGGGTTGTAGAATAATAGTATAAGGAGCTACCAGTAAGACACGCAAATAACTGTTCTTTTGTCTCTGACGTAGCTTCACTTTGCTGCCGTTCTATAGTCTGGGACGTGACTAAAATGACCGTTTGCATATGATACTACTAGTCTCTTGAGCCCCGTTTCTCTTGAGTTGTTTTCTCTTGCAGAAGAAAAAGAAAGAAATAGCGTACTTTACCATTTATTTCAAGTTGGCTGTTTTTGGAACTGTTTCGTTTTTTGTTTTTTTTTGTTAACCTTTTTTGATGGCTTGTGTTGTATTATGTAGTATCAATACCCGTTAGCTCTTGTAAACTGTTGTTAACAGCCATGGTTTTGTATCAGAATGCAACTTGTGTAGCATCGAACGGTGTATTTGACATACGGCTGTCTTGGTTTTTGTCAAGTCCCGACTTGCATAAAGCGCTTTATTTAGAAAAGTCAAGAAAACCCTCTTCAAGTTTTTACAATACTGTCTTTAAGTTTTATTGATAATAAGCCAGTACCAACTATTTTCGACAAAAGTCCTGCCTACTGATACATAAAACCAGTATGTATATATCTTTGATGTGGCCATAGACAAGCTAAGCCCTCGCATGTACTTCTTGTCATCTCAATTGGGATACAAAGCGCGGCTAATAGAAAACAACAGGGAAGGCTTCTTTAGATCAAAGAGCGATGGTTGGTATCTTGCAGGCAACTTCATTTCCACTATCGGCTTCTGCAGACCAAAACCAGACTATGTTCAATAAATTCTTGTTTGAAAAGGCAGGCCTAGTAGAGCCGACTACAAATGGCTACGCCAATCAGACCCAATTTTCCTTTGTAAGCCTCCCAGATTCCTATCCCAAAACAAATAAAGAGTCATGAAAAAAACCCCCTCCTCCTTTTTTCGGGAAGCTAAAATCCCACATTATGCAAGAATCATTGTGTAGCATCTTTATCACAAGACCTTTACTCGGCCGCGATCCTATTCTTTTTTGGCCGAGCAAAGTAGTTGCAACTGTTGATGCTCTAACCATTGTAAAATCATCCTTAAGCACTGTATGTCGAATGGTCCCCAAACTTGTCTTTTGAAACAACGTGACCATTGACATTTATCTATTTCAAACTAAAAGGGTATCCGCCGCATCGGTGATACCAGAAATAAAACCTTTTCTACCAAAAAAAAAAAAAAAAAAAGCCTTTAGTGATTCAAAGATAGACTTTGTATCACAGAAGGAGTGCATTAAAAAAAAAAAATCCCTGGGCAGGCTTATGTATATTAATTTTTGATAACAAATATACCTTTTGGGTTTAAGACAAAGAAAAAAATGAATTTTCAATGGAAGAGATCTAAAACTAGAAAAAAATCTCTTTATATAAAAAGTTAAAGTTGTTCTATATTTAAGAAGGCGGAGAGTTGTCTAGGGGCTAGAGGAAACCATAGTAGAACTACTCTTTTGTAAGTGTATACCCGCATCGGAGTCTTGGATAGTACAAAGTATTCTCGGCAGTTTTAAAGAATAATGGGGCTTGTAGTTAAATCACAGATTACACAAATAAACACTAATTACAAAAAAAAAAAAAAAAAAAAAAAAAAAAAAACTGAAATTACCAAACAGATGAATATTCTTTAAAACGCGATAATGAAAAGTGAAAAAAGGGACTAAAAAAAAAAAAAAAAAAAAAAAACTTTTTTTGGGAATTTTCTCAACCAAAAATACATGCACAAAATCAATATTGTATTTTATAGCACAAACTATACAAAAATATACAACTTTGATTTCGGAAACACAGCAAGAAAAAAGGCAATGGCTGATGATCAGCTTATTTAGAAAGTCAGCAAGTCAGGAAATAGTAACCATCGCCTTGTTACTGAGCATTAAATAAACTTGTAAAGACCTCCTTTTTCATAGTAGTCCTATCCTATTCCAACTAACGATAGATTTTCCGGTGGATTACAACGCCAATGCTACAATATCAAGATGAACGAGCCAAAAGAAAATCTCAATTTTAAATACGAACCATAAAAAAAAAAAAAAGGCCCAGCTCGAGAACAGAAACAATTTGTGTTTTTATTAGAAATAACGAGTATGATTATGATCTAGGAGTATCTTTATTGAACGAAAAGAAACTCATGATGTAAATGGGCCCAAACAGACAGATGACGGCCCTTGTTATGGTAAACAGGGTTACAAATGCTTTGGTTCACTTTTTTGAAACCAGTAGTTTAATTTTAATAACAATAGTCTATATTTAGTATCCATGTCTATCTGTCGTGGTTCTATTGAATGAAACATGTCTTATTATTTGAAAGAATAAGTCTTTATTACACATATTAATCATCTAATATATATGTAATTAGGCTCTTTTTTAAAAAAAAAAAAAAAGGGTATATCGTCTAGCCATTAATTAAAAACCTTTGTTGGCCTGTTTAGTTTGTACACTCAACTGGGATAAATCGCTTGTTTAAAAACAAGCTTTTGAAAAGGATCGAATCGCGTGGTTCTTGAGAGAATGAAACAGATCATCCCTCTATTGATGCATAAGGAATGATTCCCCGCATTTTCTTTTAAAAACGTACGCATATAGAAAGAGGTTTCAACATCAGTACTTGATGTGCTGTGGCCCATTCATTTTCAAACCCCAACCTGTTTCTCGGTAAAAGGTGTTGAAAAAAAAAAAAAGAGAATAAAGAGTCGTGCAATACTAACATCACATCCAAGAAAAAAAAAAAAAAAAAAAAAAACAGGTTTTATCTTTGTTTCCAAGGGCTGTCCCTGAACCTTATTTCAAAAGCCAAGCACACACACACACGCAAAGCCATAGTGAATGCTGTAATTAAGACTAGTTTTGCTAAAAAATGTCAAATTGGAATAAAGCCTTCTTTTTTTTTTTTTTGCAGGGTAACCCTTTGATTACACAAAAGTGCAATGTTTAGAACACGTTACATTTATTTAAAAAGAGCAATCCTTCTTGAGGCGCCTATGTATGGCTTCTCAAGAGCTTTGTTTTTGTTGTTTTTATCCAAAGCGCTTTGAATAAAAGACTTTGGCTAAAAATAAAAATAAAATATTCCGCAGAAATTCTGGTATTTGGATTTCCTTGCTCTCTTTTTTTTTTTTGGGGTGAAGGTAAAAGGCGATTGAAAATAATAATAAAAAACGTGTTTGATTGGAGTGCTTCCAATTGATTTTCAGTTGGTAATCAGCCTATTATTCTGAGCAAAAAAAAAAAAAAAAAAAAAAAAAAAGCAAGCCATTTTTTAAGTTTATCCTTTTTTTTTTTTTTTTCCTCGTAGAACTCAGAACTGTTAAAGTCACGTTGATAGACAAGAAGGAAAAAGCAGTCGTTTTTTAAACCGTTCGACTTTATAGGTGTAAGCAAAGGTAATTGGGTAAATCGCGGATTTAAAAGTCTGGTAGTTATGCATCAGAAGGCGTTTCACTCCTGGGTGAGATTTTGTGTAGATTGGACTAACCTAAGAATAATTACATGTGCGTATTTCTTCATAATGAGCGAACCCAATGGAGCTTCTAAAAAGAAAAGTCGAAAAAATCAAAAAGATCGATATTTTCTATTTTAAGCATAGACTCTATTCATGTACAAACAATCCCATCTCTGTTGGCTAGTCAAGTCAAACAGCGCTTGTTATTATAGCACACATGGTGATGACCATAAGAGGTTCGAGGTCGAGTGAGAAGCTTTTTTTTTTTTTTTGTTAAAATGGCCAGCAAAACGAAGCCTAAACAGCTTTTCTGTTGGAAACCTACAAATGTGCTGTCAATCAAGTTTGTGTGTAACTCTAACCTGGTCAGAGGCAATTAACAAAAAAGTTCTTTAAAGAGCTTTTTCTAAGCAATAGGCAGAAAAAAAAAAAAAAAGAAAAAACTCCCAAGCGTTAGTGTTTCCCTCTGCTCTTTTTTTTTTTTTTCTTTTTGTTTTGTTTTTCTTTTTTTTTTTGCCTTTGGCTATAGAAGCAAAGCCAAAGGCAAAAAAAAAAGAAAAAAAGCTTTCAAAAGACATTGTAATTCGGTGTTTGAATTGCATGAGGTGTAAAGAAGGGTGATTCGTTGTACGAAAGCGACCCACATGGCTTTTGTCCTTTTTCTGATGACTATTTCTTTTTTTTTTAATTTTTTTTTTTTTTTTTTTTTTTTTTTTTTTTTCATTTCTTTTCTATACTTGCTACCCAATTTTTTTTTTATTGTGTTATTTCAATGGCAACAGGCGCACCTACACAGTCGATAGCAGAACTGATAACAGAATTCAACAAGACGACAGGCGATGTACCACCTGTGTTGATAGGAGCGACGACGACACTTGTAAACCGCCATGTGTATGTGTTTGGCGGCAGACTTCAATCGAACCGACAGATCTCGAATCGACTGTATATTCTCTCACTGGACACAATGAGTTGGAAGATTGCCATTCCTCAGAACGCCCCGCCTACACCACGCTACTTTCACTCAGCCAATCCTCAGAACCAGTCGCACATCGTATTTTACGGTGGCATGACAGTAAAGCAGTATCAAAACAAACGAGCGTCTTCCGCCGATGAGCTGGTGACTTTGGACGACATTCTTTTTCTGGATCTTCGCACACTGACATGGGAATACCCCAGTCTGGATCCAGGCAGTTTACCGTTGCCTCGGTATGCGCATATCACCACGCTGGTCAAGGATCGATTGATTGTGATGGGCGGGCAAGATGTAGAAAACGAGTATCTTTCGGAAATCAACGTGTTTGACTGTAAAAAACGGGTTTGGTGTCCGCCTCTGTCGTCGAGAGAGTTTCACTATGGCGCTTATCGATCGGCTGCGATCGGTGTGACGCCAATGCAACTCACGCCACCTTTTGCACCCAACATGGATGCGATGGTGGTCGATCCGTTTGATGAGCCTACGATGGCTCAGAGCGATTCGGATATCACCGTGCATGTCTATTCGAATCATAGCGTATCGGATGCGCCTCGCCAGTTGCATTCCTGGAAACTCAATACACGTAACGAATGTGTCGATGTCCTGGACCAGACAGAGCAAATGGGCGCCAATAGCACCGCACCTCCCTTACTTCGCTTTCCTACGGCTTTCATGTGCGGCCAACACTTTGTCCTGGCCGGCCTTCATCTCAATGGCTCAACGACACCCTTCTTCCAGATCTGGGCGTTGGATATGACCAGCTTTGTATGGACCAAGATTGAGCCTGGCCCAGGCCTGTCGAAAGGCTCCTGGCAGCGCGGTATGGTGTGTGAGAGGCTGAACAAGTTTATCGTGCTTGGCCATCCAGCACGGGCGATGAAAGATGATTACAAGCAGCGCGTACAATGCTTTGAGTACCTGGCTTGGGTGGATATCGAAGTCTTTGGGATCTACAAACCGCCCCAGTCCTCCTTTAGTACCGTAGGCCAAAGCCTGGGACTCTCCATGCTGAAGGATCCTGTACTGGCTGATCTCAAGATCCTTACCTGCGACCGAAAATACGTGATGGTCAACTCGGCTGTACTAGCCCAGCGTTGGCCTCTCGTCCGTACCTTACTTCAGCCTTTGACCTCGCCTGTACTTGAACATCAGAAACGGGAGCTCTCGTTCCCGGACAGTTACATTGTTCTCTTGGCCTTTCTACAGTTTATCTATACCGATCATCTGGTCACTGCTCAACAGCATCAGCCTCAGATCCTTTCCCGTCTCTTGTTTGTCGCTGACCTGTTCAAGATGGCACGTTTAAAAGCGCTAGCCACTCACGCCCTTCATCAGATGCTCAACATGTCCACTGCCGCCATGATTTACGAATCTGCTTCTCTCTCCAACGCACCCTCACTTCAGATCCGTGCATTGCGTGTGTTGATCAATGCCAAAAAGATGATGCAACGCCAACAAAAGTTACAGGAACGTCCCACGTCACCCCCTTTACCGCCCCAGCCTTCGTTCCGTGCCTTGCCAGCCAGCCAGAGTGAACCTATCTCGGTCCTGACCCCCAGTTCACCCAAACAAGACATCCCACCGAGCGCTACGGCCAGTCTGGCCTCCCTCGCCCAAGGCCAACGTCATCCGGTCCGTCGAGAATCAGAACGTTCGATGATGGACTATGCCGCTGCTCCCATTGCACCTCCAACCCCGGTCAGTGCAAAGTCCATGAAATTCCCTGCCTTCCTCAGTCGACAACCTTCACAACCCGTGAAAACTTCCATCGACACTGCTTCTATCGATTCCCCCAATCTCTCCCCTCAACATTCACCTACCTTACAAGCCTATCCAGATCCTAAAGTAGGTAAAACTCATTTCTGGCGACATAATACCATTAGCGCAGCCAAAAAGAAAACAAAAACCTTTGGTTTCTCTCTCAAACAATAATGTCAACTCCAAAAAAAAAAAAAAAAAAAAGCTGGGCTTTTTAGAACCATTTTTCATTGTATACATCCCCCCGTCAAGATCTTTATTTCATTTTTATTTTCTAAAACACACACACACACACATACACAATAAATAGAAAGCAGACTCCCCCCCCCCTCTCCCGTCCTTTTACTTTTTTCTCTTTTTGAATTCTGACCCTGGTTGAGTTCTCTCGATCAAGGATCTATTCAGCACAAGAGATGCACAATGCTATTTTTCATTTAATAATTGGATTAAAAAAAAGGTCGGCGTCACCTCACTAAAAGTGTAAGGCGAGGGACACCTGTGGATTCGGGAGGTAGCAAGCCAGAGCTCTCGATTCCAGGCGGAAAAAATTAGATTAACAACGAGAGGGACAATGTCCCTCATTATAGTTGTTAAACTATAAAGAACAGATACTACACTTGATCTTAGCCAAAAGGCCTGAGAGGATAAAGAAAAAATCGTTTTCTGCTTTTTTGGGGCCCTTTTATACTTTTTTTAGAGAAAAAAAAAAAAAAAAAAAGTTCAGGCTCAGAGCGGTGTCTGAATGTGACGGTGTTTGGTGTCCTAAGTCAGATGAGCCAAAGAAAACTTGAAGAATGCACACACGTTTTTGTTGTTTAGTAGGGATCGTGTTGGCCTTGAGAGAGTTGATCCCCTTTTGGAAAAGACCGCACGTCATTCAAAGACTCGTTCTTTGTTTGGATTCTAAAATAAATTGGCTGTGTTACACTGCCTTCAGTCACAAAAACACGACTGGATTGAGTCTAGCCCTCTTTTGATAAACGTTCTCGATCCGGCAGATGGGTTCAACAAAGCAAAGCAAAAAAAAAATAAATTAGAATCCAATTCACTGTGTTCACAACCGAGGGCTTTATTTATACTGTCTATCGTGTGGAGCCCGAAAGTAACAAACAAATTAGAGTTACAAAACAAGGTTTTGTTCTCAAATAGGAGAAGCCATTGATTATGGATTCAACGCACCTCTCCATAGCCTGATTTAGCAAAGTCCGTTCATCATCGGAAAATTAAAATCAACTACGATTTTTTCTGTCATCTTCTCATTTTAAAAAAGGAAAAATTGAATTTTTGCCCCATCTTATGCATACACACACCCAAAAAAAAAAAAAAAAAGAAGGGCGCCTATCGAAAAAGAAGCACAAAGGCGTTTATTTTTATGGAAAGGTTGAAAAAAAAAAAAAAAAAACAAGGTAACTCCAAAAAAAAAAAAAAAAAAAAACAAGCGTGACTCTTTTTCCTTTTTCTAGAAATCCCTTTTCCCGATGCCCTTGTTATCAGTTGATTCGGTGACGCGTTATGTAATGTTATCCCTCTTTTTGGATTTCTGTATCACGCTCTCGCTCCCTCTCCCCTTTTGGCAATAGAGATGGTTCATGGTAACACATCTAGCTTGACCCTATCATTGGCTTACGTTCTGACAGTTTCCATTGAAAACGCTTGGGATGGGCGAGTGTGACGCGCTTTAAGCCATAGACCCCTTTTCTCTCTTTTTTTTTTTTTTTGGGTGTGTGCGTGACGTCTTTTTCTCTTTTTTTTCAATTGGGTCTTTTTTCAAAAAAAAAAAAAAAAAAACCAATCGACTTTTTTGTTTTTTATAAAGTGGTGATCGGTCATGAGCATAGTGAACAAGTAAATGAAAAAAAAAAAAAAAAAAAAAAAAAAAGAATCGACTTCATTGTTGTTAAGATCCGTATAGAATTCCTCAACATTTCACACCTTGTCTTTCAAAATATTCTTCAGCTTTGGATAAAGAGTCGTTATTAGACGATGACAAAGAACTTTGGCTCATTCGTATTCCTGATAATGTAGGTTGGACCTTCTACGCTCCTCTCTGACGGAGGTTTTTTTTTTTTTTTTTTCTCTCTTTTTCTTTCTAGTTTTCACTCGAGGATTTAAAGGGTTTGAAGATTCGCTTGCCTTTAGAGAAAGACAGGAAATTAGCCAAGTTGGAAAAAGCGAATTGTGATTATGTGCTGAACAAGGTACCTACGGAACAGTTTAATGCATTAGAAGAAGAAGAGGAAGAGAAAGATACGGGAGTGAGTGGACAGGAGATGTTTGGGTTCGATTGTTTATTTCCTTGTCGCGAAGAAAATGGCAAGTTGGTGAAGCGTAAGTGATGACGCTTGATTATTACGATGGCTTACTTTATTCCTTCAGTCAACAAGACCATTGAACACTATCTGACGTTGGAAGAAAAAGTAGAGATTCCTGATTCTACACAACTTGCAGAGTCGATTCGGGATGCTCCTGTTTATAAGCGTGAACAACCTGAGGGACTCAAAATGCGATTTATGCCGACAGGCTATTATTCAGGTAAACGCGTCCTCGTTTCATGGCAGTGACTGATCTAATTCTAGGTCAAAAGCGTACGCATGAACGTACAGAAGAAAGCCAAGTAAAGAAAAAAGCGAAAAAAGAAAAGAAATCCAAAAAAGAAAAAAAATAAAGCGGCCCCAAAAAAAAAAAGAAGAGTGAAAGAGAGAGAGAACACGGCCGGTGGTTTAAATTTATTGCTAGAACCTTCATTCAGAGGTAGATTCTGTCAGGGGGGAGTTTTTTTTTTTTTTATTAAAAAATTCTTTTTTTTTTTTTCTTTTGTTATTATTATTATTATTATGTCGAGTATTCGTGTTCATATCAAAGCCTCTGGTGATAAAAAGTTTTTGATTGAGATTGAGGCAGACAAGACAGTACTTGATTTAAAACAGTTGGTGGCAGAACCATCGCAAGTGGCAGCAGAAAACCAGCGTTTGATTTACTCTGGACGTGTTTTGAAAGACAACGACCGATTGATGGATTGTAAGATTGCGGATGGAAATACGGTGCATATGGTGAAAGGGGGAGGACAGGCAGCGAAAGGTAAAGAGAGAGAGAGAAAAAAAAAGTGGGATCTAAAGCGTTTGTAGCCACACCGGCGAGTCCAGCTCCAGCCACTACCCAGACCACAGAGACGACAAGCCAAGGAGCGAACCCGTTTGCGGGCTTAGCAGGAATGCAAGGTGGACCGAATCCCATGTTGAATATGTTTGGCAGTGGTTTTGGTGCGGGAGGACTAGGCAACAGTTTGGGTGGAATGGATCCTCAAGGGATGAGTCAGATGATGCAGAATCCCATGTTTTCACAGTACATGGCCAGTCTGTTGGACAATCCACAGATGATGGAGTCTATTATTGCCATGAATCCTCAGTTACAGAGCATGGGACCTCAATTACGTATGATGATGCAGTCACCTGAGATACGACAGATGCTGACGAATCCTGAAGCCATGCAACAGATGGCGGGCCTGCTGGGTGGTGGAAGTCAACCTTTGGGGGGCAACGCGTCTACGGACACACGTTCGCCCGAAGAAAGATTTCAAGTCCAGTTAAAGCAACTGAACGAGATGGGATTTTGGGAAGCAGCCAAGAACATCCGAGCCTTGACAGCCACGGGCGGTGATGTCAATGCAGCGATTGAACTCCTTTTTAGTGGGAATATTTAAAAAAGAAGGAATAAATCAAGAAAGAAGCCTTTTTAGGCAATCGCATTTCTTTTAGGTTGATTATAGTTTTGTTGTTGATGACTAAAGGGATGAAAAAAAGCGTCGTGACACAAGCCGTATTTTATCCGAAGAAAAAGGTTCAACTGTTTGGTCATCGTTGATTGGTTTAATTAAAAAGAGAAAATCTAAACACAAAAAAAAGTAGAGAGAGAGAGTGAGTGAAACAGGATCTCTACTATCCAGCCTAGAATTGATTGTATCCAACTTAGCCTCATCAATGTATGTGTTACTTTGTGACATCTAAGAATTCGGGTGAGCGAACTAAAAAAAAAAAAAAGAGGAGAAAGAAGGTTATTGTTTATATGTGTGTGTGTGTGTATGTGTGTGTGTGTGTGTTACGTGAGTGCTGAGTGCGATCTATTTTGGTCCAAGACAAGCGAGAGGTTCTCCCGCCCTTTTTGAGAAACCCATGCTTGAATTACACAGAGAACAGGTCCGGCTGTTTAAAAAAAAAAAAGATAGACTTATTTCATGTGACGACATGCATGTCTGAATGAGAGCGAGAAACAATGATTCTAAACACAGCAAATACACACACACACACACACACACACACACACATATATATACACGTAGTCGATAGAAGCGCTGGCTGTGTTACCGATCACGCGCTATTTTTATTCTTTTTTTAATTTTGTGTTGTCAAAACAAGAGTATAAATACAGCGAGTTTTTTTATTTTTTTTTTTCAGAGGGTTTTGGTTTTATAAACCCTGTCAGCATTTTAGTACACCTACATTCCACTCGCATCAGCTTCGAGACTCTATTCGCATCTTAGACTTATTCATGAATCCACTCTCCCTTCTTCAAGTGAACGACTGCGAACAACTCTCACAACTATGCACGGCCATCGTGCCTTGTATCTGGTCACTGAAGAGAAACCAGGCATCGAAAAGACAGGCTGCCTTCAAGCTGTTTGTACATAAAGTACTTCAGGCCACCCAACTCTCGTGCACCTGCATTCTGATTGCCCTTTACTACATCAAACGCCTTCGTATCGCTTACCCGGTCATCCACCCTTCTACAGGATCCGAAATTCGTTTGTTTGCCACCGCCCTGGTGTTGGCCAACAAGTTTCTCGAAGACAGTACCTTCACCAACAAAACTTGGGCTAGCGTCTCGGGTATTCCCATCAAAGAACTCAACATAATGGAAAAAGAGTTTCTATCCGCCCTTGATTATAATATCTGTATTTCTCCTACCGACTTTCACGCCTGGGCAGATCAATGCCAACATCTCTGGCTACCGCCTCCATCCCCTCCCAAACGCGCCTTGGGTTATGACGATGAAAACATGGGTTACAAAAAGGCGAGATCGATGTGTAAGCCTATCCTGAGCTGGTCCTCTTCTGTATCTGCCCTCACTTCCTCCCGTATCATGAAATCCACTACTTACACCCCCTTTTAACACCGCCATAGACAACCTTGTTTTTTTTTTTTTTTTTTTTTTTTTGTAAATACTTTTACCCACTTGAATAAAACTATACATACACACTCCCTCCCTAAATCACGTGCCGGTGTCGATCCGAACCATTCCACGTGTGGGCACCAGCTTTGTCTGTCAGGGTGTGTCCGCAGGATCGGGGCATCGTCACTTGCTTCACTTCAATGCCTATGGATTTTTTTTACCCTTACTTTTAAAAAAGCATGTTTTCTCTCCCCACCCCCTTTCTTTTGACATGTCTGCAACCTGAATTTTCATCAAAGTGCCACAAAAGAAGAATAAGCTGAGCAGAAAATAATCATCCCAAAAAAAAAAAAAAAAAAATAAAAATAAATAAAATAAAAAATAAAAAAAAAAACCTCCTTTGTTTCGGGGAGAACCATCGCTTGACACACACAAGATAAATTGTACGTTGTACATCCATCGTGCGGCTTTTTAATCATTTTTAAAAAAAAAAAAAGTAGAAAAGAATTCGTTTTCCGATGCCAGGGCTGCATATATATTTTTTTTTTTTTTTTTTTTTGATTCACATATTTCCTTTTTGGAATAAACTTCTTTTTCGGACTTTGAGGGTTGCCGAGGCTGCTGTCCTCAACATTTTCTTGGGGTGACCTAAACAATAGCCTCCAAATAAAGTAATATCCTTTAAAAAATAAGAATGCACACACTTTTTTCTAAAGAAGGAAAGCATCGGTCGGACTTGGAAGAGGGGGAGAAAATAAAGTTTATTTATTTTTTTTTAGTCAACCAGTTCGTTAGGACGGCTGATATAGTATTCGATTCTGTCAAGGAAAGCCGTGGCTTGTTTGTCGTGGAGGATCTTGCCTGGCACTCCGCCATCCAGCTTGAAAGCCAATGGGAAACGTCGACTGTTCTCTTGTCGGTTGGACTGGCCCTCACCCGTCGTCCATCCAATCACTTGGCTTTCTTTCGTTTGCTCTTGACCGCCAAGATAGCCAATCAGATCCATCATCTCTTGGTCTTGCGATCGGGGTTTCGCCTGCACCGTCTGCTTTGGGCCTACACTGACCGTCAGCATGTACGGCTTGGAGGGCGTCATACGATCCGTAATAAAGTCGTAGTTGGGCTCGGCCAAATCAAACACTCTGATAGATAAATGGGACGTTTTTATTTCACTCGTTGGATATCCAGTCCAGGCTCACTTACTTGAATTCTCCACCCGCATAGCGTGTGTTCTCTACAACATCCGTCTCCCGCAGGGCATACATCACCGAGGATCGACTCTTCTGCTGCCCTTGAACGTCTTGCAATGCACGTTCCGCTGCTTTTGCAATCAAAGCGTTGATGCTTAGCTGCGTTCGGTGTTGTTGTTCTATACACACGCATGAGTGGTCTGATCCTCTCCCTCTCGCCTTACCGTTCGGTGAACCACGCAGATCAAAAAGAGCGTCCGCCATCACTTGCTTGCTGATAAACGTCGGGAGCGCCTTGGGCGCTTGTTTCTCTTCAGCCGCTTTCTCTGTCTATCAGTTCTCGCGTTAGACCGTACCAACCGTCAGGCTTTACCTTGGCAAACACAATCGCCTCACGCGGGGGTGCCGCTGTCAAGTTACGCGCAGGCGCCGGTTTGGGAGCAATCAGACCGAGATGGGCAAGGACATCCCCCTTCAGGATCCTTCCGCCATAACCGGACCCTTCAATACTCGCCACATCTTGGATCCCATGCTTCAGCACCAAGCTTAGCACCGCAGGCGAAAGTGGCTTCTTGAGCGCTTGCGTATCCACCTCAACATGGCTCTTAGCCGACCCCTTGCTCTCCTGTGCAGGCTCTATCCAACCATCGTCAGCCTGCTACTACTTTTTTTTTTTCAAACCCCATCTTACCCTCCATCGACTTTGAGCTCTCGCTGGCTTGCACGGCTTCCTTTCCTTGGCTTTCTTTGGGAATATCAACCGATGAAATATCGTCCCCTTCTTCGGCCAGCAAAGCAATCAACGTGTTCACTGGCGCTTTACTACCGTCCTGAAGCTATCCCAAAGTCAGTCTTTTCCCTTGTTTTATATATATATATATATATACATATACATATATACATACAATGATTTTGGCTAAAACACCATCGTCTGCAGCTTCCACATCGATCTGTGCTTTATCCGTTTCCAATTCCAATAAAACCTCCCCAGCAGAAAAGCTTTCTCCTTCCTTCTTTTTCCATTGATGAATAGTGCCTTCAGTCATCGTAGGACTCATCGCAGGCAAGTTGAAACGACTAATGGCTAAGCTACTGGCAGACGTATGAAACCCTAACCACACAAATAGTTCTTGTTATTCCTCTCTATCATCTCTTGTCTCTCTTTTTACCCAGCTTGGAGCCCATCTTTGTGTTAAAGCTCTTGCTGATGCGTTGCATTCTCTCTTTCTGAAAAAAAAAAAAAAAAAAATTAGATGTATAAAAAAAAATCTGGGAAGAAAGAATGAAATGACGGGATAATTTTTCTATGGGGTGACTGTTTTTTAAACGCTATCATCTCACCATCGCTTCCCCAGGGATGGACTTGTTTTCTATCCAAGTCATCTACGGATCGATCATGTGGGGTCATCAGATAAGCAATCTTTCAAACCCACAGTCACTTATTCTCTCTCTTTCTCTCTCTCTCTCTCTCTCTTTCTCTTTCCCCCCCCTTTCCTAAAACTAAAGTCTGTGGACAGTCAACGCGGTTATGACGCAACCTGGATAAAGTCCAAAGCCAAGAAAAGTGTACCTTGGTTATTCAAAAGGCGACTCAATACTGGCGAATGAACGTGTCTTTGTCCATCCTTTTATTTTATTTTTTTTTTTTTATTGGATCACCCCGGCACAAGGCGCAAAGTTTTTTTTTTTTTTTTTTTTTTTTTTTTTTTGTTGTTATAAATGTTATTGAAAAGAGGATTAGCCACGGCTGTTGCCAACCCTTTATTGGTGAGAAATCAACGAATCCAAGCGTCTGTTGTTTTATCGCGCGCACCTCAGATCACCCGAGATGCGACCGATTTTGAAAAGGCTTATTTTGATTATCGTGAAAAGTTTGAACGAGAACAATCGAGTACGACACCCAGCGATTTCTATTTCAAAAAGGGTTCGGTGGCCGAACGTCGTTGGAAACACGATGAAAAGGCTCGTCAAGAGGCTATGAAGCAAGACGAATCCTTGACAGAATCCTTGAAAAAAGCCAATGTCAGTTGGGAAAACGAAAACGAAGGCTTGTTGGCCAGCAACAAGTATGAAAAACTCTCAAGAGAGACCGAAGCCGATAAAACCAACAACCAAAAGAAACTCGACCGTGCTTTACAAAAGACACTGTATCTCGTCATCAAGTCGGCAGATCAATGGCAATTCCCTCAAGGCCCTTTGGACACCACTGAATATCTTCATGAGGTACTTGGATATAAGGTCTGGAAATCTCTTTTCTTTATTCATCTCTTTCTTTTTTTTTTTTTTTGATTGTAGGCTGCAGAACGTACGTTAAAAGAAACCTGTGGTGCCGATCTCGATACTTGGTTCGTAGGTCGTCAGCCTATCGCATTTCATAAAGTAGTCGCACCCAAGGAGGAAACAGGCATGAAGGTAAGCCAGAACAATCCCCCCCCTCCTCCTATAAAAGACCACTCAAAAATTAATAATAATAAAAAAAAAAACATGGTTAGGTCTTTTTCATGAAGGCTCGTATCTATGCTGGTCAAGTCCAACCGGGTAAAGACGTAGCTGACTTTGCTTGGTTAACCAAGGAGGAACTCGCTGACCGTCTCGCACCCGAATACTATAAATCCATTAAAAACTCGTTGAGTGAGATCTAAAAGAGGGGGAAGCGTCCTGCGATAATGTATATAGAATAATAAATCTAGAAAGAAAAAAAAAATAGAGCCATTTTTATTGTTTAAGAGGCAGTCAAAGGCAAATAGCCTCTTTCGATGGCCACATCAATAATATGTTTGGCTTCTTCCTGAGGGCTGGGCACAATGCTGGCCACGATCACGGTCTCTGTTTTCTCGTCAGGCTCTTCCAGTGTGTTGAGCTGTGACTGAAGCATGGCCGCTGCCATAAAATGTCCCTTTCGGTTCTGGATACGCTCCAACAAGAGCTCTGGGCTGCCTTGGAGATAAACAAAAATCACCCGGCCCAGTGCTGGAGGGATATCTCTCAGGATATCGCGGTACACCTTCTTGAGAGAAGAACAGGTCACAATCACCGCTCGACTTTTCTCAGTAGCCTCAACCGATTGCATTTTTTCGGTTTGAGAAATAAGATGAGCTCGAATCAACTTGAGCCACGGCCAACGATCATCGTCGTCTAATGGGTGTCCTAAATAAAACAGACTTCAGTCAGGATATGCTTTCTTCTTCTTTCTTACCTGTCGCCATCTTTTCAATATTGGCTATAGGATGAAGCGAGTCTCCCTCAAGAAACGGACAGTCCAAACAGTGCTGCATTTGTTCGGCTACACTTGTCTTACCACAGCCTGCAGTGCCCATCAGTACAAACACAGGAACAGGCGTCATCTTTTAATAATAATAATAATAATAATAGTAAAGAAAAGAAAAAAAAAAAGAGAGAGAGAGAGAGACCTTCCATCACTTTCCCTTCTTTTTCATTCAAACTTGGCGGGAAAAAAAAAAAAAATTTGAGTTTCCTTTGGTTTTGTTGGGGAAGAGGAATTGACAGGGTGGCCGTCATTATCCCCTTTTTAGGAAAAATTGTCTCCTCTCCACTACACACACACACACACACACACACATACAACCGAGTAGGTCAAACGCTTTGCTTTCTGTCAATTTAAAACCAAGACAACGGGACTCCCAGAGGAAAATGAAAAATAAAGAAGGGGGTGGGTAGAGAAGAGATTTGGTTTCTATAGAAACCGGTCAGTGCCCATGACCTTGATTGACAGCCTATCAAGTACTTGTTTTTCTATTCCCGAACCTTACTTTTTTTTTTCCTTTTTCCTTTTTTTTTCTTTCTCTCTTTAAATGTTGCGATTGTTACAAAAGAACGCGATCCGAAAAAACTTTGTTCATCAAAGGGGTTTAGCCACTGCCTTGAAAGGCCTTGAACAGACATACGATGTGGTGATTATCGGTGGTGGTGTGGCAGGTGTCACGCTTGCTTGCGCTTTAGGTAGACTCTAATCTCTTTCACTTTCTTTATTCATCATGTCTTGACTAGGTTCCAGTCCTTCTGTCAGTCATAAACGTATTGCTCTAGTAGAAGCTATGGATTTAGGTCATGTCCAACATTGGAAACCTGAGCAAGACAATTACTCTAATCGCGTCGTGTCTTTAACACCAGGCACTATGGAGTTTTTCAAAAGTAAAACTTTTTTTTTTTTTTTTTTTTAAAAAAAAGGAAATATCAGCTCATATGACTTATCCAGACGATAGAAATTGGTATTCAACAACATCTAAAGGTGAATAGAACCCACGGCTATCGAGATATGCGTGTTTGGGATGGCGTGACAGGGGCTCATATCCATTTGGATGCTTCGATTCTTGACACAGACGAACCTACCATTGCCTATATGGCTGAAAACGTCAACGTACAACACGCGGCTCTTGAGCGTATCGAGGCATGTCGTGCGCAAGGCGTACAGATCGACTTATTCCAAAAGACAAAAGTGACAGGTATTACCAAAGAAACAGAGGTGCCCAAAGAAGGCTTGGATCTCAAAGACTGGCCTACAGTTTCTTTGGATAACGGAAAACAACTCAAGGCTCGACTGTTGGTAAGTCTGGCCTCTCAACGTTATCTATTGACTCTGAATCACACTAATAAGCGTCTCTCTCGATCAAGGTCGGCGCAGACGGAATCAACAGCCCAGTCCGTAGTTTTGCAAAGATTGAATCCTTAGGTTGGGATTACAATGCACAAGGCGTGGTGGCCACACTCAAAGTCGACCCAGCCCGGCCTGAAAGTAGCTTGACAGCCTGGCAACGCTTTTTGCCCACTGGGCCTATTGCTATGTTGCCGGTAAACGAAAAGAGATAGAGTACGAACCATGGCTGACCTCTTATTTTCTTTAAAAAAAAAAAAAAACAGTTGGGCAAAGGCTATGCCTCGATTGTATGGTCTACATACCCTGAAATTGCCAAAGCTTTAAAGTCTGTGTCACACCAAGACTTTGCTAGCCTTGTGAACGCAGCCTTCCGAATGTCACACGTTGATCTGAAATATCTTTACCAACAACTCACCCACAGAAAAGAATGCGACATCAAAACAGAGTACAGCTGGAGAGAAGATGTCGCAAAGCAACCCTTGGATGAACAGGCGTTGTTGGAAAGAGAGTACTCGCTTCCACCTCAGGTGATGGAAGTCCAGGAAAACTCAAGAGCCTCGTTTCCTTTCCGTCTTCGAAATGCAGAGCATTATGTTACAGACCGTGTTGCCCTTGTAGGTGATGCAGCCCATGCTACACACCCTCTTGCCGGACAAGGCTTAAATCAGGGCCTATTGGATGTTCAGAGTCTATCAAGACTCATCGAAAAAGGAATAAACGAAGGTCAGGATGTGGGCAGCATACACTTGTTAAGACAGTATGCTTCCGAACGTTACCTGCGCAACATCATGATGATCAGCTCCTGTGACAAATTGCACAGACTTTATTCTACGGATGCAGCACCTGTGGCCTGGATACGCTCACTGGGCCTAAGCGCTGTCAATCAACTGGATTCTGTCAAGGTAAAAAACACACACACACACACACACACACAGAGTCGCACAAAGCAAAACATCAATGCATAACGTCTTACTTCCGCATAGGCTGAAATCATAAAGTATGCCATGGGCGTAGAATACAATGGATCTGCCAATCACAAATAAACTCGCATGAATGAAATATGCTAGCAATCTTTCTTTATTCTCTATTTACAAAAATCTGTTTTTTTTTTTTTTTTTTTTTTTTTTTTTTTTTTTTTTATTCTACTTTCTCTATTCTTCCATATCCATGCCTTGGCTCTTTTCTTTTTCGGACTTGATCGCTTGAAGTCTCTTCTTGTGTTCAAGAGGAGCCAATTCGATGTTCTGGTTGACCACACGGATATCGTCAGCCTTCTCCTTTTCTTTGTTGCCCGCCATACGGTTCTTGTAGAATGCACGCTCACGCTTAGCACGGATCTCTTGAACTCTCTTCATGGCCTTGATAGTAGTAGCCATCAGGTTACGATCGTAACGCACAGGCACATTGCGACGTTTTTCAAACTCAAAGGTGGAATCCTATTCACATTCAAAAAAAAAAAAAAAATATATAAGAAGGGCAACAGAAAGCACAAACCACTTACAATAACCATCTCTTTTCCACTGGCTTTTCTGAAAGCCTTGGTCCAACGAACCTTACGAGGGTTACGTTTCATCTTGAAGTTTTTATGACATTTCGATCGGCAGAATCGGAAAGTCTACGATGGATCTGTGAATACATACACCCAAGGATTCTATCTATCTCTTTTTACCTTGCTGTCATTACGAACAAACATAGTGCCATGTCCAGGATAACAAGGTCCCGAACAGAAATAACAACGGGTAATATGCATTTCTGTTTCTAAAAGCTAACAAAAAAAAAAAAAAAAAAAAAAAAAAAAATATATGGTTGTTTTTGGATTTCTAATAAAGTGGCTTAGGGATTTTGCTTATAAATAACAAGCATCAAGAATCCTAATCTAGTCTATAAACAACCCTTTTTCTTGTATCTGTTTTTGTATTTCTCTCTAATCCTTAGATATGGAATATAAGCCTGAAATTACCGAGCAACTCATGTAATTTAAACAAAGCCTTTTGTCTTGTTAGAAAACTAAAGCTGTTTTTTTTTTTATTATTATTATTATTTTTTTGGGTGGTTATAGTTTGGTAAGCTATTTTTTTTTTTAGTATTAGTAGTAGTTTTCTGAGACTTATTCTATCAAGTGTCCTGGCTGTGGAGCACCTACAGCACCCAATGCAGCCAACATGTGCGTCAACTGTATTCGAAACGAAGTAGATATTACTGAAGGTATACCCAAACAAGGCACGATTCACTTTTGCCGCAACTGCGAAAGGTACTTACAACCACCTGGGGTTTGGATCGCCGCCCAACTGGAGTCCCGCGAACTTTTAGCGCTTTGTCTGAAGAAACTGAAAGGGCTGAACAAGGTTCGGTTGTTGGATGCAGGTTTTATCTGGACTGAACCTCACAGCAGACGAGTGAAAGTGAAATTGACGATTCAAAAGGAAGTGTTTGCCAACACTCTTTTGCAACAGATTTTCGACGTCGAATTTGTAGTTGCTGGCCAACAATGCCCTGAATGTACCCGACTGGCTGCTCAAAACACATGGAAAGCGGTGGTTCAGTTAAGACAGAAGGTGGAGCACAAGCGTACCTTTCTCTACCTCGAACAACTCATTCTTAAAAGCGGTGTACATAAAGAGACGACCAATATCAAGGAAGCCAAGGATGGTATCGATTTCTATTTTGGAAACCGTAACCAGGCAGTCAAGATGGTCGAGTTTCTAAACTCGGTGGTGCCCATGCGATACAAGGCAAGCGAAAGGTTGATATCCAAGGATATCCATACGAGTGTCAGTAGCTACAAGTTTACATACTCGGCCGAGATTGTGCCTATCTGTAGGGACGATCTGGTCTGTATCTCCAAAAAGTTGGCCAACAGCTTTGGTAACATCCACCGACTGCTGGTCTGTACCCGGATCAGCAGCTCAATTCATCTGATGGATGTCAACACCTTAGCGTCGGCAGATGTGAGCACCAAACAGTACTTTCGTTATCCCTTTACCTCCCTGGCCAGTGCAAAGAGCATGATTGAATATTACGTGTTGGATGTTGAGCCTCTGGGCATAGAGGAAGGCAAGAACGTGCTGTGCGATGTCCATGTGGCGCGCATGTCAGATTTCGGGAAAAACGACGAAGAGTTCATTGCCAGGTCTCATCTGGGTGCCTTTCTCCATCCGGGTGACACCGTGATGGGATACGATCTGACACGGTCTAATTTTAACCATGAGGAGTTTGAACAGATGGAGAGCGCAGATCTACCGGACGTAGTCCTGATACGCAAATCTTACCCGGCACGCAAGAAAAAATCCAAAGGCAGAAACTGGAAACTTAAACAGATGGGCAAAGAAATAGACGAGATGTTACCTCGTAAACAAGACCAGGCCCGGATAGACAACGAGATGGAGATGTTTATGCGTGATATAGAGGAAGACGCTGAATTTAGAGCAAACATAAACATCTTCAAAAACGATCATACCAGTCTCGAACAGCCCCTGGAAGAAGATTCAGACCAAGAACTCCCAGAGATTGGCTTGGACGAAATGTTGGATGAAATCTCTCTACATACCGATTTTGTTCATGAAGAAAGTGAGGAAGAAGTAATACATCTTTAAGCCTTTTATTAAAATAAAAATCCTTATTTCTCCTTCCTTGTAAACTTTTGAGCGACTTGTGACATGGCACCGCCTACTGCAGCAATAGGAGCAGCAATAATGTTGAACACTGTGTTTTTTCCGGCTGGCTTGGTCTCTTCTCCTGTAGACGAAAAAGGCTCTTTGGTTTGTTGGTGGTTATCAGACATTGGTAATGAAAAGAAAGTAAAGAAAAGAGGTGATTATTGCAAATGATGTCATGCTCGTGTTTTCTTACTTTTTTTTCTTGATCCGACTACTTCTTTTTTAGCAACGTATTTGGGTATGTTTTACTTAAAGCCAGCTCTGTCAATAGAAAAACCTGGTGCGACTTTGTTAATACCATGGCTGCATTTTACCCTAAACGGAATAGTATAAAATGTTTAGGCATTCTGGAGATTGCCTATGCTAACAGCACCTTCAAATGCCATGTGCTCTGTTCGCTTCGCATAGCTATAAAGGAGGGGTAGTATCGACTCGTCTAACTGCTCCTCTTTACTCAAAAAGAAGAGGGCGACTACGTAGGACGTACAGCTTAAAATAGCAAACCTGATAGAAAGCTTGTTTAATTCAACGTATCCATAGAAGGCAAGTCAAAAAAAAAAAAAAAAAAAAAAAAAATTCATGTCATCTACATCAGTAATAATATAACTCTTATAAAGCAAAGGTCATAAGCTATTAGGGAAAAGTGTTTCTACTACATCAAATGGATCGCGATTATGTTTTCAGGGGGGAGTGAGCATGTTTAATCGCACTTGTAAGAAGTAGCGATAAGCAGTATCTGTAAATAAACAGAATAAAGATAGCACAAAGGCAGTCATTCTTCCTTATATTTTATTTTGTTCTATTTAAAAGTAAAAAAAAAAAAAAAGAAGGCATGCATGAGTGTTTCGCATGGTGTACTCGATCAATTTATAATCGAGTTTGCCCTGGCAGACTCTATTGTTAAGTTATTTGACAATATTAAAACATCACGTTACCCCAATCTCTATCACAAGTTTTAAAAAGGCTTTGATACGTCATGACTGTAACAAGATATATCTATCTTGGCCATTCAAATCATTCTATTCTTTTTATTTCTTTAATATTAAAAAGCAAAACAAAACAAAAACAAAAAAAAAAAAACAATGCAGCAGATAAATTACCAAGAATACTATAATGGCAAAATTTATCCTTCGCCTATAGAAACGTCTTCGCCAAAATCAACTCATCCAAAATCAAGCTCCTTAATAAACAAACCTTACAACAACCATCGCCAAAGCACTACACACACATCTCAAGTAACTTTTAACAATACAGAACAGGAAGTAACTCAGAAAAAGTAATAGCGTATTCCATATTAAGGAAAAAATAAAGACAAATAACTAATAATAAATACAAAGAGTGGCAGAAATACTAGAAAAAAAGCAAAGGAGAAGAGAAAGCCACAATGCAGTGGAAAGAAGAAGAAGAGGAAATATCAATGATCGGATTCAAGAATTGGCTTCTTTATTGCCAAGCAGCCGTGAAGCAGTTAAGCTAAACAAGGGTGCTATTCTACGTAGATCCGTAGAACACATAAGACAGCTACATGAGGAATTGAGACAAAACCAATACCGTATTTACGATCTAGAAAATACATTAGAATTATATCGTGACAGACTAGGTAACCAGATTGTTACAACACATGATCCCTCTACTTTAGATCTATCTGCAATGCAACCGCATAACCGTCACCAATAAACTATCGCTTTCAAGACGCCCTATAACACCACAATACTGCATATATATACATACATACAAATTATACAAAACTTTCTCTTTCTCCAGTGCGCCATCGAAAAGACTTTTTTTTTTTTTTTTTTTTAAAAAAAAAAAATGCATACAATTTTTATAGCTATCTTAATATACATTATTTAAGTAAAATAAATCCCTCACTTTGGTATGTATGTCCAGGACCGGTCCTTCCCATTTTCATTAAGTGAAGCTTATCCAATCGAACTTTACCAAGGCTGATATTTCCATACTTTTGAAGTATGCTTCTCGCATCAAAGCTTTCTCTCATTCTCCCCTTTTTACTGTGTGCTGTATTTATAATGGTTGCATGTAGCTATTGAGTGGTCAGTTAGATATACATCAGTTGTGCTACACACCTTCAAAGGTCTATCTTCTTTTTGCATATAGCCTCCTGCAATCATCTTTTCGATAATTTTCGTGCAAAGTTTGATAAGCGATTGCGTATTATCATGCGGCTCAACGTAAAGAACATGTGTTTTTGCTACATAGAAACGTAAGCTCAAGGGGTGTGGTTTTAAAGAACCCAAAAAAAAAAAAAAAAAAAAAGTAAACCTGGATCAGATTGCATAACAGCCAGATTTTGTAAGGTGACGCTCAAGGGCTCTTGTAATACGCTATTTACAATACACAGGCACTGTTCGTTTAAAAAATGGACAGCTTGCTCAATTTCAAGTCTGGTCGGAAGACTCATAACACCAAGTGTGATATGGAAATTGGCTGGCAGCACAAAGGCCGACTGTTCGACCTCATTCATTTTGCTGTAAAGGCTTTCTAAGGAAAAGTCTGTCAACGATATGGGAAGCGAGAGGAAATGCGTAGGCCGCTTAGGTGGTTGTAGAACTCTCTGAATTGCCAACTTGGCGCGTTCTATATCTTCAGGCTCTCCCTGAATCATTACTTGATCTATGCCTCGCTTGATTTCTATTCTCGTATTTGTATTTTTCGTTAACATTTTAAGTCGCATTCCTTTTTTGCCAATCAAAAGTCCATGAAGTGAAGTGTCAACAGTATAATATTGTGTCGTTGCTTGTCTTCTGTTTCTTTTTTTTTTTTAAAAAAAAAAAAATCCCACAAAAAAACTCGAGCTATCTTACAAGTTTGCATCTTGTTGACCTTTTAAAAACATACTGGTAAAGGGCGCTTTGGCTGATTGTCTAAAAAAATGTGTTTGTAGAAAGATCTTCAACATGAAGAAAAAAAAAAAAAAAGTGATGATACACAAGTGTAGGTACAGACCGCGACAATTTACTCTCAGTTTGATACCTAAAAGAAAAAAAAGCCTATGTTTCTTTACAATACTTACTTACCCTCTTAAAGTTTGAATTATATATATATTATCCTATGCCGATTTATCTAGTTACTACGCTCTCTAAATAGTGAAAACTGTCTTTAAATATAACAAGCATTCATATATATTTTCAAATATAAAAGGGCAAATAGCTTTAAGTGAAGAATATATTTACTACTCATGTTAACACTTTAAATCGTTTTTTATAGAAATGTATTCATATACAAAGTTTATTGACAAATAACAACAATAGTAACAGTAGTCTAAATTTATACAAAGGATATAGGAAAAATCGCCAGAAGTCTATAGGCATTTAAAACTTGCTGTCTGGTTTAAGAGAGGAAGCTTTGGTTTGGCTGTTTCCTTGAGGATAATGCAAGCTTTGGTTATATTGCGGCTGATAGGGCGGTATATAACTGGTTTCTGCCTGAGGTTGATAAAGTGGAGCTGGTGTACTGTAGGGCTGATTTTGGTATGTTGGAGCTGAAGAGGTATGGGGAGGCTGATAGTAAGGACTAGGGCTATTGTAGTTATTGCCCTGGTGAACTGGGTCTTGAACCATATAGTTGTTTTGTTCTGTTGCAATTTGTGAGTCTTTTCTAGGTAAAAAGCAAGGGATAATTATAAAAACTGCCAAACAGGCGGCCACCATAAGTGCGTCAAAGATATAGAATGTCCACTCTAAAGATATAGGATGGCCTGAGATAACAAGAATATATTGGATAATGCGGTATACACTTCGAACAATGAAGGCTGATGTTGTGATGTAAAGCAAATAGACCAGTCGTTGTTTGGGGTTGTAGCAGTTTTGGATGTGGTAATCAAACTTGGGGTTTTTGTGAATGTAGTTCAGAATAAAGATGTATGCCAAGTATGTCAGAAGCTGCAAGACAAGACCAACAATAAGAATAGCATATCCGGCATTCTTGGTATCAGAGTTCGAGATCATTCCACTGCCAGCTCCTTGTAGAACAGAAGTAGTAATCGTACATGCTGTAAGCATCTTTGATGCTATACTTGGCTGATAGTAGAACCTTTCATTTTGCAGGTTAGAAAGCTTTAGTATGTGAATCATACAGCTAAAATTAGCTAATGAAAGCAAACTTGGAGCAATAAGTAAAAGAACGTTCATGGCAACCGCTACACTGCCAAAGTCCCCATCAATTGCCTTTACACGCAGTCCAAATCCTACACATTCCATTATGGCTAGAACCGGAGTGTTCATCATCGATTTAGGCGCCTTTGTTTTTCTAATACTTTGCATGAGGACAACAGCCAGAACTGCAAAAACGGCAACACCAACGTAAGCCAAAGAGCGGGAAGGGTGGTAGTGGAATACATAGTAAAGCACATCGTCATTTGTAACTGGGCCTCTCGAAGGATTATTAGACGACATTGCTATAGATACTTTGTTTTTTTTTTTTTTAAGAAGTGCAAGCTTTCAGTACTTCTGTAAAAAAATACCGCTCTCTTTATAGCAAAAAGTTTTTTGTTACACATTAATCAAATACATCCAAATATGGTTAATAATCACCGAGAAGCTCCACCTAAGCGCCACACACACCATTTTTGGAAAATATTCGCCGAAGTCAACCATACTTAGTCCAAGTCAAGTAAGACAAAAATAGAACAAATCAAAAATCCAATTCACAAGGTAGCAAAAAAAAAACAGAAAGAGAAGAAAAATCGGTAGCTCTAGAACGGCTTCTTTAGAAGTTTACCACAGAAGTTATCAGTGTGCCGATACTGTGGGTTGATTCAAACAGGTTGCCAAGAATCTGCTGAGAAAAAACAGTGCAAGTTTTACCATTATTTCAATGTCCGTTTTCAAAAACAGATGCTTGATCTTCAATCGGGCTTGTGGATCGTCCAATTATGGTTACTTAAATTTTGGTAGAATTCTACTGTTGCTGCTTAGTTTCTGCCCCAACTAATAAAGAGGTTTCTAAAAGATGTTTGATATCAATCTCTTTCCAAAATTAATAGTGCCTATATAGAGACTATGCTAAAACTTGTAAAAAACAAAGATGCGAAGAAAAACAGGCTAGTTTCTGCTTATGTTGGCGAAGCTTTTTTCTTTCTTATTTATACAACGTTGCTGATGACCCAATGCTGTTCAAACGAATTGAGCTTAGCCACAATATGGCTGTGTCTCGTTCACTAAAGGACTTGGAAGTTTGAGTGACCAGTTTTAAGTAGGTATCCCTTACTCTGAAACGCTTTCGAGCTATTTTACAACAAACAACACAGTAGACGCTTTTCTATTTGAAAAGAAATTTTTGAAATACCTTTCCAAAGCTTATTTTATAATTTTTTTAAAAAATTTCTAAATTTGCAAGAGTAATACAGCCGTCACTTTATTTGTATTCAAAACGGAAAGAATCAAAAACAACTGCTCAAGCTTTACCTTTGTTGTGCCCTATGCACAATGCTTTGCGAAAAACTTAACCAAACTCCGAGGCTTTGTAGTTGTCGCACAGGTGTCCCATTTTCGCAGTTGCGTCCCAATTTAATTTTCTTCGCTGGCCCAACCTAGTAAAGCTTGTGCTTGCACATAATTAAAATTCCGAACATACGTCACAGCTTTAGTGAACGCAAAACAATTCAAGAAATCAGGACGCGCAAGCTCTCAAGTTTACTTTATTTACACTTTTCATATAGTATTACAAAATGGTAAGTCAAATCGATTAGGCGATTTCCCCCCCTCCAAAAAAAAAAAAGAGAAAAAAAGAGTTCTCTATTGAGTTGTAAAAGCTAATTCAGTCAACAAGGGAAATTCACAATCTGGTTTGCCCAAAGGCAACGATAAAAAAGACAAGGTACAAAACAGTCTATACGATTACTTGCATTTAAACTCAAGTCTATTTGAAAACAGGAAAAGGATAAAAAAAAAAAATGGGAACCTCCTGTCCCTACTAGAGTGGGAAAGAAAAAGAAGAGAGGACCTGATACAACTGCTAAGCTACCTCAAGGTAAATTGTAGTCTTTTCAACATTTAGCTGATGGATCATGTTTTTAGTATTCCCAACAACACGTTGTCGCCTCAAAATGCTCAAGATGGAACGTATAAAAGATTACCTGTTGCTTGAAGAGGAGTTTGTACAAAACCAAGAGAGGCTTAAGCCTCAAGAAGAAAGAGATCAGGAAGAAAGAACACGAGTAGACGATCTTCGCGGTTCGCCCATGACAGTTGGCTCATTAGAAGAAATTATAGACGATGATCACGTAATTGTATCTTCTACTACTGGACCAGAATACTACGTATCAGTTATGAGTTTTGTTGATAAAGACTTGTTGGAGCCAGGATGTAGTGTTTTATTACATCACAAGACAATGTCTGTAGTTGGTGTATTAGCTGACGACGCAGACCCTATGGTAAGCGTCATGAAGTTAGAAAAAGCGCCTACAGAGTCGTATGCAGATATTGGTGGTTTAGAGAAACAAATTCAAGAAATCAAAGAAGCAGTCGAGTTACCACTTACACGGCCTGAATTATACGAGGAAATGGGTATCAAGCCCCCAAAGGGTGTTATCCTCTATGGTGTGCCTGGTACAGGTAAAACACTGCTGGCTAAAGCTGTTGCCAATCAGACAAGCGCTACCTTTTTGCGTATTGTTGGCTCTGAACTTATTCAAAAATACTTGGGTGACGGACCAAAGCTTGTGCGCGAGCTTTTCCGCGTCGCAGAAGAAAACGCACCTTCAATTGTCTTTATTGATGAAATTGATGCTGTGGGCTCTAAAAGATATGACTCTACTTCAGGTGGTGAACGTGAAATTCAACGTACAATGTTGGAATTGTTAAACCAGTTGGATGGGTTTGACTCACGAGGCGACGTTAAAGTGATCATGGCTACCAATAAGATTGACAGCTTAGACCCCGCTTTGATTCGACCTGGACGTATTGATCGTAAAATTGAATTTCCTCTTCCCGATGTAAAAACAAAACGTAGAATTTTCAATATCCATACTTCGAGGATGTCATTGTCAGAAGATGTTGACTTGGAAGAGTTTGTTATGTCTAAAGACGACTTGTCTGGAGCTGACATTAAGGTTTGTAGAGCAGTCTAGCGAACCGTTCCTTTCCTAACTTGCTTTGCTTTAGGCTATCTGTACTGAATCTGGTTTGATGGCATTACGTGAACGCCGTATGAAGGTGGTAGCAGAAGACTTCCGTAAAGCAAGAGAGAAGGTTCTGTACAGAAAGAGCGAAGGAACTCCCGAAGGACTGTATCTTTAGGTTATTTTATTGTGCATTAAAAACATTACAAGTGTTTTTCCAAATTACTTCTGATAGCTTTTCTGGATCTGTACGTCTAATGGAAGCAATCACATGTAAGACCAAACTTCAGCGTCATTAAAGAAACCCAAATAAAAAATCAATAAAAGTACAGATATATATATACGTGTTGATTTAAACTTACCCAGTCGTACAAGGCTCATTTCTGCCTTTAACCATTAGGCCCATTTGAAACCTTTCCTTCTTTCTAAAAGCAGGAGAGTATCTATTCCATTCCTCTTCCGGGATTTTTTCGACATATCGGTAAGACGCATGCGTTGGACGAATATCGCACCAGGGTGCATCTGTTTCAATCATAAGTCTGTCTTCGGGGATTGCTTTTACGACTTCTAGATTTTCTTTCGTTTTAAGCGAACACCCATTGATGCCTATATATAGTCCAAGCTCGACTAACCTCTCCATTTCTTCCATTGGTCCTGTAAAAGAGTGGACTACACCCTCCTTAAACCGATGGCGGTTTTCTTTAATCATTTCGTAAAAATCTTCGCCAGTATTACGGTTATGTAGAAACATTGGAAGGCCAGTTTTTTCTGCCAATTCAAACTGCTTCAAAAAGTATTTCTTTTGAACGCCTTTAGGACAAAAATGAAGTCGATCGTAATCCAAACCGCATTCGCCAATGGCAATCACACATTTTGACTCTGCTAATTTCGATAGCTCCTGGAAGTAGGCCTGTGGACCGTTTGGGTGTTTCTCGAACTCTTTACAACGAGTAGGGTGACAGCCCACTGTAGAGTACAGAAATCCATCAGCTATTTAAGTGAGTTAGGCAGGCAAATCTAGTGGTTCTCTTATCGCTTTCTTTTTTTTTTTGGTCACATACCCTGCTCAGCATTGTTTTCGATATATTCAATAGCCTCTTTCGATTCAGATAAGGTAGTACCTGTAATGAAAATTTTTTCCACGCTTGCTTTTTTGGCGCGTTCAAGTATCAAGGCAAAGTCGTCTAACAAAAAAAAAACTAAGATAGGGGCAATCAGAAAAATTCCTTTACCAGCATGCTCTTGCTTTCCTCGGTATATGCCCCTAAAAATAGGGTCTGTCATATTGGCTCCAATATCTTCATATAAACTCATGAGCCAAGGCAATTATATTATTTTCTACTATGTCCATACCTATGAAACGCATTATTGAACGCATAAATAATAAATTAAAATAAATTCAAAATGAAATCCTGCCTTTTATACAGTGAGAACGGTAAATCTTGTCACTTTGAATGTCCGTAACCAAAAGAAAACGTCACTTTCTAATGTTGTGAGGGTTGATTCAATGACAGTTTACAATCCCGACTTCTCTGCCACCGCAGCTCGACCGTAGTCGTTTACTACGGAACAAGTTAACATACTACGCACCACAGTAGTTGTTAACCAATATGAATACGCTCAATTATTATTAAGTAAAATGATATCTTTATTCTGATCTCAATTCTACGCGAGAGCTACAGAGTTTTAGTATTTCATATCTAAACTCTTACTTCGTATTTAAAGTCCGATTTCAAACTTATTTTACTAAAAGACGAATGGCATTAAGCCGAAAATGATTGTCCCTTCATGTCTAGAAATTTTGTCCTTTTAAAGTAAGAGAAATGTCACAATGGGTTAAATCGAATTGACCTGAAAATGACATTTGTTTTTTACTTGTAAAATAATTGGGATGGAGCTTTATTATAACATTGAACGATTTATCGTTTAGAATGGCTGGCAAAGATGTACAGAATTTCAGCAGGTATGGCGGAAGAGACTTGTAGAAAGTCTGTGAAGCGAGACTTTCCTCGACTTCAAGTTGATGAATGGCTGCCCTTATGCGGGCAGTCACTAATTACGGCTGGAAATTACCCATGTCAAAAGCGGCTTGCCAGTGAGTAACGTCACTGTATCAAGTGTTTTAATAGTTCAAAAATCTAGTGACAACTTATTATAATAATATCAACAAATAATCTATTAACAAAAAAAAAAAGGTGCGAGTTGCAAAAGAACTTACAAAGTGCTTTTTTTAGTTAATTTTTTAAGAAGAAAAAAAACTATGAAACTAGAAAACCACTACTGAAAGAATAGATGGTAGGACATAATTTCACAATAATCAATAAATAAGAAATTTAGATTCCAAAAACAAAACATGCTATATATATTATAAAAATAATAAGAAAATGGATTAGTTTAGCTGAGTAACTTCTGTATTGTAAACGATACCCAGTGGCATGCCCAGACCTGGGATAGTGCAGCGATTATTACCATAGTTGCTGGGAGTGATGATCGCTGACGATACTTAACATTGTAAAAGTCTAAGCTTTTTAAGGCTTGGAAGCTATCTTCAATTTCCACGGCGGGCCATCGGAATTCACAGATACTGTCTTCCCAGACCAGAGATTTTGGTGGGCAGGAGAAAAGGAGATGGAAGGAAGATGACTCTTGGTTCGGGGAAAAAAGGCACACTGTGGTAGGCACTTGAGAGGCATGAAGAGATTTAAAACTCCTTGATGTGGGATTTTTTGGTGAATTAACCGGTAGATGATGTTCCTTTGAGTGGAAGACTCCAGGATAAGCCCCAAAAACCGGCATGATTGACTTGATCTAGGATGGGGGTACGGTTTTTTCCTGAGAGGCTACCCGTGGACTTTTGTGCTGAGTTGTTCGAGGGTCCTTCTGGAATTCCTTTATCTCATCAGAGGGTATAAATGCTCTTTTTATAATTCATTCAATAAAGAAAGCAGCAAGCGAATACATATTCCTTTTACTATTTAAAGTATTCCATCTTAGACTGTCCGTCTATTCTGTTTCTTTTATCTAATCTTTTGCCTTGCTCTTACAGTATGATTTTTTTTTTTTTTTTTTTTTGCTAAACCACAGAAGTTGAGAGTTGTTATGGTTGGATGTTGTTGAAGATTTGCACTCGTTACTGAGAGCCGTTTTTCTCTCCTCCCGAGTTGCCAGTCGGGTTATTATGTGGGGAGTTGTTCGCAAATTTTGAAAGGTAAGTGGTTGAATTTTTGGTTTGGGAGGCTGTTGCAGGTAAGCTGTTGAGGTTTTCCGTTCTGGAGAATTTGATTGGGTGAGGTTTTTGCCTCTCTAAAATTCTTGAAATCATATTTTTGTCTATTGAAGTTATTTCCTTGGATGGCCTTTTCTTTTTACCAATTAGTGTGTCGACGGTATAACTCCTGACCAGTAGGCAAAGCATTCAAAGTATGCTTATTTTGACTGTAATCATGTGTTTTTAACAATACAATAAACTTTTCAAATTTTGAAAGCTTTCTTGTTTTTGCTTGTAGAGAATACATTTTAAAAGAGGGGTGTGGTTTTGTTTATGGTCAGTTGTATTTATTATAAGAAAGCACCTATAACACCGCTGTCGCATGTTGAATCGGTTTCACAATTGTATTCACAGTTGTTCCTGGCTTCGTATATCGGCTCTTAAATAAAACGTCATCGTCTTTGAAACCTAAAATTTTTTTTTTCTATCAGGAACGTGTTCTACGTAGCATGCTTAGATTCCCTTTAAGATCTATCTTCTTGCGCTCCATAAACGAAACGCGCAAATTTGGAATATCAGAAGCGATAAAGCGATCTCCTCAATCGCGATGTTTCACAAGCGGCTTTGTCCAGCCCTTAATGGACGACGTAGAATCAATTAGAGAACTTAGAGATTCCTTGAAATCAAAAACTAAACCCGATAAGGTGCTGGATTTTAGCGACTTGAGAAGTGAAGTGCATCATGAACTTTTGAATCCAAACATGCATCGTGGCATCCAAAGCACCGATCTACCAGGGCTTAATTCGATCTTAAAAGGTCACAGAAAAGGCGAATTAACAATTTTAACTGGTTCTACTGGCATTGGTAAAACAACAGTGATCAGTCAATTGAGCTTAGATTATTGCAAATCTGGGGTCCCTACTCTATGGGGTTCCTTTGAAATTCTTAATAAGCGTTTAGCCAAAAAAATGCTGTCTCAATTTGCAGAAAAAGATTTAGCGGGCTGTCCAGAAGAGTTTGACACTTTCGCAGACAGATTTGAGAAGGTATCTCTTTATTCTGTCCACTTATTTATAATTCTAAAGCATTTATATACAGCTCCCACTTTATTTTTTGAAGTTTCACAGCAGTACAGCAATTAAGGAAGTGCTTGATGTATGCAGAGAGGCGGTGGAGTCATATGGCATTCAGCATATTATTATTGATAATCTTCAATTTATGTTATCTCAACAAGCTAGATCTGGTTTAGATAAATGGGAATTGCAGGAAAACGCTATTGCAAACTTAAGAAGCTTCGCCACGTTACAAGATGTGCACATTACTTTGGTTGTCCACCCACGAAAAGAAACAGGAGAAGGATTAGATATCAACTCAATTTTTGGTAGTGCAAAAGTAACTCAGGAAGCCGACAATGTTATCATTATACAAAAGCATCGTAAATATAGAACAATTGACATAAAAAAGAACAGATATGATGGCACACTTGGATCTGTTAAGTACACATTCAACAAAGATAAACTTAAAATAGAAGAACTAGCGACCCCCACGAACATGGCTAGAGAAAAGGCATCTTTCCCCACAACAACAATAGAAAAAATATCTAAAAAATACTACGATCAATAAAAGTGTTATAAAGTGTTTTTTGTTTTGTTTTTCTATAGTGGTATGCCCATCTTCAACTTCGAATGTATTTAGGTTTACACAATCCAGAGCAAAAGAAAAGGTTTTAATTTTATTTTTTTTATTCAATCTAAATTACTCTTGTTTCTCTAGAAAGTATTATTCAAGTAAGCTAGATTAATTCTCGAGTTGTGTTTTTCATGAACTCGGGAAAGCTAACTATAGCACATATAATCAAGTAAAGGGTCTTTTTTTCATCCCATAAACAGTATGGCTTTAAAAAAGTGTATTTTAGTAGAGCAAACTCTCTTTGCAATGTAGCACCGTTCCAGTGACGCCTTTTCTGGAAATTAGCCTTAACGTTTTTCCAACGAAACCCAATTGTACAAACAAAGATAATTTTGTTGATCAAATCAAGTCAAGCTTTAAGATTTGAGTAAAAGTTGAAATTAACTTTATTTCCAATTGTTCAGTATAGTCTGTGAACGATCAAAATAGAGTCTACAGCAGCGATAAGTGGAACTAAAAAGTAAGGCATATATAGACACAACAATCCTATAGTTTGAAAGAGCTCCAAACTGGCCTCAAAAAGCACTTCGGATATACAAGGTATGACGGTTGTCGCAACATGGGTTCCATATACTAACACAATTGTATTGATGAGAAATATACTTTGGTAGAAAAAGAAAGATGTACATACTAATCAATGGCAAACGAATCCAGGGCTTTCCTATAAATAGTGTCAGAAAAATAAGGGGTCTTTTTGTATCTTTTTTACGATAGTAAATTCCATAGATAGCAACAAAGAAAAACGGGAGCTGCAAAATTGCTTCACAAAATACGAAGGATTTAAACCAGAACATTTGCGAATTTTTGGCAGGGTTCATAAGAGGATCATCTAGTATACTTATATAACGGTTGTTGATATCAATTAGAGACTGGGGGACCCAATCAATAGGATAGATTGCTTGCAAGTCAAATAGCAAAGTGATTGGGATATGTGAAGCAAAGTAGTATAACAAAATTTTATCTACAGATCGGAGTGAATCAACTCGCGTTTCTTTATTTGTTTTGGCAGCCTTCATCTTTTTTTAAAAAAAAAAAAAAAAGAAAAAGAAAAAAGAATTTTTCTCCAGAAAAATCATGAGCTGGAGATCAAGATTTCTGATATAGCTTCCAACGTCTAAGAAAAGATTAACTGACTGATATCTACACTTGTCAGCTACAAACCATTTTTATGTGCGCCCTAATTTTGTCGGCTTCGCTAGAATGTTTGTCTGCCTGTCTGAAAAAAAAAAATAAGCTCATGTATTATTGCGCTTTCTTTACTTTTGTAATTGCTTTTCTTTCTTTTCAATAAAGGTCTTGGCTTCGTTTAAGGTAAACTGGACATGAAATCCAAATCCAACATTTACATAAATGTGGGTAGTGTCCGGTCTATTTTGTTTTAGTTTTTACACCTCAATAACCTTTTGATCTAGAAACCTTACATATGTGCTTGAGCATAGAATTGAGATCCTAGATCAGTCATTAATTTCAGCTCTTTTGCGTTATCTGATTGCATCAAGTCTATTTGCGAATGCAATTTACGACTTTTATATGCATTACTACTACATTTTGAAAGATAAAACTACATCAGATAACTTACTACTCGGTTTGTAAATTAAATATGATGTCCCTTTGTTCAAGCTCTTTTTGTAGCGACGGTTTCAGCTTTAGATTGATGAATTCATCGTATTTTCTTATTAATTCGTTTAGATCTCTGGTCTCTCTTTCTGTCATTGCATAAACTAAAAAAAAAGTGACTTAAAGGACTGTTTTATGCTTATAAGCTGTATTTGTTGTTCCGCACTATGAAAAAAAAAACAGTTGCAAAATTATGACAAAATTCCAGAATTAAGGCTTTTGCTCTTTGCAAGATATAATTTACAACAAAAAGCAGAGAGTAAAATGCGTTTGTTAAGCAGAACTTCAAAGATGAAACATAGTGATATGGGCATGCTCATATGCACAGTCTACTTTGAATCTCCGTTTAAGTAGAGACTGCTAAAATAAATTACTCGACGATTTGAAGCAAAGATGTTTATTTGCTCTCCTTTCCCCTTTTTTGTTTTTTATTTTTAAATTATTTCCTCCTCTTTATATATACACTTTTGTTTCGATCATGGATCCTTTGATTGATGAAAGCAAAAACAATGAGCTTAAAAATGAAAATGATAATGGATCACCTGTTTCTATACAGCACCTTTCAACGGAGGAAAAGTCATCTTCAGACATAGATAATTCATTGGACACCGTTGCTATACAACAGGAGGTCACCCAAACTAAAATAGCTAAAGGTCGAGCAAGATCCGCAACTATTACTAATAGCAATAAACCACCTATGATAGTTAAAAAGGAGGTTGATAAACAGGAGACCGTTTTAGCAAAGGAGGAGGATAAAGGGGATACAAAAGAACTTGTAGATAGCTTGCAACAAATAGAAGAGGCATCGGACTCTGACGAAAGTTTTGAAGATTCTAAATCCCACAATCGTAAAGAAAGCCACCGATCTACAATGTCTTCTATAAATTCTTATGTTTCAAGCTCAAACTATGACTTGTTGTTAGCGCGATTAGATAACAACAACAACAGTAGTACTTCGTTTACCAACCACGATGCCGAAGAAATAAAAAAGCCGCTAGAAAAGGAACCTATCACTGAAGACGTAGACTGGGGTATGTTATAGTATACACATAGAAAAGTATTTACAATAGGTAGCATTTTGAAAATTAATTCAATTTAGAGTTTTGGTCAAAAGTAATTTCGGACTTTCACGGTGTTAGCAAATCGGAGGCAAAGGTCTTGTCTTTTCAAATACAAAAGGGTATTCCATTCTCATTACGAGGTATGGTTTGGCAGCTTTTTTCTAAGAGTAAAAATGTTGATTTGGAGAGCCAGTATATGCAGCTGTTAAAAGAAGAGTCGGTTTATGAAAAGGCAATTACTCGCGATCTACCAAAATTAAAAAACTTAAACGAGGAGCACCAAAAAGAGGCTCTGTTTAATATCATGAAAGCCTTTTCCTTATACGACAAAGATGTTGGATATAGCCCTAGTCTTCTTTATATAGCTACGCCTTTGCTACTAAATGTAAGAGAGAAAGAAAAAAGAAAAGAAAAAATCCACTGACTGCAAGTAGATGCCAGAAGAAGAAGCATTTTGTGTTTTGGTTCAGCTTATGAACAAGTATGGACTTAGAGGGCACTTTTTACCTCAGGAAGGCTTGATATCCCGAAGACTATACCAATTGAGTGGGCTATTGGGAGACCATCTACCTCACTTACATCGCCATTTTGAACTACATGGCATTAAATCCGATACCTACGCTAACCAGTGGTTCAATACACTTTTTGCTTACAAATTTCCTCTAGAGACTGTATATCGTATTTATGATATGATATTTGCTGAGGGTATTGAGACCCTTTTTAGATTCTCTTTAGCTTTGCTGGAGAAAAATCAATCGATTTTGCTTAGTCTCGAGTATGATGATTTAACGCTGTTCCTCAAAAACAAACTTCTTTTAATATATCAGGCAAGCTCGAATTTATTTTACATTATTTAACCTCGTATTACATAGGACGACTACGACCAGCTAGTCAACGATGCATTCCAAATACACATTGCTACCAAACGCCTTGATCGTCTTGCTAAAGATTACCAAATCGAAATATCTAAAGCGAATAACGAGGCGGAAATTATTGAATCCCTCAAAAAACAAAATAAGCAGTTACAGGAGTCAATAGGCCAAGTCGACCAAGAATTTACTGTACTTAATCAAGACCATACTACATTAGCTTCTGAGCTTATTACTGCCAAGATGGATATTGTCCGTATTCACAACGAAAATGAAGTGCTTCGCCAACAAACTAATGAGTTAAAAAAAACATTGGACGACTTACCAGCAGAAGTGGAAACAAGAGTAAAGGAGGAAATGGAGATACTGTATACAAAGAATGCAGCTTTAGTGGAAAGAAATTCTAATTTGGAAGAACAATTAGACTACATGGAAAAAATGATCATAGAGATCAAAGTAAAGTACGCTGAAAGCGAAAACGAACGGGAAGGATTACAACAAAGACTGTCTGGCCTGAAGTGTCTTATGGAGAAATAAAATTAGAAGGGCTAGCTTAGCCCTGGTCTTGAAGTTATTGATCAAGTAAAAAAAAAGAACCTATTTTATTGTAAAAGAGGATCTCTCTCTGAGGGCTCAGTTGATGTATTCAAATCATCAAGGCCTAGCTTCTTATTTCTAAAATGCCAGGTAATGCATAGCGTTAATAAAGTGCCTTGCAAAATACCAGTAACTAGGTAAGTAATCCATGCTGTCCAGTTTGTTCCTGGGCGTACAACAAGTGAATAAACAAATAAAGCAGTTCCAGGTGTTTGTAACATCATCATAGGAATGCTCAATGCTCCCACAGTCTTGACAGAGGTCTATGTTAATATAATGCAAAGCTGTTAAAGCACTCGTATTTTACCTTACTATTCCACGTTTTCCAAATCTGAGGAAGATATTGAAGAGATGCGAGGATCATGCTCAAAATACCCAAAAAAGCAGCCCAGTAATTTGTTAGGCGATTTTCAGGACCTCCAACAATAGCCAATAATAAAACAGAAATAAAGAAAGAAATGGCAAGATGTCCAATACAGACTGTGGCAACCCAGATAGAAACCTTCCATTCCTCAGAGAGAGGGGGCTGAATTTTACTAGGGATTTCCAATGCAAGCGACGAAGGTGGATGGGGTTCCCTTTTTTTATTCTCTGGGAAGTAAACTAGAAATAAAACAAACCTGTGTATTTATAAATCAGTTGCCGATTCCCTACCCTCTTTTTTTTTTAAAAAAAAAAAACTTCACTTACACCAGACAAAACATGACCCATTGAAAACCAATTTGAAAGATTCCCATAAGTCCTTCAAGACAAGCGCCTGTTGACTGAACCAAAAATTAACGGTGTAAAAATCAAAGCGCAAACAAGCTATAAATATGAGCTTACAAGAGATTTGCAGCACACAATGGCATCCCATTGTAGCAACACAATATTTAACATGCTTGAGGTTGAAGAGACTACACCAAGTAACAGAAACCAAGCACTAAATCCCTCACTCGTTTTGTTTGCTATTATGCGATAATGCTATACATAGCGTTGAGCTACATCGTTTATTTCCATGAATATGTATTATTTTACTTGAGGCAAATATGATATAATCAGCCCAACACAAAGGAATAAGCTGATAAGTAGGTTTGTCTTATCGTTTAGCGGCACACACTGCTTGGGCTCACTATTTGCAACTTTAGCAATTTGCTGCAAAAATGTATCCATAAAAAACAAAATAAAGTTAAAAGGAAAAAAAAAAAAGATTTTTGTGTTCAATTTTCTTAAAAGTCTCGCGTTTCATAAAAAATGAAACAATGAGAAGGGAAACTGTAGAGTTTATTCCGAAGTGCTCGCAATCATAGCAGCCAAAGCAGCTCCAATCCCGTTGGAGTCCCGAGTAATCTATTCAAACAGGGTAATACAATAAGTTTAAATATAACTGCTTTTTGATAAACTGTTCTACTTACACCAATATTGATCCTATCTACATAATCTCCATAAAGCTCTCTCAAAGCATGGTTGACCCGGTCAGGAAAATTGGAGTAATGTTCATACACTATTCCTTCCACGCTAATACTAAGGCCAACCTCCAAGGCCCTGCGCTTCGTAATGATGGAGCTTATTCCGGCTGCTATCAATCGTGCAGCACGCTTTCCAACCAGCTCACAGATCTTTTTCACCATTCTACGGTCTGTAATTGTGGTGGAAGGAATATTCATTACTTGCTCAAGCAAATGCTTGGTGTCTTCTAACTGTGCTGTTTCGTCTCTGTCAATAGCACTGACATATGATGATTCAAAGTTGTAGGCTTTGTTCATCTCAGTTGAATACTGACCATCAAAAATCAAGCGGCGATCAAGAAAGTCTACCAAAACAAGACGGACAATCTCACCCAAGTACAGCCCTGCGACCATTTTCTCATATACATGAATACCAGGATTAACAGATTGACGATTCACTCGAACGTCGTAAAACGTGTGAGGTATAGTGTCTGATCTACTATCGCCAAAACTTCCCCATTCAGTATTGATGATCATTTCCTTCCCGTGTTCGCTTGGGTCAAGTTTGCCAATATCGCTAGTCTTTTCCCAATAAGCTTTAGGTTGTAAATGTTCAGAAATCGAGCTAAATGTTTATACAAAGTTTTTCTTTTACCAGCATTAGTGCCTGTACTCACAGTGCAAGCCAAAAGGCAGTCTAAACTTCTATAGTTGTGTGCCAGAAGACAACCAGCTTAGATAATGTTAAAGGCGTATCTCTCTTTTTAAGATGTCTGTTTTATATGTACTTACATGCCCCATTAATTGCAGCTTTAACTATTACAGGCATTTCTCGTTTACGAAATGCTGTTTGTAAAAGCTCAACAATGTTCTTGTTTTGCCCTCCTGCAATATCAAAGTCCTTTGTCCAGCGTAGTACAACAGCATTGTTAATAGCTGTTTGGCGAAGGGGAAATGCGATACAAAGGCCGAGCGAAAGGAAGTCTTTACTATAGCTTTTGTTTATGAAGTTTAGAAAACTTTCTACACACTCTGCCATAAATTCGACAAGCTTGTTAATAGAGCCTTGTTTTATGGGCTTTTTAACTGTGTATTTCATTTGTCGAGTTGTGATTCGACCTTGCCCATGAAGTGTAACAAGATAAACACGGATATATGATCCTATACAATATTTAGATTAAATACACAGCTTCAATTCTATCACTACCACTTAAATCCAAACCGAGATATTCTCCAAGTTCTTGGCCGGTAGGGTGTCGAGTGATCCAAGAAGGGAGCATAGCAATACTTGCATCGTCTCCACCGCTTTGTTTATTAAGTCCAATTTTCATCTCATTCTCCAACAGCACGGCAATTTTTTTGAGCTGATCAGTGTTCAAATCGAACTGCTTTTCAAGCTCATAAATAGCCTTTTCTTTGTCCTCTTCAGTTGTTTCAAGGCCTGGAAGCATTGTGTTTTTATATCGGAAATATATAAGAAAAGAAAAGGACGAAGAAATTCTCTTTTTTATTAACGGAAATTTTAATTCAATATATTACAAGGGAGAGGGCAATATGTTAAGTTTGCTCGTTGGACATATCTAAAAGACTATTGACCATAGAAGAGAGAGAGAAAGTAAGTACATCATGTTTAGTTTTTTTTTTTTTTTTTTTTTTTTCAAGAATACAAACCTTTCAATTGTTTCTGGTAATTTACCATCAGTTGCCTGAAGAATCATAAAACATACGCCAGGTTCTATATTTGGAAACATGGATACAATTGTACTCAAGTGTTCATCAAACTGTTTTCGAGCATCATCTTCTTGGATCTGTCTAGCCGGTAGCGCTCTTTGCTGTTGCTCACTTAATAGATGGTTTTCAGGAACTGGTAGATGCTGCGATAGAGGTGATGGCTCTTCAGGTACTACATCATGATGAATTTTTTGATCTCTGTTTTTTCTAGACGATTCTCCTTCATTGTTATTATCAGAGAATAGCTTTTCCACAAAATTCATTGACTTTTGAGCAAGATCAATCAATGGTTGCTCTTTTTGTGCTTTTTTGGCATGCCATGGGTGTAAAGCGTTTTCGTAATTGACTGTGTGTTTGTCAGGTAAATCTTCTTTAGGATGCTCATGGTTTAGTTCGTTCATTGTTCTTTCAATGTTTCTATACAGGGTATGCACTGATTAGTTTTTGGTTTCTTAATGGGGTTTAATTCAATTACGTGTCAAACTCTTCTTTTGATATTGATAGCGAGGTAGCATCCATGGATTCGATAAAGTTCAAAGCTCCCATCTACGTATTTCAAAGTAAATATACCTATTGTATGCACACACACATGTGCTATATGGTGCATATTACTTACAAGGTTGGTCAAATAGTAGCCGGCTTCCCCTCTTAAATAATCTGGGTGTCTAAAGCGGGATATGTATCTAATACAATTAAAAGCGTTAAATTCGTTCTTTCTCGTTTTGCTTAGTCTTACTGGACATTGGATATCATTCGTGGGGGGTTAGCACGAATGACAACATAGATTAGCAAAGGGAGAAACACATCTGCTCCTCCTTCTTCATTGTCCATATGTTTTATTAATCCAAATATAACCTTGCAGCAATTAAGGATACAGATAAGCTTGTCCCTGGGCGATTTGTAATTGTTCATTTTCAGCAATTCTGATTCGGCAAAAGTTAAAAACGATTCATTATCGTCTGTTAATGGTATATCGAGGTGGTTTTCTCGAACCCATCGAAAGATGCTGATTTTGTGGCGTAGGATACTGTCTTGTTCTTTGTCATCCATTGTATTTGGAGAAAATGTTCTAAAACCGAATAAGCTTTTATATAGCATGCTGAATTTCTTACACATTGTAAAGCCGGTTCATCACTAGTTTTTCCATCCCCTCTTTAGTGTTATCAAACTCTTTTTCAGAAATATCTTTCCAAACATCGCAATCCCTCATACGCACAAACGTAAACTAGGCTATGTCAATACAAAATTTTAGAGGATAAGAATTTTACATTCAAAAAGTCCTGAATAAACTTTATCTGTTCATTAACTGTCCAGACTTCCCTTCGATAAAAGGCAGAAATGAATCTAAAAAAAAAGGCGGGTGTTAGTTACCTAGATAATATACAAGACATACCCTTTTGTATAGCGTTCTACCAAAGCAGCGCTGGGATCCTTCATTTGCTCAAGGAATCTATGAAAGTCAAAGGTAGGCAAATCCGGTTGTGGGTGCTTGGGCGATGTGACCTGGGTTTGATTAGTGCTGACAGGTGCACTATTTTACAAAAAGTCTTTAGTTTATCTTTTATAAAGCCTAATCAATGGGCCAATCTAACCTTTTGGTGACCTCTTCATCTTTCTCAGATTTAAGTTTTTCAAAATTGGGTGGTTTTTCTTGCAAATTTGAAGTTTTGTCTGAATCTTTTGACATTGCTATTTTAAGTATACACAGAAAAATATAAACAAGAACAAAAGTTGAAATAATAAAAAAAAAATGGCTTCGATTATTGTACTTCCATTTACTTTATTTTTGTTTCTCAATTAACATATCTGTATATAGAAACCTGCGCTATTTATACATTTGTCAGTGCTCAACGTGCTAAAAAAAACAAGTTCTTTTTAATTGGTTTATCTGATTCAAAAGGGTGGAGCAATACGAACCGATTGCTGTTTAATGATAGCTCTACAAGAGAATACAGGCTACTTGTCTAAAAAAAATTGAAAGTATTCAGCTGCTTGCGGGATTTCACCAAATCTTTGATTTGAATAGAAACCGTACGCCCAATACTACTATTGAAATAAACTAGGGGTCCGGTCTGATATAACCATAACTAAAGACCGTACATGACAGCGTACTGACGCTTATAAATATAAGGTTTATTAGTATCTCTAATTATTACAATACAATTAAAGTTTAAAACAGTCTTGTTTTAGTATTTAAGCCTTTTGATAAACAATGTATAGGCTTTCGAGCGACTATTCTAATTTTTTTAAAATAAAAATTGGTTTGGCTCCTACTATACCTTTAGTTTATCAAGGCCACTTTGAAGTTTAAGAAAACAGGGGATTTGTCAGCGGTAAATACAAATACACATTACCGTGCTTCTCAACACAACACAACTTATACCAATAGAGAATTTTTTTAGATACTACTCTAATCCAACAAGAAAAAGCCCAGCTTTATTTGACAAGGAAAGAGTTGTACTTTTATGACCTCTAAATCTCTAAATTTCTAGCTATTATGTGCTGCGTGACAATACTTGCCAAGACTTTCCAAAAAAAAACCATGAGAAAGCTAAGCAGATAAATGTATTCAACCTTAGGAATTAGATCATATGATCAGCAGCTTCAAGTGTCTTTGAATACATTCAACAGCTCAACTCAATAGTTCATTTTCCAATCTTATAAATTCGATTTTTGATTGGCCCAAGGTCGTTTTACGTTTGCTTTATTTATTTCAGTGAAAAGGCAGTTTTTTTTAAGCAAGACAATATGTGACTGAAATTTCCAAAACCAGTAAAAAGTTTTTGACCTCTTTTCTTTACACAACCACCATGTTTTCTATATCAAGATACAATGGGGAAGAGGAAAACGACACTAGAACTTTTGAAAAAAAGCAAGATCGTCTCAATAAGCTAAATTCAAAGTTCAACAAAAAAAGAAAAAATGAAAGTGAAGAAAAACCTAAGGAAGGAAAAAAAAAAAAGCAAGATCAAGAAGGATCTATTGACGAATCTGCGAAACACAAGCCAGTTAGTATGGAATCAGAAGAAAACGAGGAAAATGGCTTTACCGATGCCGAAGAAGAGAAAAATCAGAAACAGCAAACTGAAATTGAAGCAGCTCAAGAATTGAATGCAGAAAGTAGTGAAGATTTAAATACGCCGGTTTTAGAAGCCTTTCCAGACTTGTCAAACCGTAAAAGCAAGCATAGTAAAGAAGAAATGAACATGCTAAAGACCATGGGTATTCCTGATTGGTTGCTTCAGCCCACTATAGTCTCGCCAAAAGAGTGTTGTGAACTAGACAAAGTCGGCCTATCGCCTTGGCTTGTCCAGCGATGTAACGATATTGGATTGACTTCATTGTTTGCAGGTAGAGTGATAAATTATCGGAAAAATATATTCAACTGAAGTTTGATTTAATAGTTCAAAAGGCTGTTATTCCTGTTTTCTTAAAACACCGAACACTATACGACACAATCAAAGCTCCAGGAGATCTTTGTATCTCAGCTCCTACAGGTAGCGGAAAAACAATGGCTTACGCCCTTCCTATTGTAGACATACTGTCAAAAAGAGTTGTGAAGAGACTGAGGGCAGTTGTTGTATTACCTACCAGAGATTTGGTTGTGCAGGTCAAAGAAACTTTTGATGCTTTTGTGAAGGGAACTGACTTGGTAGTTGCTGCTGTAAGTGGTCAACAATCGTTTGCTCATGAACAGCACGTCCTTGTTGGAAATACCAATGAAAGGTATATAAAATTTATTGTCGCATACAGTTTCACTTAAAATATGGTTGATGGCTAGTTACCCAGGGGGAAAAAGTCGTGTAGATATATTGGTAGCCACACCTGGTCGTTTAATAGATCATTTGAACTCTACCTCCAATTTTTCTCTTCAACATGTTCGATTTCTAGTAGTTGATGAAGCAGATCGACTTTTAAATCAAAGTTTCAACGATTGGTTAAATAGAATTCTATTAGCAACAAACCCAGTGTCTAAAGCAAACGGATTGCCACTTGACTTCCAAACAGACAGAAATGAGTAAGACAAGAATAACATCGCAAAAACACCTAACTAACTTTGTATAGTATTGTAATGCCCGACGCTATTGCGCCCAACTTTCTCAAATCGCACTACAAACTTCTAGAAACGGATCTCGATATACCTAAAGTGCCATTTGTAAACGCTAAAATAACTTGCACAACATGCATTACTAACTTTTGCTGTAGATACAAAAACTTTTGTTTTCTGCTACCTTAACAAAAAATCCAGCAAAGATAGCAGGGTTGCATTTAAATGACCCTGAGTATATTTCTGTCCAGTCGGGAGAGGGCAGAAGCGGACAAACAGAGTACACAACCCCTGAGGGCTTAAAGGAATATATGTCTATTGTATCTACAGACAAGAAACCTCTGATGGTTATTTATTTGTTGCATCAACTTGGAGTCAAATCGGGCCTGTGTTTCACTAAGTCTGTTGAATCAACCGAAAGACTACAAACTCTAATTAATGCTTACGAAGTATTGCAGCCAGAGGAAAAGCGTATTACTGTTAAAGAGTATTCCAGTGAGCTTAAGCCATCAGAACGGAAGAATGTCCTAAAACAATTCAAAGAAGGAGAAATTGATTTGTAAGAATACAGTCAAAAAAAGCAGTAGTCTTATTTTTTTGTAGGATAATTTGCTCAGATTTAATTGGAAGAGGTATAGATTTGGATTCAGTAGAGTATGTTATCAGTTACGACGTACCCGTCTACATGGACAAGTATATTCATCGTGTAGGTCGTACTGCTCGTGCTGGTAGAGAGGGTGTAGCTTATACACTTGTGGAAAAGTCGCAGGTTAGACCTTTCAAGGAAATGCTGCGTAATGCAGGTCATTTAAACCAAGTCGAGACTTTGGAAGTGGAGAAAGAAAAAATACAAGAATTCGTACCTGATTATGAAAAGGCCATGGACAATGTTACAGATACCATTTAAATTTATTAGTCCTATTTTTTCTTTTTGCTGTTTAATAAATGGTAATTAAACAAAAAACGATTTAAAACTAAGAGACACCACTAATTGAGTTTATGTTGTTTAGATGCAACACAAACTCAAAAAATAAATATACATTTCCAACGCCAGCGTATATTAGCCCTATATAGAATCTTAGTCGAATACATCTTGATTTGCTAGGCAAAGAAAAAAATTTCTGATTGAATTCACACTTGGCCTATGAAAACCGGCTATTTGTTCGAGTGCAAAAAGTTATCAATAACTTAGGTATGATAGGCACCCAACATAGTTACGCTTCAGTCTTTGCCGTAAGCCATTGATAATTGTGGCTTAATTTATAAAAACAAGGAGAGCTATATCTTGTATTCAAAAAGAAGCTGGTCTTTTTTGCTTTAGCTCTTATTAATAAGGTGTATATGAGTGTATTTTTTTTAATAGAATGTTGGCCCAATCTATCTTGAGGTTTGTTTTACGTGACATTTTACACGGTTGGCCTTTCTTCAAGATGTAACCACAAAAAGAATGAAAAAGCAAAACTCGTATCAAATGCAAAGATAACGCCAGTTCTCTACAACTAAGTTTTACTTTTGTACTTGCTCTATATGGCCACTACAAAGTGCCTTGCGTTTTTTTTTCAGTGTTCTTGCCTCTATTGCGAAAAAAAATTTACAATGAATTGTGTTTTAAAGTTGTGTTGTGTTGATAATATGGTGCTATATCCCGCATTCGTTTGAGCGTTTTAGTGTTTATAGCTCGCAATTGAATAAAGAAAATGACTATATGCACGCAATCACACACACACATATATATATATATATATATATATTGATTGTCTGATATTCATCTTTCCTTTTTCAGAGAACAAGACTTGTACGGATTTATAAAAACAACTGTTTTAGAGATCACAGGGAGCTTTTAATTTTTTGGATTATGCAAAAGATATTCTTATTGTTAGTGTTTGGCCTACTATATTTTGCTGGATTGGGATCTGCATTTTGTGTATACAATAATATGATTGGAACGACATCATTCCAGGCTATTGGAAAAACTGGAAGAAAATTCAATGAGAGGTTCAAACAATATGCCTAAAAAAACAGGAGAGGGGAAGAAAGTTAACCCATTATATACAGAGAGTTTAGCCAGCGTGTACAACAAGGAGAAAAGAAGTGCTGTCACTATTCTAATTACGATTGCACCCCCAATTCTTCCCCAGACGATATGATGGACTTTAATGTAAGTGCAAATAGCAAATATGCATGCGGTTTTTAACACAAAAGAAAAGCTGGAAATATTCTGGTTGTATCCTGCAAAAAGAACCATGACTATTCCTTGTCAAGCTGGTGGGTCTGTATCAGTATACGGTGAGGATATGTATTTTTGGATCGAGTGTCAATCGCCAAATGGTGAAATAAAGAGTTTTTACTTTTAATAACATAAATAAAAAGCAGGGAATTGACTCCCATATGTACTATCTACTGTCTAAAGCTTTGACGCAAGGATATAAATCTCGTAAACTTAAAATCCTTTTTGGGCGATGTAACGGTATGCTCGTGTCCTCGGCCATAGCAGGTGAAAAGTCTTCGTAAGAAAGTTTACCTTTTATGAGAGATAACGTTAGTAGCCTGGAATATTATCACAAGTGTATTTTTTCTATATATACATACTTCTTGCAACTAAAACAGAATTCCATCTAGCCCTTTGAGCACCTAAAGTCTATGTTATTATTATTGCTATTGTTACTTTAAACTTGCCAAAGTAGTCTCTATCAAAACCAAAGTAGTGTTAGGGCTCATTTTTACAAAATTAAAATAAAAAAAGCAAATAAAAGCAGTAGATGCGTAGTATAAAAATATTGTAGTTACTTCTCAACATCATCGCCCACGTGAAAAGCACTTTCTGCAGGAATACTCCCAGCAAGTGAAAGTGCCTGATCAAATATTGCCTTATTGGGTTTTTCGTAGCCTGCAATTGAACTAGCCAAGACAAAGTCAAAGTATTTGTTTAACTTCAAACTCTCAATAATTTTAACTATTTTGGGGTATTAGAGGAACAGTATAGTTTGTGTTGATGCGTATATGTAGCTATGTTCCTTACCTACTCTCTCATCTGAATTGCTAATAACTCCCATTTTAAACCCTTTCTGTTCTAGCTCCTTAAGTGTTCTCAATACATCTGGAAATACTGAATATGCCTCTGCTGTAGTAAATCGATTATATATTCCATGAAACATTTGATCGAAGTTAGGGTCCAACACTCAAAGATAAATAGAGGGTTGAGTTTACAAGTTGACTGATTTCGTGTTACCTTTTGAGCTAACACCGGCGCTTAAAAAAGTCGAGTAAACAAGCTAATTAATCACGGTTAATTATGCTGATTGTCATAGATAAACCTCCACTTGCCTCTTTCCACCAACTATACGGATCCATACCTTGTTTGATTCCATAAAATGGAGCATTGAGATGCTGAAGTCTATAAGCTTTCCCGAAGCTAACAGATACTTGGTCTCTAGTAACTTTGATTCCATATTTTTTTGCTTCTTCAACCTACATACAAATGAAAAACCGTTTTTGTATGTGTAATTCAGGATTACTTACATACTGAGCCGAAACGCTTCCTTTTGGTTTAAAAAGAGTGTTGTAAGCATCAAATGTAATGAGCTTTACTTTTCTTAATTGCGACATTTGTATATACAGTAGGTCAATAACAAAAAAAAAAAAAAAAAAAAAAAGGATAGAAAAATGAAACAGTCACCCAAAAGAAAGAAGAACAAGAGGGAAGATGAAATCTCGTTTTGTTTTATAAAAAAAAATAATCGAATTCCCCGAGAGATAAGTAAACATCGACTGTGCTTTTAAAGCATCTCCATGTGATTTTCTTGAGCATTGTGATAACTAATGATCTATATTAGGTAATTTTTAACCCTCAGTATTTTGTGTCTAAATAACTTGCTTTTGGTCACCATGTCAACAGATACTCTTTTCGTTGGCAAATACCACTCTTTTTTAATCTTTCACATTTAAAGTTAAAAAAGAAGAAGGACATATTGTTTAAAATAGTACTAGTATGAAGAGTAATGGTAGGGGAGAAGCCTTGAATGCACTTTGTATAAAGCCAACTTTTTTTAAAGGATATTTTCCTATTCATTTTGCATCATATCGTTTCAAAAGACATTGCGTCCAGGTTTCTTTTATTTTCGTTTAGCTCCAAAGAGTGCTTTTTTTTTCTTCTTTTTTTTTAAATCAATGACTTGAGTTGCTGCTCGACGAGTTCCCAATCCTTGGTGGGAACATAAGTGATGGCTCTTTGGAAGTGATTTTCGATCTCTCTCATCTGATCCCAGCTCTCCTTACTATCAACCAAAATAATACTTACACCGGTACGTCCAAAACGGCCTGTACGGCCAATACGGTGAAGGTAAGCTTCGAAATCTACAGCGTTTCTTTGATCCACGGGAAGATCATAGTTGATAACTAACGAGACTTGGGAAATATCTATACCACGAGCAATTACATTGGTAGTTACCAGAACCTTGTATTCGCCTCGACGGAAATCGTCCATTGCCTTGTCACGCTCCTCTGGTGTCATTTTGCCGTGAAGAGTAGCAACTGAGTGACCTTGTTGTTTCATTCGTTTACCAATTTCCTCAGCAGAGTGACGTTGTTTACAAAAAATGATACTTTGGCTCACAGTCAATAAATCATACACATTGCATAGTACATTGTATTTGTGCTCTTGGTTATCACAGTCCATATAAAATTGTTTAATGGCATCTACGCTTAAGTCTTCACGTTTTAATGAGATCTCGTTGGCATCAGGAGCAAACTTTACAGCAAAACGACGAACGTTGTCGGGGAAGGTAGCAGAGAATAAAACAACTTGAGGGTGACCCTTAATAGAGCTATGTGTTGTATGCAGTGAGCGACTTGCGTTTTAGAAATTTTACAATATAATCCTTACTTTTTAACGCGGATACTTTGATCTCCTAAACCGTCCTGATCCAACATATTATCAGCTTCGTCAAGAACAAAAATTTTTATAGCTTGTACAGGCAGAGTTCGTTTTTTAATCACATCCATTACAGTACCAGGTGTACCCACAATAACTTGAGCTTGAATTGTCTCACCTCTTCTTACAGAATCTTTGACTACAAGCTTGGTGGTGATGTTGGTGAATTTGCTCATAGCCTGAACTACATCCATAATTTGACGCGCCAATTCGCGAGAAGGAGCAAGACAAATAGCCTAAACAAATGAGATTATGTTTTGATTATAAAGCTCTCGTTTCTGTGAAATTATGTTTTTTTAAAAAATTACCTGGGGAACATTTAAGCCAGGTACCAAACGAGTCAACATGGTCAAGACAAAAGCAGCAGTTTTACCGGTACCACTCTGTGATTGGCCAATCATATTTTTAGGGCTGATGGTGCATAAGTATACTTTGTCTATGTTTTTTTTGCCTCTTTTCTTTAATAATTACGGGTTACTAATCAACAAAGGCAATGCTCGCTCTTGAATTTTTGAGGGTTTGGAGAAGTTCATGGAATATAAACCCTTTAAAAGTTCTGGGCTCCTATAAAAGATAATCAGGATATACTCCTAGGTAAATACAAGTATACGATCTTTACAGGCCAAGTTCTTCAAAAGACTTTACAGAGAATAGTGGGGAGTTGGGATCTGCTTGTTGATCGGCTAATTTGACTTGTACAGTATGCGTACTTTTGATCAAATTTTCCTCTCCAGTTTCTATTGTTTGTAAAAAGTAGAAACGAAGACATCTTAATAGGGGTTTTTTTTCATATTAAGCAATTTAAGTACCATTTCCAGTGGGTTTCGATTGTTGGGTGGGAGGAGGACCTTGTTGAGCTGGTTGGGTGGGAGGAGGGCCTTGAGCTGTTTGAGTGGGAGGAGGACCTTGTTGAGCTGGCTTAGTAGGCTGAGTAGAGGAAGGCTGTTGCTGCTGCTGTTGAGTAGGCTGAGTGGAGGGTTGTTGAGCAGGAGGGGGTTGAGGTGGCGCACCAGAGGCTGTATTGTTATTTACGAAATTAGATGTTCTGCGGGTTCCAACTTTACAATTTTGCAAAGTCAAGCTGATTCTTACCTGTGGTAGTAGAATTGGCTATAAGACAATCAGTGATGTTACGTAAGAAGAAAAAAGGTAATAGATGCTTAGATCTTACGTGTAGTGGAAAGACCACCGAGTCTTGAAGTGATGTTTTCGAGTGGATCTGTTTTAAGTAAAAATCAGCTTGTTAAAAAAACCACATTTGAGAACTGGCGAAAGGAATACGATTATACCAGACATGATGTGCTCTATAAGTTGACAAGAAAGAAAATTTTCTTGCACTGAAAAAACGAAACACGGCTACAGTACTTCAATTTCCGCTGCTGACGTCGTACTAACCACACAAGGACAAATTGGCTTTTGGAGTGAGCCAAAGTCCTTCTGCAGAGTTAACTCAAGAAATTATACACTCCAAAGTGCAATCGTTTTATTAAGCCAATACAGTAATAGAATGTAATGTATGAGGAGTATGCCATTTCAATTACTTGTAGGCGGTCTTTAAAAAATGCAGTAACTTTTGGATCTGAAAATGTTGAAACTTGTGAGGGTTTTGGTCTAATGGAAACCACTTTTGTTTATAGAACGACTTTTTAAAACTATAGTATATGCTATGAAAAGATACAAAAAATTCTTTAATCGATTAAAGTATTATATTATGTCTTCACCTTTGAGTGGTTTGTGATCTCTTGACTCTAAGCTTTCGATTCAGGCTACTTTACTCAATTGAAACGTTTTGCACTTAGACGTATTATTTTTAGACAAGCGCTACCAGATATATGATTAAACTCTAGTTGAATTTTTGTTACTACTATTTTAAACTAACAATTTTTTGCTGGTACATACTTTTTCGATACAAGCATACATATGTCCGCCTTCATTAATCGTTTTGTCGCAACTCTTGTGAACAACTTATGAAACACGTCGTATTTACGCACTTTTTCCTTGTCTTAAAAAGGCTTTTTTTTGTTCAAATATGGCCATGGGAATATAACTATAGTGCCAACGTAAAAGGTTATACCTCCCAACATAATTTAAAATTCGAACAAAGACGGTGTAAAGACATAAGCGCGTGTTTTAAAGTTCTTGTTGAAATTCATAATTCCAGCTTTTATAAACCGCAAACTTACTGGGAAAACATTTATTATAGGAACTTGGCTTTACAATCTTTTCTAGCATATATTGCGTCGTTTTGGATTGGTAAGCCTTGTTTTGCTTTTAGTATATCCAGGATAATAGTATAAGCACTAAACCATTTTCTTTTTTTTTCCAAAAAAAAAAAAGGTCAAATATTACACCTCGGTCTTTTGAAAACGCAGCCGTCGGCAAAAACATCTGTATAGCATTCCTTGCATTAAAAAGCGTTTATAAAAATAGAAATAATTTGTATATCATATTTGAATAGACAAAAAAGCATTTATAGACAATCATATACTTTTAAAAGATCTTAAGTGATGCTAATCAGTAAACGTGAGGTGCCTCTTTTTTCTTCTTCCTAAAAACAAAGGCTTCATGAAATGTAGATGTTCTTGAACCAAAACCAATTATTTTTTGTTATTAGGAAATTTTTCCGCCAAACGTCAGGTATTGTGTTTTTCAGGATATCACAATGTTGATAATAAAACCACAAGTTTACACCAACATTTGACTCATATACACAAGACACCGATTTTTTTTCTATCGTTCTCCACGAAAAAAGGCCTCTTAATCTATTAGCCAATTTTAGTTACTGATTGATAGTGTCTAATCGGTTCGATCAACACGTCTGATCTAAAATAGGTTCTGTGATCTTTTTTTTCGATAAGTGAATCACAACTTCCAATCGTGTTGTCTATGACCTTGTGGCCAGTTCCTTCTTTTTCTCCCTTTTCTCCTCTACTCCACCTCCGCATCTATGTACCTTAAAAAAGTTGTGCCGTTCAATTTTATTGTACCTTGATTGCTTTGGATTTGTTTGATTTGGTTCTAGAAAAATACAATCGCTCATTATCTTGTCAATAGCATTTATAGAGTTTATTAAAAAGGAGAGCAAACCTCCTACTTCCAAAGAAAAGAAAACAAGGCAGACACACTTTGAAATAATCGATGTATAAGAAAAAGATGATGTGGGTGAGTGCCTCAGTACACTTTATAACAGCTGTTTTTTATAAAAACTTTAAAAAGTTATTAAAAACAATAGCACATGTTTGTGTGTGACCTTAAAACTCTAGGTTATAGGTGAAAAAAAAAAGAAGTACTTCGTTCAAATAAAACCAGGTCAGTATTTGAATTTATGGGCATAAAGTAACTGCACAAACAAACTGTGAAGTTTTAGTGATGAAGCAGAAACAAAAAAAAAAGCTATTGGTCGATCACTTCTTTTTTTGGGACATCAAGAAAACGCATAGTTTCTAGGTGGTCAGTAATCATTAATGACTTATTGCGTGAAGCATGTATAGAAGAATTAAGTAAATAGGATATACATGGTTCCTTAAAATTTTTAAAAAAAGACCTAGTATTAATATTCGACTAAAGGCAAGCTGGGGCAGTTACTAAAAGCATTACCTCTATAGTTTCATCAAATTGTATTTCTTTTTTTTTTTAAAAAAAAAAGCCCCTGTTGAGGTTATCTTATTTGTCAGAATAAACAAAAAGCAGTAATCTGGACCGCCATTTTTTTTTTAGAGAAAATATCATTTAGGCGCTGTAACTATAAACGCTTTTATTAAAAGACTCCAATTTTTTTTTGTTTAGACTTGCAGTTTAGAGCTGAAGGATAACACATCTTAAGCCTTTACGAAAACTCATATACATGTTGACATCAAGCTGTTCAAAGGACTGTATTATACTGTATATTTCGTGTCTAAAGCAACAAAGGTTGTCTTTTTTTCATTCCAAAAATTATCAGTAGAGCTATTCGTTGTGAGCGAAAGCAGTTTTGATAAATTAAGCTACTATGTACGCACTGAGAAGCCCATAAACGATGCTATATATGTATTTTAAAGAAAAAAAAAACGAAACAAAGCTTGTATTGTTGTAAGACCTTTTCTTCTATTTTTCTCCTTCTTTTTTGTTGTGCGTACAAAAAAAAAAGGGAAATGAGTGCATAAATACAAAACCATGTATTCTTCATGCAAAAGTTTGTACGCTCTAAATTGACTTTATATTTTAAGGATTGTGGCGTACTTCATGGGTCTCAAGAAGATTCTTGTAGCTAAAGCCATAGAACAAAAAACAAATGAAAGCCAGGTACTTTTTACTAATTAAAGCAATTGAAGTAAACAAAAAATCATTGATAAATACCCTTTTTTCTTTTTGATGATTTCTATCATTGTATATTTTTTGTAAAATGCAGAACAAAATATAAGCCTTGGACCTTTTAATATTTTTTTAATATTTTTTTTTTTTTTTTTTTTTTTTTGCTCTTTTGTTTATCTTCTCCTATTAATCCAGGGGCTGTAATGAATAAAAGAAAGTGTATATGTATTCAGTATGTATCAGAATTATACTTGTTTCTCTTCTTTTTCTTCATTTTATTCTAATTTAACAAGTGTTTTGTTATTATTACTACTATAACTGTTACTATAACTACTATAGCTATTCTTGTTATTACTTTTCTTGAAAAAAAGAAACTTTTCTAATGCACTATTCGTTTGATTTTGCTGCAAACATAACCCGTCTTTGTATAGAAGAAATACAAAAACGAGGTACAAAAAAGCACAACCAGAGGAATTGAATGATTACTAAAAAACAATATCTTGCTTTTTTGTTTGTTTAATATTTGTTTTGATCTATCGTAAAAAACATACATCCGGTTGATTCACCATAGGTCTAAAGAAGCGCAAGATATTTAAAAAAACAGTGCCCAACTATGGTCTGTTGATCAAAATTTTTAATAAAGGGGAATACACTATGGACGATTTTTCCAGTGTAGATATTCATTCCGTAGCTAATTTAATGCAGGCTGCGCTTTGGTCTACATCAGATAGAATTATATCAAAAAAAACATGGAGAGAGATAAACTACGAAAGTAAGATTATTAGAGGCATAAAAAAATTCTTACCTTCCCACACCCCCTTTTTGCCCCGCAAAAAAAAAACTTACATTTTTTTCTTCTAAACGATAGCTTGCCAATTATCTGATTTATCCCAAGCGATTTCAAAGAAAAAAGAAGCTTTTTTAATCGAGATTCTTGATTTTTTAGTAGAGCTTTTAAGATATAAACAGTTTCATGAGATGAGCGCCTACGATGTAGGTGATGCACTAGGTAAAGTGGTACTTGGACCTGAAGACTGTAGTCAAATAATGGAAGAAAAATCTGGCCATTTCCTCACCCGATTGGTTATCGAGCGCGCACAAGGGATGAGTCGGTCTATGGCCGATGTAGGATTATTGAAAACTCGAGCTGATTCTGGTTATGGAAGTTTTTCTTGGGAGAAAGAGCCCATTGGGCGTCACCCTATCGGTCGCTGGGCAGGCACTGAGGCGCGAGCAAAGTTCTATCGCAGGACAATGGCCAAAACGCAGGGGGCTAAGGTGGATTGGTTAGATCATGCAGAGGAGAGTTTACAATGTCTTCTGGACAACAATTATCGCCAGCAACAGTCAGATGGGTCTGAAACAGCTTGGGTATCTATCTTTAGCTGTTCGCCAAAAGACCTGTCTACTTCTGAGCCTATTATGGCCCGAATTATACGTGGAGCTCTCAAACCAGCTGAGGCAATTCCTCAAGATCCTCTCGCTAACTCTTTTCTGCATACCTCAGAGCGTACTTCTCATGAAAACTTTCACCACCTGCGTTTTCTTCAGAGTCGCACTGACCAACTGATGGCACGGCCTATTGAAGATCGTTCAAATCCGCTCAAAAAGTTGAACAACTCTCTTTCTCATATCAAGATGAATATTCGTAAATACCGATCTCGTCATGATCTATCCGAGTCCAGTTTTCTGAGCGACTCTACTATGGTAAATGATAGTAATAGAGATGAGCTAGAGCATCTATACCAGCCACAAAATCACCTCTCTTCTCCTCCTCCTTCACCCCAAAAGAGTCAACTTCATCCTATGAAAAGCGTTATGCGAAAGATGATTAAGGTAGCTGGCGATAGAAGAAATAACAAGGTGTTGTTATAGTTTTTTTTTTTTTTTTGCTCAACTGTGTTTTTGCCACCCTTTTCTGTTCTTTCTCTATTGTTTCTTTACTTTTTGTTTTTTTTTTTTTTTTACTAATAACAATAAAAGCTATAATTTCAACCAAAACGAGAAAAAAAAAAGTCGTTTTTCATTAACAGCTTAGAATTTATTTGGTTAACTAGTGTCATCTATTGTGGGGGGTTTTTTTTTCGCTTTTTTGTTTTTGTTGTTGTTTTTGTTTTGTATACAAATCGATTTGCAAAGTCAAAGCGAGTTAAGAAAAAAAAAGATTCTTGATATAAACGTAGTACAGAGAAGGGCTAATAAAACCTTTGCTGGAAAGGGGAAGCTAAAGAAAGAAATGGGTAAATGATAATGTCTAGAAGCACCTACCAAGGACAGTATAAGATAATTGGTAGACAAGATGTGTGTATGTGTATGTGTATATGTATGTATGTGTGTGTGTGTATTAGATATGTTTTGGTAAATAAATATATATATATATATATATAAATGTATATAAAAATGGGAAAAAAAGGTGTTTCATATTTTGTCTGAAAAAAAAAGTTTTTTTTAAAAGGATATAAAGGTTGTTGCTGTATAGTGTCAACCGTTGTGATGATAGGTGTTGGGCTCCATCCGTCGATTGTCCAGCTGTGGATTGTCTTTATAGAAATAGTTGTGAGTAGGAGTAGGAAGGGGAGGAGAATGAGCGAGATAAGAATCTGAGGTGGGTTGAAGTGAAGGGTGATGTTCAGGGTGCCTGTGATTAGGAAAATAAGGATACTGTATTGTGGAAGGCAGGTCCATTTGCTGCCTATTTTCTGATTCAAGAAGAGGCTGCAATATGCGCCTACGAGCATTGATAAACCAATTACTGATTTGGCTGACCATTAGGCCTGTTTCGTCTGCAAGTTGTTGTTTTTCTCGTTCAGTAGGATAGGGGTGTCTTTTGTGCATGAGTAACCATTGTTTAAGAAACTCAGTCACTTCTTTGGGTAGGTTGCCTCGCCTTTTTCTACTGGAATGAGGTTTGTAAGTAGGGTGAAATGAGGGTTCAGTAATGAAATGTGTAGAAGACTCAAAGTATTCTTTGGTCTCGTCCGTAGTCGTATCTACGTGTCGGTTTACTGTGCTTGCCTTTGGAGTGGTGGGTAAAAAGCCCAGCAGAGGGGGTGGGGCCTTCATACGTGCTCGATGTTCAAGAGCACTGACCAGTGCGCTGTTTTTCTTGATAGGGTAACTGCTTGAAAAAGGCTGCGCGGGCGATATGTGATCCTGGTGAATGACGTCGGATGTTGTATTTTCTAATAATAATTATAATAATAATCATAATAAAAACCAATACCAGAGAAGAGAAAGCGTTCATAAATAATGTAACTTTAAAATTTTTTATTGTACTATAGAAAAAGATACCTTTGTATTCTGTCTCGGGCGAAGATGAAAAAGCACGTATATTCTCCCAAATACGAGTATTTTGCTCAAGTAGCTTTTCTACTTTTAGACGATGATCTTCAATCTGATACTTTTGTTGTTGGCGTGTTTGACACTCTTCGTTATTGTTGAACAATACTAACGGTGTAAACGTTTTCTCCTAGGAAAATGTATAAAAAAATGAACAAAACAAAACAATATCTTTTTCCACGCCATGCACTGTTTGCAAGCCATACTTTATTTTCAGTACTCATTCTTTTGGTCAGTACAAGTATACATTGACAGTGATAAGGCGAGAAACAAGAAAAGGGGGCTTTCTATAAATAAATAAAAAAAATTGGAAAAAAGAAAGGCAAAAGGAAAAAAAGGGTGCGGAGAGAGAAAGAAGTGAAAAACAAGAAAGGGAAAGAAAGAGGGAATAGAAAGTAAGAAAGCGAGAAAGAGAATAGAGAGAGAACGAGAGAAATTTGTAACTGATTTTCTTATGTGCCATTATGTAAGAAGTCAGAGAGTACAAAAAAAAAAGCAAAAGCATTGAGAGTTCTTTTTTTTTTTTTTTTTTTTTTTTACTCGGTACAGAGCAAGTTAACACAAGATATTATTATTTCCGCTCTACTACTTTGTGTTCTATAGATGAAACTAGTAGATAAATGAAGGTTTATTTTGAACATTGCTAAAGCGGTCTTGGATTAGATAGGACTTGCCAGAAACAGCAAAGTCTTTATTTTTTTGCTCTTAATGATTGGGTCCTTTTTTTTTGGGGAAAAAGGGAAGCCAAAGGAGGGGTAAATCAGGGTATCAGAAAAAGCGCTTATGTAGAAAAAGGAGAAGCGAGGTAGCAAAAGGTGCTTAAATTATCTAGCTCTATAATGAATAGACATCATTCTTATAAGTACTGACATGTGCTTGTCATAGCTAATCTATATTTAAACCTATTTGTTTTAGTAAAATTACCGTCGCTGGGCATCACATTCTTTTTGGATTTAACTTTAGATAAGTTTGGCAAAACAAAAGCCCTCTGTCTTCTTTTCCTGTGGATAAGCTGACATGCTACTGCTTCCTATTCAGTCATATCACATTTTTTTTTTTGCCCTTTTTCTATTCTCCCCATTTTTTGCCTTTTTTTTTCTGTGCCGTTTCGTGGCACGAAAATATCAGGTCATATTGCTTTTTTAATAAAGGGGAATAATAGTTTGGGTTCAGAAGATAAACCTTGTTTTCTCATTCGTTGCTTTAGACAGCTTCTAAACAATGAAACATGTGTTTCATAAGCCAATCCACTATCAGCCAAAATAAAGAACTTTTCTGACCCAAAATGAATAACAAAAAACATCTGCAGCTTTCTTTTTTAGTACTGATAATAACAAAGTATATAAATTTGTATGTATGAAAGAACAAAAATTAAATGAAATACAATAAAGGTTTTTGAATAGTCCCGCTAGTGTGCACAGACCACTTTGGAAATTCTGTATTTCTTTTTTGCTTCAAAACACTAAATGGACCAAAAGCAGCTCCTTGTTTCCTTAAAATACTTTGGACCAAGTTTAGAAATTTTTGGCGCGCGGATTTAATGAAAGCAAAGGAAATGATGATTTTTTCCGTACGTCAGCTTCACAAAAAAAAAAGTTTAAAAGTTCATATCAAAGTCTATATTAATGACAAACTCAAGTGGTCATTGAATTACCCTATCGAGTTGATCTATCCTAAACAGTTTAAAAAGAAGAAAAAGTGTGTCCCAGTGAAACTATCGGATTTAAAGGGCGGTCAAAATTGACTTGAATTGGCTCTTTGTACGCATTGCTGATAAATAAGTCGCAGTACAAAATGCCCATCGCACCAATTTCCTTTAATTGGTAATATTTAAATATGTCTATAACTAACATTCAACAAAAAGACGCTCCAAACTTTACTACATAGACTTGAAAGGAGCTCTAGAAATGAATGGGTAAAGATAATAGATACACACGTATATTTTAAATTTCCTTAGAAGACAACACACAACAGTCTAAACTGGGATACAGAATTCCCAAAGGGCGTTTTTTTTTTTTTTTTCAAGAGCAAAAATCAGATGAAAATAGAAATAAAAGATGAATAAGCAACCGAAGCTTATAAATAACAAAGTGACAATCTCATTGTAACGTTATCTTTGAAGTGCTGTCTATCTTTTTCATCTCAGTCTGGGCAATCTAGGCCAATACTCAAAGTGATTGTGCTCACTGAACCCAACATGCTACACAAAAACCTTCCAAATTGATGTGGCAGGTCAGTATATTTGAGGAACATGATACCGTCTCAGTAAGCAGAGACATATGAAGAGTAGCTCCCCCCTTTTTTTTTTATTTTTTATTTTAGATTTTAGCAAATATGTAAAGTGTTTAATGCTATACGGTGTCAATAAGCCTTACGGTTCATTTTAATACAAAAATAGGAGAGCGAGCGAGCGATCGTATACAAATATGCAAACGCGTATCTGTGCTTATATATATATGTAGACATATACAATGCATCGGATAAACATTTTTCATAGACATAAAAATTAAGAGCCCCACAAAAAAAAAAAGAAAAAAAAAAAAAGATTAGGAGCGGAATATTCGGCGTAGATGGTAATTGAGGCAAGGAATTTTGTATAGAGGGAAATGTCTATGCATTAGATAGTGTTTTGATTTCGGGTTTTTCATTGTTCTCTAATTGGAGTTTCATTGCATCCATTTTTTTCATCAATTCCTCCATTTCTACATCAGCTACAGACATGTCATTGTTTTCTATTCCTTTTCTATGGCTTAGGAGTGTGATTGCTGCAATCTTCGTTTTGCTTTCTAGTATCAAGCGAGCACTTTTGTAAATCATAAGGTCTTTTTTCGCAATAGAAAGTCGGGTCTGAATAGCAGACCGCATTTTTTCGTATTCCGTGTTCTCGATACCCACAGTATCTTTGATATCCTCAATTTCTGCTAGCATACTCATCATTTGCTCCATAAAGCGCTTAGTTTCTATTCGAATTTTATCGTTCTGCTCGCTTAGTTGGTTTTCGAGACTGGTTGCTGTATCTTTTACTACATCTAATTCATACTTATGGCTGAAGGCAGCTTCCGATACATGAGGTAGCAATTCCTGAAGTACGTTTGCTATCAATTGTTTCACATCTTTCAGGGTCTGCAGGATTGCTTTGGATGTCTGTCGGTAAGATGTAGTTTGTGATTCATAATGATGCCAAAGCTGCTCTAGATTTAGATTCTGTCCAAGTGGATCATCTTTGTAAATACGCTGTAGCTCAGCCTCCATCTTTAAATTTTCAAATTGCTTTTGGATACTACTAAAGTCTTGAACAGAAGACAAAGTAGCCGTTGGTGCCTGAATTTCCATTTGCTTTGTTTTTAGCTCGTTTTCAAGGTATCTGATTTTGTCTCTTAACATCAAAATTTCATTATTATCCGACGGTGTGTGTTGGCCAGGCAAAGCGTCCTCTTGTGTTGATTGGAGAGCATCTGCATGTTCCAGTGCTTCTTGATACCTTAGCAGAACTTCATCCAACTCTTTGGTTGTGTCCTGGTGATCGTGTCGTAGATTTGCAAGTTCAGATTCTAACTTGCGTACTCGTTGGCTTTCCCCTTCTCGACTCTCACGCTCTTTATCAGACAGTGTTTGTTCGAGTCTGATTTGAACAGCACGTTTTTCCTGTTCGCATTTGTCGTACATTTCCTGTAAGCTTTTAATCTTCTCTTCGGCTTTATTCCGTTCGTTTTCATCTGTGGGTTGTCGATCCAAGGATACGGTTTTGCTTTCCACGCTGGATAAGAGTATGTTTTCCTTCGCGTCTTTGACAAGTTCTTCTACTTTGCCCTTAAGATTTAGCCGCTCTTCTTCACTCGCGTTCAATCGAGTTTCCAGATCGCGAATATAACTTTCTGTGCTCTCATCTACTTCCTTGAGCTTTAAGATTTTGCCTCTTAGCTCAAGCATCATCTCTCGGTCTTGCACTGATTCTTGAACGGTGGTCATTAGTTTTTTCTCAAGCTCACCAATATAAGTCTGGTCTTTTTGTTGTCTTTCTAGTAGCTTTGTCATTCGTTTTTTGAGCTCGGTCATCGCTTGATCTTGATTCTCAATAATCAGCTCATTTTGCTTAATTTTTTCTACTTCTTCCTCATAAACATGCTCAGCATGATTTAAGGCAGCTCTAAGCATTGCAATTTGCGATTCATAGCCTGACAGCGTTTTTTCATATTCTTCAATGACTGGCTCTACAATCTTTTGGAAGTCCACACCGTTGTTTGGGTCTTGGTGTAAGCGTTCCAGCTCGTGTTCAACCATGTGATTTCTCTCGAGCATAAACTCATTCTGTCGTTTAAGCTCTTCTATATGCTGTTGTAGGTCTGCGATTGTCGCATTCTGTTCATGATAAATATCGTCGAAGTCAGGGTTGGCCAATGGACTGCTTGTGGACGAAAAATCATCACTAAAGTCGGATAGTAGTCGGTTATCTGTAGTGGATATCTGCATCTTGTTGGGTGCCGATGTATGTGGCACAGCCTTTCGAATTTCCATCTTGAGTTTGGCGATTGTGTTTCGTAGAAAATCAAGATTATCGTTGGTCATCCATTCCTCCATCTCGTTTTTTTCCATCTTATTTTTGATGTTTCTCGCTCGATTAGCATATTGAAGCGTATTCATTGTTTCTGCCAGGTTGGACTCGGCTGGACTAACACATGCTATCATTAGCGTCATAGCATTGCCTCCCAAAGAGTCTTGTAGTAGTCGTGTTAGCTTTGAGTCTCGATAGGGTACATGATGGCCTTTTTTGGTAGGATCGCCTAGTGCTGAAATTACATTGCCTAGTGCTAAAAGACCAGCGTTGATGTTGATTCCTTCTTTTCGTCTATCTCCCTCAGCTGCAGTCCTTTTGAGCTAAATTTAAGAAAAAATAAATACATACCTTTTTTTCGGGAGAAAAACTTACTCTTTCACTACCAGCTAGATCTACAAAATGGAACTTTGAAGCTGTGATAACCCAGTCCCCGTCTTCTCCATTTGCACTGTTGTTTGCTGCTCCTCTTCCTATTGAACCCAGTCTTTGGGGTTTGGGCGACTGAGCCTTTGGAGAGGCGGGACTTCCAGTTCTAGGTACAAATTTCTCTTGTTTTAATGTGACTGAAAAAATAGCGTGTGATCGACTTGATTTCTCGTTCATGTCTGTAGATCCGGTTGCTCTGTTTTCAGTTCCCTGTTGTAAATAGCTAAAAACAAAAAACAAGACTATGTCAGTTGATGTATAGCGAATCTGTTGGATTGTTGGAAAACAAATAACGTTACTAAAGTACATCCTCTGTGCTTTTTACTGAAACCTCACTAACACCCGTCCAGTAGATATGACCTTTAGTATCCTCTCGAATCGTTACTGGAGGCTTTTCGTGAGGAGGCGCCGAGTTCAGTAAATCAATCAGTTCTTCATTGTAGATTTCCACAAAAGAAACTTTTACAGAGCATCTGTAATTCTTATTAGCTACTTGTACAGGTCGAAAACTCCTCAGTTGACTTTGAGGGCCAGATGAGTCCATGCCTTTTTGTTGAAGTAGATCAAACAGTAGAGACATAGCTCTGGGGATAATACCAGTGCCTTCAGAGTTTGTTTGTGAATCATGTTGAGCTGTACCCATTGTATAAGTTTTTCCAGAAGATGTTTGACCCTAATCATCAATGTTTAGCTAGGTTTTCTTGATAAATATCAATCTTAGCATACATAGGCTAGCATAGTCACATTGTAACCTAAGAAACATTAATTAAATTATTTGATGTTTTGGTTTTAAACAAATTATCAGTATTTTTTTTCATTAATATGCGTGTATAGATAGGTACCTTCTACAAATTTGTAAACAGGCTTTTGACCAAGAGCAACAAAAATATCGTTTTGTTGTGTGTCAGAACCAAATACATGGTCGTAAGTAAACAGCTTATTCTGGGAGACGATCTGAACATGTTTTTCATGAGCGCGAAGAACATCTCCACTGCTCGAGTTAGCAAATCGCGGTTGCGCTCTATCTCTTTCTGTCAAAGGACGTATTCGAACAGCTAAAATAAAAAGAAGAAAAGGGATCAGTAAAAGCAAAAGGTAGTGTCGAATGCCCACAAGCTTTTTATAAGTTTTATATTTTACTCACCTACTTGAACAGCCGCCATTTGTGATGATTCTTTTATCATCTTTTATAAAATTCCTTTGAAAAAAGTTTAAAAAAAAATCCAAATCTTTTTTTTTTTTTGGAGTAAAGAACATAAAAAGAATATTTGTGCAACCAAGGGCTCTTGATGGTGTTAGCACTTTTGTGTCACGTGTTTAAAGCTTCATGACATTCCACTATTGTTTGTCTGCCATTTACCAGTGCGTTGTTTTGTTTTGTTTTAGATTTATAATTTGAAACACAACTGGTGCCTAAGAGCTTGTCAGACTACCTTAAAATGTGAGGTACAATACCTTGTATGATGGAAAACAAATGACTTGTTGTTCACAGCCTCTGCTGATTTAAATTTGAAAAGCTTATCTAGAATTTTAATTTTTTCACTAATACAGAATGTTTTGAGCACCAACTAAAAAAATTCCAAACGTTAATAAAAGAAGCTTCAAAGAAAGATACAAACCAACTCACCAGAATATCGCAAGTACTCTCCCGACAAATGGCATAAATATACATTACCACTCCCCCTTAACAATGTTTTTGAAAATAGACTCCAGTCAATAAATCGAAAATGGGCGGGAATCATACAATTCCGATTTTTCTATTAGCTTTTTAAACTGTACTAAGTTAAAAATTACTACAGTAATCTATCTTTAAGAAGTACAGGTGTTTTTTTTAAAGACAATCTATAGCTAACTTAATTTAATAGATTTTAAGGATACGCCTCAGTTATATGATGGATTTATGTTCAGTAACTAGGCTGGACTTCAACCGTTATTACTTTGTTTATATTTTTTCAGCTTGTTGATGTTTTATTGTTACATCACGCTGTACAATGGAAATGAAATATACAGCGATCAAAACACACGTAAAAAAGTTAATATTTAATGATACACCATTGCTAACAACTAATGGTATATTGATTTATGATTAAAAAAAAAAGAAAAACATTAGGCAGAGTGAAGAGTTTCCAAAAACTTCTTGTTGGCAGCGGTAGAGGCCTTTTTCTTGTCAGTCTTAGCAACCTTACCCTTAGCAGCCTTTTCGGACTTTATGATTTCAGCACGACGGAGGACTTGAGCGTAGGGGTTAAGACGGTTCATGACACCTTGGTTCTTGAGAGGGTTCTTCTTTTGAGTGTAGGGACGCTTGTGGTGCTTGTTACCAGCAGGGCGAACGACGGATTGGATTTCGTCAGAGTTGATCAAGCGAGCAACATCAGGGTTAGTCATGATGTGGGCGGGCAAGACGTAGTCCTTCTTCAAAGCAGCAGGTGTTTCATATGTACCGTAGAGTTCATCCAAGAGAGCGAAAGCGGATTGTGTCCAGATGATGAAACGACCCAAGTGTCCACCAGGAGCCAATTGGAGCAGGTTTAAACGACGAACGTTAACCAACTCGACACCAGGCAAATTGCGGAAACCCTTTACAAGACCATTGTCTTCGTCGTAGATAACAAGAGGTCCACGACGTTGACGGTGACGGCGGTTACGAAGCTTACCTTGACCAGCACGGAGCTTGCGAGAGTTGGAGACTTTGAGAACATCAGCATAAGCGTTAAGAGTCTTCAACAAGGCAACAGCGTCTTTAGTCTTGGTCAATTGTTGGATGGAGTCATTGACAACAAGAGGAACTTCTTCAATCTTTTCAACACGATGTCCACGAGCCATGACCAAAGAGGGAAGGGCAGAGGCAGCCAAAGCAGAGACGGTAGCAAATCGCTTTTGGTTCAAATTTGTCTTGATTTGCCACTTTCTCCAGGTCTTGGTAGGGGCAAACATACGACCACCACGACACATGTTACCGAAAGCAGCTTGACCAGCACGGTGAGTACCGGAGCCGTTGACACGAGGAATACGAGCAACAGCACGACCAGTACCCCAAGATTCAGCAGAGGTTTGTTCACCAGCCTTGGAGGAGACAGAATGAGGTTGGCGCTTGTTCTTGGCCATGTTGGTGTGGACAAAGTTGACGATATCAGGGCGAATGGGGGCCTTGAAGACAGCAGGGAGAGGGACAGTGGCATTGCTTGCCTTACCGGAATCGGCATAAACATTGATGACAGGTCTGGCAGCGGACTAAGAGAAATCGATCATGGTTAGTATCAAACAAAATGTATTCATCAAATCTTCAACATTAAATGGACAAAATCTTTTGACTTTTTGGCTGAATTTTCGAAGAATCGCGGTTGAGTAGTCTGATCAAGCCCATTTAAAGAGAGATAATAGATGGATGGGAGACGTTACCATCTTGGTTTTAAAGAATTGAAAGTATTCAAAGAGTCTCCCTTTTATCAAGGGCTTCTTCGTATTTATACTTCCACTTTAGAATTCCGGACCGGATCAAGTGGCGCAAAATTTTAATTTAAAGTGAGATGAACATCAGGTTTTTAAGGTTGTGAGGAAAAACTCAAGTACCTGTAGGGATCACCTTACAGCGGTCCCGTGTCTTTCAGGATACTTCTGGTTGTCTTAAAAGGTTGAGATGTTTAGCCTGTACATACATAGGTAACTAAAACCGGTGTTGCGAGTACCGGTGTTGCGAGTATCTCTCGAGTTCCTATCATGTTCAAGTTCAAAATGAAGGTATCTCCAATTCTGTAACATGTTAAAGTGCTCATTGCAAACGCTCTACAACGCTATAAATCGTTGTATCATGGTTGCCGTGGCTATTGTCTTCTACTGTACTTCCCTGAATAAACCCGAATATCGTTTAGTTCCAGGAATAGTTTGTTCGCTGCGTATAAACTCGAGTGACTTCTCTAATCATCACTCAGAAAGTTCAATCATTTTCCTTGTTTTATACTACACAGATCCAAATGTTCATTTTTTGACTTTAGTAATATGCTTTTATCACCTATATATACGCTTATTGAGCGTTACTGAAAAATACATAGTAGGTCTGTAACTGCTTAAGGTTTTTTATAGTTGTCTCATTTAAAATGAGGATGCATTGATCTGGGATTGAATTGGTGTTGTTCTCTGTCTTTTTTTCCCTTTTTATTGACAATGCCACGTTCAACAGAAGAACTCGAAAGGTTGTCAAACATCTCAGTGGACCCTAACATTCCCGTGAAACTCTATTTTCGCTCAGCTGAATTACTATTAAAACAAGCCAGAATTTATAGACTTGAGAACGATCTTGAGCATGCGTACTTACTTTACATGAAGTATACAAAGTAACTATACATCTTGTAGCAGCCCTCTAGACTTATGAATGGAATGCTCATGTCTTGATTAAGCTTAGGTCTTACAGCGCTTCCTGAGCATCCTTCTTATCGTAAAGTCGAAAACAAGAAGAGCATAAAAATCCTAAACAAAGTAAATGTGCTTATAAGATAGAAAAAGATAAATCTAATAGCGAACAAAGAACTGCTTAGAGGCACTCGAAGCCTTGGAAAGCATCAAGCCTCGCTTAGATGAAAATTACAAAAACTTCAATTCTCAGAATCAAACAAAAACTCCTACAGAAAGTCTGGTGATTGACAATGCACAACATGAAAAAAATTGCAAGACACCAGCAAAAGATATTGATCCTTATGCACCAAGCTCTCCTTCACTGGAAAGCTTGAGCTGTAATTTAAAGGAGTGGAGTTTGCAAGAAGCATTAGAGGGTGTCCAAGGTGTGGGCCCTACAACAAAAAGAGTAGAGGATAGGTAGGTGTTGTCGAGTTAGTGGAGCTGTTGTTTTTCTATGAAAAAACTGCGAGCTCCTTAAGCCACCGTTGTATCTCATAGCTTTATATAGCCAAAAACCTCACACCAGTTACATCAAAACCGATTACCCAAGCTTAAACTTGCCAAACCAAAGTGACCAGTAAGAAAGTATACAACAACAAACAGAAAAAAATGAAAGCCAATATGTTTTTAGATACAAATATCAGGCATCGCCTCGTACACTCCAAACCCTATCTCCACCTAGCTTACCTCCCAAAATACCTTATACAAGGCAATCATATCAACCAGCTGTTCCGCCAAAAATACCTTTTATTAACAATCAGCCTGAGTTGTCACCTAAGATGAAACAGAGCTCTGGCCCTACAGTAGATGGTAGTTGTATTAGTTTTTCAAAGAGAATATTGACAATATTTAGCCTCTTCTCAGCGAGGCGAACCTTTAAGAAAACTAATTCTGCCTCATGGCCTTCATGCCGAGTTTTTGTCGATAGCAAGATCGAATACTCATAATAAGATTGAGACCTGTGGTATTTTAGCAGGAAAGCTAGTAGGTTTTTTTTTTTTTTTTTTTTTTTTTTTTTTACATTGCAAAGAAATACTGATTGTCTGACTGTTTTTAAAAGAAAAATAATACGCTAAGTATCACTACCTTAATTATTCCCAAACAAACAGGAACTACTGATACATGTACTATGGAAAATGAGGAGGAGTTGTTCGACATTCAAGACAAGCACGACTTGTTAACTTTTGGCTGGATCCATGTGAGTCATTTTCCGTGACCAAGAAAGATACCTATCTCAAGTTGTAAAAATACTAATTGCTACAAAAAAAAAAAAAAAAGACACACCCAACCCAATCTTGCTTTCTGAGCTCTGTCGATTTACACACACACTGTTCTTATCAACTTATGTTGCCAGAAGCAATAGCCGTTGTCTGCTCTCCAACCCAAAGCCCAGAGTATGTTTCAAGGATAAAATACAATAAGACCTAAACTTCTATATTTTAGTTTTGGAATCTTTCGGCTGACTGATCCTCCAGGACTGGATGTCATCAGCAACTGCAAAAAACAGCCTGCTTTCCATCCTCATCCAGATCTCCCTATATATACAGTAAGTGCCAAGTCTTTTTATTTACGGTAGGCCTTAAGGTTTAACTAGATCAACTAGGATGTTGTGAATAATGGTCATGTTCAACTTTTAAGTTACAACTTTGATATAATGGATTTACGAAAATAAATTATTTATTTGCCAATACAAAACTGCCCAAATAAAACATCAAGCACTTTTTCTACATCTGTACGTCCTGTAATTCTACCAAGAGAATTTGCTGCCAATCTCAATTCTTCTGCTGATAAAACTATTTCTTCTGTAGGCATATCTGACATTTACAATATCAATACAAACTGTAAATTGTACGCTTCTTTGTATTACCTAAAAAAGCTTTCAAAGATGCTACACATTCCTTCAAATGCTGTCTATGTCGTGCCTGTGTAATCAGCACTGGCCTTGTTAACGATCCATCGTATCTATACTAAGGTTAATAGCTAAACCAACTAACGTTTAAAGCTCTATCACCTCAATTTTAATACTTCAATGAGTTCAGCCAAAAAACTGTCTATGCCCACTCCTGATTCGCAGCTGACAGCCCATACTCTATTAGCACCGAATTTCTCTTTCATTCTATTTGATATATCCAGCAACTCTTTTTCAGAAACGGCATCCTCTTTGTTTAGTACCACATATGTGTTTTTATCAATTGATTGTTCAATTAAAGGGTCAATAGTGAAACCCTGATCTAAGGGAAGCATGCATATCTTTATATCAGCAAGATCGATTCTGTTACAGCAGCAAGGAAAAAGAATAAGTTTCTCCATTATAGCTCGGATCAATACCTGTTTTTAGCTCTTTTGATTCCTTCTAATTCTATCAAATCACTTGATTCTCTCAAACCAGCAGTGTCACATAGTACTACAGGAAACCCTCCCAGATCCAACTTGACTTCTACAATATCTCTAGTTGTTCCTGGTATATTGGATACAATAGCGGCCTCTCTTTTTGTCAATTTGTTAAGTAATGTACTTTTTCCTGCATTAGGGGGCCCCATAATGGCCACTTGGATACCGTTGCGAACAATTTCTCCTACGCGACTATCGTCCAAATGTTTTGATATTGACATATATAGGTTTCTGACATCGGATGTTACTATTAGATGTTTAGACTAAATATATTGCACACCTTTTGCTTTAAAATTTTTTTGGCACCTTGCTGTAATACACCCTCTTCAATATTTTCGTCCTCACCAAAGTCTATTACTGCTTCTGTAGTCGCCCTACAGTGAATAATATCTTTTCTCCATTTTTCATAAGGCACCTTCAACCCACCCTAAATACAGCATAAATTAAACTCGCAATTTTTTTTAAAAAAATTTGTTGGCGGTGTACCTCAGCTTGCTGTAGTGCTACTTTTCTTTGAATTTCAGTCTCGGCATTTAGTAAATCAGCTAAACCTTCTAATTCTGTGAGATCCAGTTTATCGTTATCGAAGGCTCTAAAAAATCAGTACTTGCGGCCAGTGGGCATTTCCTTCAACTTGAGGTTATATTTATACCTTTTAGCAAATTCTCCCTGCTCTGCTAGCCGAAAGTCTTTGATTTTACTGAGTCCGTTCAGAATGCCTTTAATTACCGCATTTCCCCCATGAATTTGCAATTCTACTGAATCCTCGCCTGTAAAACTTTGCGGTCCAGGAAACCAAAGAACTAGGCCGCGATCTAACACTTCTCCACTTTCTGGATGCCTTATACGCTTGAAATAAGCAGTTCTTGGCAAAAGATCTCTGGAGGCTGTCATTTTTTCTATGGCCTTTACTTTGATCAACAATGGTCTTCTATCAAAAAGTATACCTTATTTGCATTCCTTCCAGATATACGAACAACTGCAATGCCTGCTTTTCCTGGGAAAGTAGAAAGGGCAAATATTGTTTCAGGTCTGCAAAGCACATTGATACCACGTCGAGTGGTTTGAGTAAAGATATTGTGCAACTTTAATAAAGATAATTTTGACATAAGAAAAAAATCTGTGCTCAAACCTCGAGCTTTCAATTTTTTTTTTCGTTTTTTTTTATCCAAGAATGCATCGATTGACAGCAACATTGCAGAGATCAGATGCTGGCAGGAATCTGACAAAAACTCTTTTAGGCGCCAAGGGTGTTCCAGCTGAAGTACAGCTCTCGAATCGTCAAAAATTCAAACAGATCCAGCCTTCACCCAAACTATATGAAAAACTTGAAAAGTTAGGGTTTGGTAGTCTGTTGAAGACAAAACGTTATGCGAGTTTAAACAAAGAAAAAGACAGGCGACAAAAAAAAGAGCTGAAGTGGAATGATCGAGCTGGATCTGTCGATCCTCACTACAATGTAAAGAAAAAAGCTACGCGCGTTTATAAGCTTAACCAACACCCATTATTTTTCTTTTTCTTTTCTGGGGGCAAAGTTCCCTCTTCTTTCCTTTTTTGCCGGCGCCAAAGTACCCACTTCCTTTCCTCCAGAAACTTTAGATGAAATAGCCTTTGTTGGTAGGAAAAAACAAAAAGTTGTACTTGGCAAAATACTGAAAGCTCTTTATCGGGCAAAGGAAGATCAAATGTTGGAAAATCAAGTCTATTAAACAGTTTGGCCGAAACTACTGTTGTACGTACATCTGATAAACCAGGGCTCACACAACAACTGAACTTCTTTAATGTTGGAAAATTGTTTCATATGGTGGATATGCCTGGTTATGGTTTCGCTTTTGTGGATGAATCGGAGAGAGAGAAGTGGCGAGGGCTGGTATGTTGAGTGTAGGATAGGAACTATGCTCACAACATTTTTACGACAGATGGAGACATATATAGCAGATAGAAAAACCTTAAAGAGAGTTTATGTTGTTTTAGATGCAAGGCATGGGATCAAGGTGGCCGATACTGAATTTTTAAAAATGTTGGAGAGGTATAGCAAAAATAACACAATACTATATCAACGTTTTTGTATAGTAAGCGCTCCAAATTTCAGATTGTTTTAACAAAATGTGATCTTTTGGTTCTTCCCGATCTAGCAAGGCGTATAACTATGGTCGAGGATAATATCAAACAATACCGTTACGCCGTCCAAAACGTTATTGCTGTGAGCTCAAAGTCTTTGGGTGGTATTAATCAATTAAGAAAAGAAATGCTATTTTTAATGAACCACCTAAAGCCTAGAGAATTCTATGAAGCAATTGAAGAACAAAAGCAGGAAAAACTTCAAAAAAAAAAAAAGAAGGAAAGATCATAAACTTTGTAAATTTTATGTTAAATTGTGTTTTTTTTTTTTTTATTTTCCGTGTTTGCAACGCAGAAAAAGTACGGCATAGTGTATTTTTTTCTTAGCTTTTAAGAAAAAAAGAGATAGAGATAGCATAAAATGGGTGATGGACTGTACATAAAAAATAAGTAATAAAGATCAAACATATTTTTTCGTTTGTTTGCTGGCTTTTATGTTTTTTTTTTTTTGTTCGTTTTTGCTTTTTTTTTTTTTTTTTTTCTTGTGCACAATAGATTAAGTGCATTTGTGCCAAGAGTATGAGAAAACAGGGTACCAGACCAAATAATCCTCTGTGTTTTCTTTACCAAAGGGACAAGGAAGCCGTTTTCCTTGGTTTTCTTAGCGAGGCTAGCTGAATCATGGCGACTGCAGCATCTACCTCTCCTGTTTGTTTATGTTTTGGAATAGGGGGTAGTATTTCCAATGTGGCAGATGGTACAACTGAGCGTAGAGGAGGTAAATGAACAGGGCCGCTATCAGGTGGGTAGCTAGAATATTGGGGTTGATGATAAGATTGCAAAGACATACGCCTTTGGCTATTACCAACCCCCATATATCTGGTATCTCCTACAATTCTTTTGAATGGGTCGCTTGATCTTCTGTATTGCTCTTGTTTTTGAAGAGAAGTAGATTGGGACGGAGGCGATAAAAAGCTATTTTGGGCATGCTGATGATGATAGTAAGCTTGTTTGGAAAAGTCGGTAGCTGTACCCGAAGATCTTGCTAAATACGGATCATAGTATTGGTGAGGAGGAGAAAAGGGAATGCAGGCTTGTATACCAGACGAAAGAGGCTCAATCAGGTTTTTTTCTCTGGAGTAAAATACCATTTCCTTTTCCTTTTGTTGTTCATTTTCTTGGTAGGTTCTATGGGGACTGTATGGCAATTGGTTTGGTGTATGGTATTGCCGTTCAACTAGCATGTTTTGATTATGAGTAGTATCTCCTTTTTTTTGGTACACTTGATCCATAGGTTCAGATTCTGGAGAGAGCTTTCTTTTTCTAGAGCTTAACCTAGTAATTCAGTTAAATAAGTATGTGTTTCAGGAGGGGCTAGGGGTTAAAAGAAAGATGAAAAAAAGCTTATTTACATTTGCACTCTGTGTTCCTTTCTAATGCGAATCCTAGCGCCCTGATCGGAGAAAGAACGGGATAAGAAAGTAGACTCAAGCATTCCAGGAAAGTTTTTGGAAGAGTAGACCTGAAAAGCATCTGAGTAGATACACTTCAGGTTACTAGCCCCTAAACTGTTTATCTCAAACATACAGAACTTTAATCTAAACTCTCCTTCTAGTTTGACAGAAAGGTCTCCAAATACAAAGAAACCACCATCTATTTTTCCAGTTAATATTTATGTTCTTAAAACGCCCCTTTGTAAACCTGCCTTGATTGTTAATGTCTTTTAACTTGTACATTGATGAAGTGGTCTGTCCTGATAGCGTATTTATTGGGCCGCTTTTTACTTGATCAAAATTGACAGAATCAACTAAGATAACAGACATAAACAAAAAGGGTTTTTGTAAAAAGTGCCTGGTTTAAATCATCAATACATGTTTAAAATTAATGGTTGTATGCAACTCCTACTGTAATTCTTGCACATTGGAATCAGCTAGCTCTATTTGAATGATAGGCGGAGGATCTATGGGGCGGCGATCTAAAATACAGTAAGCGTGAGCTTCAGCTATGTTTATAGAGTTAAATAGTTTACCTCTTTCATTGTTAGTACTACTACGAGCTTGTGTCGGTTGCTGTCGGACACTAAGTATAATTCGACTGTACAAAAATTAGATTTTGTATCGCTTATTTTTTTTTTCTACTGAAATAAACAGACAAGTTACCTTGGGTCTGTAGAATGCATGGCTTCATGATTGGAAGGTAAATATTTGTAGTTGCTCAGAGTGTTGCTTTTAGACATTTCAAAAATTTAAAAAGGTCAATCGTTTCGAAAGTGCTGGTTGAAAAGAAGAGTATAGACTAATGAAAAGCGAGAGATTATGTAGAATTGTATCTTGAGCTCGGTTGTATTTTCGGCTTTTAATAAAATGACAGAGCGTTCAATTTTTGTATAAAGTAGTGTATATATATATAAACTTTGTAAAAAACAAAAAGAAGTAAAAGAGCAATACAGGGTCCAGAAACTTTCTCTTTTTTGGGGCCTTTATATAAAAACCAACTTGAATTTTAAAAAACCCTTTTTAAATTACGAGTACATAAACACTATTTATCCAATATATATATATATATATATATATATTTATATATTTGTATGCAGATACAAATGTACTAATAACCCTTCCTGCAATCCCGGTCTTTCTTTCATGCTTGCTATAGTTGACAAACTCTTAAAGCTGACTAGTGAAAGGGAGCCAATGTCTTTCCCCTTATTTTTTTTTAAAAAAAAAACATGCTACAGAATAATAGGACTACTGTAGTAGACCGTTTTCTGCCCGAAGGATGTCATCATGAGCCAGATGAATAAAGCATTAAGATACAAAGCTGTTTATGTACTTTTTTTAGTGCATGCTTTATATTCGTGTAATTTTACTAGAATAATACCATCCTCTCTTGATGTTCTTTGCTTTTTACATTTTTATACTAAACAACTTTTGTTTTCATCTATAATTAGTGTAAAGGTTCGTGTCTCCCTTTTGAATTCTCTAATCTTAGAAAAAACAAGGCAGTCTGCATAAGTCTTTTGTTTTTCTTTCTCTGGAGATATCCAAAATGGAAAGATTTCTTTTCAAAATATGTATATATTTTATACAATAAAACTCTTTGAATCAAACAACAATAATTTTTATAATTACTAAAACATTAAGCTATATTCAAGCTATAAAATTTGATTTTGGTTCTCTATTATGTCAGCCATTCATTTTCTGAAGGGAAAATAAAAATTGACTTAAAATTGCGCAAAAAAAAAACTTCAGGAACCTCATGCAATCGATGAAGGACCTCGTGTTATTTTGATTGCATGGCTTTCTCGGAAACATCCTGATGCATTTTTCCTGATTTTTCTCATTTTATTTATTTTCAGGCACATAAGGATGCGTGTTTTTATTGAAAGGAGACAAAAACCTAAAGAACAGACAATCATTTAATTGAGAGGAAAGGCGAAAAAATACCAATTACCAAATATAACCTCTCTCTAAATTTTTTTTCATGATAGCAAAAAATATGTATTCTCGGCAAGCAATTTGAATTTATGCCGCTGAATCGAAACAATCTAACTGCCTAGCTATTAAAGCTACGTACCACGTACAAAAATCAAAACTATACTGATCTCAATAGCCTAGAGCTTCCTGCAAATTCGACACAACTAAATACTCTTTTTGACATCACGGTTTTTTCTCGTGCAGCAACTCGTCATTTCTATCAGAATGATAAATGACGAAACTTGACAAGCAAACTCGACCAGTTTGTAAGATTGCTAAGCTGATTAAAAATACCGCAAAGTATACTTTACTACGAAGATATTTTTTTTTCTGATTTAACCGAATTAAAAAACCACAAGAATCAAAATAAATCACCAAGCTCACAGTCCACAATATACAATGAAATAGTAAAAAAGTAACAGTTGAAGTCTAATATTTCAGTTTGAACTAAGCTGTTTTTTTTTTATGATCCCTATGCATTTCCGTAGATCACTTTCTATATTATTTCAATAATACAGTTTGCTATGTTCTCGGCATACAAAAGAGTATGCCTTGATTAAATACTTAGTAAGTCAGATTTCAATTGTTGTTATAGCAAAGTAATTTATTTTCGTATAAAATTATATAGGTATAGATATATCTGCCTTTATATAATACGTTTGGCACTTATTCTAAATAGTTAGTTTGAGCCATTTGTAAGCTAAATTATATTCTTTCGGTTGTTCTGTTTCGTATAGATCATACAGGTCTATAAGTCGGCTCAAAACCTGCTTATTTTTTCAGATACCCGGGGCATTTTTTTGTTTTTTGCTTTTTTATGAACACGAGTTTACTAAGCAATAAAGCTAACTTTCAAAGCGTTCCAAATCTATACAATCAGATTTTTTTAAAGCTCTGAAATATAACACACAATCGATTCGCATATTGAATACGTCCCAAAAAAAAAAAAAAAAAAAAAAGGCTTGTGGGTAGTATAAAGTTTCTATTTTTTTATATAAAAGTATCGCTTGTACAGACGTGTGCTTTATTAACTGAAGTGTGAATCAAAACGTTGTCTCAAACTTTCTATCTGTTTATAATTTTGCCATATTATCACATCAGCAACTAAGTCATATTATTCATATACATTTTCGTACTAAAAATTATCAAAAAACGATTAATCATTGCTAATTTAATTGTATTGTATATACTCACTTCCTAATACTCAGTCTATTTAAACTAAATTTATTGAGCCTCGCTCTTTTCCAACAAAATTATTAGTCGCGTCTTTATGATGTCTCAATAAACAAAACTTCCCAAAAGTAAATTCAAAAAGTTTAATACTGAGAGGTAAGCTTTGCCTCTGAAGCTAGATAATCGTGGCCGTTTAGTTATCACATTATCAAAGTTATAGACATTCTAGATATTTTAGCCCAAAGATTTTTTTGTGCTATCTATAATATTCACGCTAAACACTTCTAATTTCTGGGTTTTTTAGAGCCAGCGCGTTAAGTGTCTTCTTACGCTCTAGGTCACTATGAGAAGATACACTGCTTTATGCATAGAAATTTCGTATAATTTCGTTCAACACATACCAACTGCACTTTTTTTTATTGCATGTTACTACATATTGGTATTGTATTTGTTTTTTTTTTTTTTTTTTTTTTTTAAGAAATACTTTTCTCAGTACCATATACATTTAAAGTGGCTACGTCAACTTCTAGAAGTGCATGTCGGCTGAAAATATCCGCTATATATGAATTCAGCTGCACCACTCCAGTGTAAAACATAAATTGGGGCACAATCAGTTTTCAAATAGGCAATATTAAATTCGAAGAGTCTTTCTAGCTTTGATGTTAGCTTTGTTGTTCGTTTTTTAAACTCAAAACATTGTAATCGCTTTGTGCGTGTATCTTTAATCAGCTTAATTGAATTTACATTACTTTAACTTTTTCATTAACCATTATTTATGTTGAACCCATATCTTTTCCAATAGACTATAGACTTAGTGGTATCCATATGATATCTTATTCAGAAATACTTTTAGCTAAAAAGTTTATATAGAAAATGCACTGTTAGACTAGCATCCATACATTTTCGTGAGGATTTTATACTTGTTTTATTTGCCTCTTTGATAAACATAAAAAGTGTACGAGGCTTGTTTTTTTTTTTTTTTTTTTTTTTTTTTGGTTTGAGCAATAGTTGGCCTTAAATGGCGTTTGGGACTTTATAAGCTTGGTTTTATTTTGTCGTGAATGACATGGAATTCGTTTAGACGGTTGCCTTAGCCTTATTTAACTTTCTATTGATTTAAAATGCCACAATATAATTTTAAGGTTTTTTTGTTGTTTAAAAGTAAAAATTACATTTTAAAATTAACAACTATTTTTTTTCGTTTTTTTCCTCGTCTTTTTTCATAGGCTCCCCAGCATTTTCATTGTAGCATATATTGGTGTTGTTGCTGTGCTGGTTTATAACTACATTTCTGGAAATATGGTTCGTGATTGAAAAACCTTTTTTCCAGCTCGGGCACTCAATGCCGTATCTTAATATCCGCAAAAGCAAATAAAATTAGAAGATCTGCGCTCAATGTAGTAACCATACAAGATAATGTTTTATAATTTAGAGACATCTTAATGCTTCAAATTTTCAAACCCAATGGGTTTAAGTTACTATAAAGATGATTACGTTGAGATTCTTTAGAGTGTATATATATACATATAAAGAACAATAAGAAATCCATGGTTTTTTTTGTTAATCTACTGTTATGTTTGGGTGCAAAACTATAGAGTAAGAAAGGACTGAACCAGAAAAAAGGAAGGTCTTTATTAACTCAAGTTTTATGCTCCCGATTTGCTTGTCCATAATGCATTGAATGTATACTGCTATCTAATACTAGGAAATATGATACATTTCTAACTTAATGTATAGGAAATATAGAACTGTCCTTCCATGATGCTAGATTAGCTCTTATTACAGTTTTTATGAATAACGATAGAGACTTAATCCACTGATAGACTATATCAAAAAAGGAAATCAGTGTAGATATACTAATATATATTGATGTAAATAAGAAATGTAAGGTGCACCTATTTTTTGGTTTTATTAGAATATATGTATATATAAACTTCCTTTCACTTCGGTTTTAAACCGTGCAAATGCAAAAGATATATATACAGATATAGTTCAAATTTTCTCTAAAGCTAGTATCCTAGCTATAGACACAGCATTATTTCCTACTAGGTTGAGACAACTTTTTCATCGAAGGGCAATTGTTGTATGTGTTAACACTAAGAAGAAACAACCATAAATAAATAATTTATTGTCAAGCCATGTTTAGTCTTTGTATCTTACATTAACTTTTTTCTATTTTTTTTTTATAAGCACTTAAGGTAACTAAAATTATTATCGTATTTGAAAACACTATGACATCTGAAGTTAAAAAACTACTATAAAACCCTTAGTCTATTGTTGTATTTATTATATGTAAATAAGTTAACTTGTTTATTTTTTTTTTATAAAATCCATTAGATACTTTGTTTTTCTAAGATTATATTTACTAATACATGTCTAAACATTCAAAACACTGTCTAAGAAATTTTGTAAAACGTTTCTCAAGCGTTTTAGGCGTGAGTACATATATGTGAAGTAGAAAACAGTAGTTTTTAGTTGCAGTGAATTTAGTAACATAAGTCAGGGACTAACAATCGTTTTCTGCATAGAATGTATATCTTATTAGAAAAAATATCAGTAAATCATCCCAAAGAGTTAAGCCTTTTTGTCAGAATAGGCTAGTTGACGCTTTTACAGTAGAATCCAGGTTTGTTATGTTGTATTCTACCAAGCCAATGTATTTCACTCAGCGCAAAATCGGAGCAAGCTTTCTGTTTTACTGCATTAAGCACTTTAACAGGTAAAGAAGAATAATGGAAATCAACACATGTGTTATCAAGGGTTAGATAACTCTAAAAAATGCTTTTGCTTCAGGTCTCTACAAAAATGCTACTATCTTTATGGAAATTGTAAATAAAGGGAAGAGTGACGATAGCAATACAAAAGACTATGGTTGTAGAGAGGGAAAGTGGTATTAGCTAAAATGCTACTGCTACTTCATAGCCGCAGCTATCAGCGTACGCATGAGTTCGCGTTTATGTATAGGCTACCATTATCAAGTAGCACATCCAAAGCGAAAAATTTATGATGTTAAAATTCTAACTGCCTCAAGTAAAACGTGGGGAGTAGTACGATATAGAGGCGCAATGTTTATTTCTGCTATTAGCATATCAAAAACGATAAGGCTTCTGGTATAACAGGGTTTCACATTCTCAGTGAGACTTTACGAAAAGCGTCTTCTAGTCCCTACTGATCTGAAATACAATGAAACACACTAAAAAAAAGCACGCCTTTCACAATTAAAAAAAACGTTTTAAGCTCTCAAAAACCACTTTAGGTTGAAATAGATTGTTACACAAAGTGTTTTACGATAGGGTTTTCCTATATTGTTTTTAAAAATTAGTGATGTATATTATAAAAGATTGGACAACGAATTCAAAGACAATTAGAAGCCCAAACGGTGAATTTTGTCATCAGCCTTAACTTGCTCAATGTTTTCAAGCTGAGACCACCATTTAAACAAGAAGGTGTTACAAATAAGTTTGAACCAGGGTGTCATTGGAATGCCTTACAGAATGTTAGCATTACAGTTTCAGACATGTGTTTTTTTTTTTTTTTTTTTTTTTTTTTTTTTTTTTAAAAAAAAGGGCTTACTTGGATCTTTAAACATGTCTTGAAGTTCTTGAGCCGTAACATATTTGTAATCTCTGATTTCATTAGGATTGATATTGACATCTACGGTAGCTTTCATAAACAGAATGTAGTCTATTTCATGTTCGCCCCATTGCCCGTCGCTAGGTGCCACATAATGAATTCGGGTCAAGTATTTAAACTTGTCCAGTGGCACTTGGGAAGGATCGATGCCAAGTTCATGTTCCAACTTGCGTTGGGCAGCAGTTCGTACGCCTAATCACTCAGATTAAAAACTTTTGAAAATGAGCAGGACTATAAAACTTACCGAGATGGTCTTCCTCAATAAGTTCGGAAGGAGTATTCAAAGGGTGAGAGCAACATGTGTTTGTCCACATATCAGGGAAAGTGATTTTCTCGGTAGCTCTTTGCTGGAGCAACAGTCTGTTTTGGGAGTCAAACAAGAAAACACTGAAGGCACGATGAAGCAAACCGGTTTCAATGTTGGTCATTAAATGGCCTATGATTGCCATCAATATATATGATTCGAGAAAAGTACAACTTACAAGTCTTTTTGGAATCAGCTCCGATGCGCTTGTCATTCTCGTCAATGACAATACACATCTCTTCCATAAGCCTGACTTGTTCTTCGTCGTATTCTTTTAAGTCGGGAGCCATATTGTAGTTGAGAGAAGGGAAAGAAAAAATGTTGGAGGGGAGTAATCTTTTGTACACCAAGAATTCTCGTCTTTCTAAGCCAATCAAATAAAAAATCTGCCCGGTGCTTAAATTTGAAAAGTAAATTACAACTATACTAACGTTGGTCATGCATTAAAACCTAGACAAAAACACTCACGGTTTCCAATAGATTTTTACATAATGATACCATAGTAGGTTACGAAACAAATAAATTTCAGTTAAAAATTGCAGAGATAATTGATATCGAACTTGAAGTGATTGTAAAATTTATTGCAGGATCAGATTAAAAGTTGCTTTCTTTAATTGTTCACCAAGATACAGCCTATTAAGCCACTTATAAAAGTCATATAATAGTATAAACTAAGGCTATATAAAAATTGATGTGGGTATCAAAGTTTCTTTGTTCTTTTTTCTAATGCGAAATCTGAACATACAGTTTGTGTTGTACAATGCGACATTGGTGTTATGCACTGTATATAAAAGAAAGGCTGAATCGAGTAGAGTTTAAATGCTTAAAGCAATTATTTATACTTCAGGAAGAAAGCGTACTGAACTGCCAGTTTGTGCGTGATAAATCCTGATTACGTCTCTATGAAAATACATTATATCATTAATCACAAGTAGTTCTTGTATTGTATTGACAAAAACACAATGTTTCGCTTTCTTTTTTGTCTTCATTATTCAATTTTAAGCTATTTGATTTGACAATGCCAGTTTGAATCAGTGAGCGTGTTTATAGTTTAAAAATGATTTGCGTTCGCAATTTATGCTACACAATGTTGTACTTAAAGATATACTTTTTGATTTTGTCTTTTCAACCAAAATTCAATGAAAAGACCTTGAGCAGTATGCATATTTAAGTAGTTAGCTCATCTAAACGGACGCAGTTTGCAAGTAAGTATACAGAGACAAAAAAAACCTTGATATACAGTATGTACCAGGTTGTCTCAAATGAAACAAATGAGACCCTAATCTTAATTTTTGCTTATATAAAACAATACGCTGAGCTAATTGGAGCGAGGCTATCTGTGTTTGAATTCCATGCAATAGTAAAAGTCAATTTGTTCTTTTTTTCCCCTTTTCCTGACTCTTCATTTGTTGATGACGAGCAAAAATGGAGTCCAATGAAAGCAATTTGCCAATACCGGAAATGAAGCCAAGTCTCAGTGTTAATACGACTAAGTTTAGAAGAGATTATGCAACTTTGCTTAAGGAAGTACTAGAAGAAAGCTCGGAGGACGAAGAGGACCTACTGAACCAAATTGATATCGACCTTGATACAGCTACTGCAGAGTTACCGGAAGATCTTAGAGCTGCTCTTGAAGACCGCTCATTAGCTGACAAATACCTGGCCAATTTAAAAACATTTATGAGTCACCGTAGGTCTCAATCTGTAAACTCAATAACAAGCGGAAAAGGCGAATACTCTTTGTAAGTCTTTTTTCTTTATTTATTTTTATTTGTTTTTGAATTTTAAACACAAAAAAAAAAAGAGGTTTCTTTAAGTAAAGAAACAAAAGTAGATATTTTATCAGTTTTTGTTAATATACAAGCGCCTATAGACCAAACACGCCGCTACAGGCCTCGTTCAACCTATCGCTTTCACCCAAACCATTTGAACGTGCTGACCCACTATCTAAAGTATTAGATGCCGTTCCATATCGAACACGACTTATCAGTGGCGTTCCTTCACTCAGTCTTTTGGAAAAAAGGTTTCACGATCTTATAATACCAGAGCTAGATTTGCCAGTTGTATCGGATACAATCATTCAAACGGGGCTAAGTGGATTATACAAAATAAGAGATGACCTCTTCATTCATTTAAACGGAGGCCCGCTTGTAAACAACCCTAATACAATCAGCGAAAAAAAGAAGCAGAAGGTGATATATCTACTAGACGATGTGTCGAAAGAGATTGGTCTTTACGAAGAGTTTATTAAAAAAGGTTTGCTAAAAGCAACTAAAGCTTAAATAATCAGCGAAAATTACTTACTCTGCGTCAAATCTTGATTCTAGCAAAATATTTGACACTAGAAAATATTTTGAACGAATCTGATAGTTCGGATGATGAAGGTTGTCTGGCGGATAGCGATAACTGTTCCTTGAACCCTGTATGTTAAACAGTATAAACGAATTTGTCGTTGTTAACTATGGTAAATAGGAACTGTTGTCGGGAGCTTCTACCCCCCGTCTTCCTCACTTCTTAGCTAATTCTCCCCGGCGCGGTATATCGCAAGTATCAACAAATACTACTGATACTCTAGATGGATCGTTTGCTTCATCAGACTTTGTAATTAACGAGATGCCAGCAGAACCTTATGAGGCGTTTAAATGGACACCTCTTGTAAAAATATCGGACCAATTACGCTCAGATGCTATTAAACAAGAAGGGGGTCTTATTTCTGTCATGACTGTCAGTGGCGTTATTGCTATTGGTACCACGCGTGGTTTAGTATTTGTATATGATTACTCCCAGAGCCTCAAGTGCATTTTGGGTGACAGTAGTAAAGGTACAGTAGAAGGCACTTGAAAAACAATTTTTTAGTATGTTTGTTTGTAACTATTGAGTAGCTATTGAAATTGGATCTGTAACATCTTTGTCAATATCGTCAGACCATACAACCATTGCCTGTGGGCATTCACAAGGATATATCGTTCTTTGGGATATTCAAAAACCAGCGCAACCATTACGCACCATTGAACCTATTCCAATTAACCAGATTGCCCCTCAGCAGCAGATAGCCCCAAGAAAAGAAGGTCATGTACATGGAGCATCGATCTTACATTTAGGATTTGTAGGAGTAAAAAGATCAGAAATAGTCTCTGCCGATAACCAGGGTATGTCTTTCTATCATACGTGCTATAAAATGGTCATGATCAACGGAGTCGATTCTACTCGCATTCTTGGAAGATACCAAAATTTATCTATCGTTACTGACAAAAGTCAACCGGCTAAGGCGAGGAAGCCTAGTACAGTTTTTGCAATGCAACCCCTATCTTTAGGTCAAATTGCTCATCAAGCAGAAAACTTTGGTCTTATTGCATTACTGACCCCATATAAGGTATGGACATGATCGAAATAAGCTGCTCTTATTAACCTAATATTTAGATGATAGTTGTTGGTCTAAAGCCTGCTCCTCAAACACTATATAAATTTTTGAAGCCAAAGACAGCAGAGAATGAAGAGATTGAATCTCCAGCCAATATTGAGTATTTGTCAGGATCCTTATCTTGGCTTCCAGTTTTGAAAACTAATCAAGGTTTTCCAAGCGATCCTATATTGGCCTTTGCTTGGGGAAATCATTTGTTTATTCTTCGTGTGTGCGTTGCTAGCCATATACACAATAAGACAGATAAAAAAAAGCGTACAAATAACACAAAGCGAGCCCCTGGTTTGGACTTTATTAAAGTTGGAGAGTGGAAAAATAAAGAGCCTATTGTGGGTATCAAATGGATTAATAAGCAGGTAAAAAGAATGCTAATATATTATACTGTAAAAATTCTGACTCAAAGGTAGATTTTGGTCTTGTTTACCCCTAACGACGAGATGATTCTTTTTGATCCTAAAAACATGGTAGAAACGCAGCGTGTTAGTATACAAACGAAACACCTGGTATATCATGACTGGTTCAACTCTCCTTTAAACGAGCTAACAACAGATATAACAAAATCAAATACTGATCCTCAAACTTTGAAAGTGCTCAAGTCTATAGAAATGGCTTACTTTGGTTCTATTAATGGATATAAAGGAAAGCTGTTTCTACTAGTAAAATACATAAGCTACTCAGTAACTATATTGTGTCTAATTAATTCTTAATGACTATAGGGACTTGACAAAATCTACATGGGTACTTTATTATCCTGGGCTGATCGTATTCTTGCGCTTTTCAAAACAGGCGATTATTTGGAATGTATTGAACTTGCTACATCGTTTTACAACGGAATTAATATACAGACCGTAATTGGTTTACCTGAAGATGAGTCTGCAAGAAAAGATGTTGTGAGCGGTAGGCTGATAGAACTTTTAAAAGCCTCGCTCAAATATGCGTTTTCTTCTGAGCGGTCTTGCAATATCGTCGGTGGTAATCTTGGTGAGGAAGTATCAACATGCGACCTGGCTAAAAGCTGTATTGAAGCTTGTTTAAGCATGGGAAATTACGAGTTTTTGTTTGAAACCGTATATGAATGTTTTGTGGAAAACCAAGCAAATGGTATTTTTTTAGAAGAGCTGGAGCCTTTTATTATCCAAGATCGCCTTTCAAAAGTTCCGCCGATTGTTATGAAGGACTTGGTAGATCATTATAGTAGAAAAAGGTTACTTGACGAACTTGAGCAAGTTATTTGGCATGTAAACCCTCGATCGTTAGATATTGATCAAGTAGTAAGTATGTGTCACCGAGAGGGCATGTATGAGGCTATGATGTACGTTTGGAACAAAAGCATGCATGATTATGTAAGCCCTCTAGTAGAAATGTTAAAAGTTATACGCTCGCTGCTACGGAGTGATTCAGACAGTAGACAATTGTTTCATACAAGAGCCAATGCTGAAAAACTATTTGATTATCTTCGGTTGGTGCTTACAGGAAAGTCGTTTCCGGAAGGTTCAAGTATTTCAGATGCTGATGAAGCTAGTGAAATACGAAGCGCTGTTTATTCGTTTGTGTTTTCCGGTCGATGCGTTGTATGGCCCCCTGTCTGTGGAAAGTTGATTCTCACTGTGGACGATGACGAAGAAGTACTAGAACCAACATATCCTTACCTGAGATTGTTATTACGCTTTAATACCAAAAAATTTTTGGAAGCTCTTGAAATAGCCTTTGAAGATCCTTGGTTAAACGGCGGCGAAGATATTTTAAGTTCTAAGTTTGAAGATGAAGTTCCAGGAAAAGTGATTTCGCGTCAGATTATTGTCAATACTCTCTTAGACGTAATTAGTGGAGGACTTTCAGGAAACAATCTTCCTCCGCCGCGTCCTAAACAATCTATCTCTGCTTCCACAGTTCAATCCTTCACGGCAAATCACCGGCCAACACCTGTACCCCTACAGATGAACATATCAGCCGTAGACAACAATACGAGCTGTTTTACCAATGATAGTGTCAACTTGTTGTGCATATTTATTGCATCCAATCTTCACAATTACACCACGTTTATTTTGCTTCCACCTAAAACTTTAGGAAAGGTATTGGAGCATTTAGCTGAAGACCATGATCCAGACACTCGCATATTAAGAGAAAAGGCTGTACAAAATCTTCTTACAGTATATACGCCTACAAATGAAGAACACGTCGTTCAGCTCTACGAAGAAGCTGGTTTTTGGAAAGTTTTGGAAGACGTATATCGCCGTGACCGAAAATATGGGAAACTTGTAGAAGCTTATTTGAAGGACGATGAAAGACGCGAAACGGTGTTTGAATGTGTTCGCGAGTTGTTAACAGGGACACTTACCGACAGACAAAAAGAGGAGGTCATGCGTGTGTTTATGATACGGATTTCTCAGTTTGTAGAAATTAGCGGCCAAAGTGCGGCCGAAATTGTTCAAGAGTTTGGACATCAAAACCATGAAGATGCTATTCATAGACTAGAGGAGGACCAAGAGTTTGATGATGAGGACGGAAACCATGCGACGGCCGATAAGTGCTTGTTCTCTTATCTTCGTGGGCTGCTAGAGCCTTACAGCGAAGAAGATCCAGAACACGAAGGTTTTGTTAAAAAAATCCCTGAAGTTCACGGAAAAATACAGGAGCGCTATATCGATCTTATGTGTCGCTTTGACCCCTCAGGCGTATTTAGCTATTTTAACACTAATTTTAGTAATGATATAGCCTTGGAAAAAGTAAAAGAAAGTTGTGAAAAGTACGGAGTTATGGATGCATTAGTATGGATTATGGAGAAAAGTGGAAATACCCAAGGGGCGTTACAAAAAATGCTGGAAGTAGCCAAAGAAAGAAGTGCAGACATTCTTCAAGTTATAAAAGAGCACCAAAACGATTCGATATGGACTTTTGATGAGCACAGCATCATTAATAGCTGTCTGATAGGACTTAATGGTGTTCTTCGAGTAAGCACTAGGCTATGTGAAAATAGCAGCAAAAACAGCTCTATAATTTCGAATGTTTACAATCAAGAGATACCTGATGAATCCGATGAATACTCTAAAAACTCAGGGTGTCTACCGGCAGCAAGTCACAGAGAAACTTATTTGAACGATGAGGTTGAAACACTATGGTTTAGACTATTAGACACTTACGTCGAGGCTTCTATTGAAATATATAGCATCCTCGGGGGAAATACAGTACCAAAAGACATCAACCAAAGGATATCTTTTTCTTTTAAGACATTTGTCCAGTCTATTTTGACTTCACTTTTACTTTCTACGTCGCCTCAAGTATCCCTTCCTCGGCTTTTACTACGATTGATTGATTCTCAGTCAAGAGGCGAAACCACCTTTGCCGATTTTAGAGACATCTTTTTGAATATGCTGGATACCTATAAATACGAAGGAAAGCTGCTAGAAATGACCAATCGTCTGTTTGATAGGGATTTGTTTTCAAGTATGCAAGATATGGTTAGTAAACAGAGAAAAGGGTGGCGCCCTAGCAGAGCTGTATGTGAACTTTGTGGTGAAAGTATTTTCGACCTTTCATTGTTACAGCCAAGTATAGCTTGGGATTTAGAAAACAGTAAGGAACCAAACAACAAAAAATACATTGTGTTCCATTGTGGACATAGCTTCCACTTAGATTGCTCGCAGAGGCAGTTTGATAAGCTGGAAGAGTGTTCTGTGTGCTATCATGGTTGTCCAAAAGCTCCAGCCGCTGTACAAAAAGACAAAGGAAAAGAAAAACTTATGTGATCTATTTTGAGCTTAATCTTCCCCTTTTGCCCTTTTACATTTTGTTATTATCGTAGTACCCCTATTAATAATACCCTCAATCATTTTTTGCTGAAAAAGCACAAAACTCTTGTATATACAGTATGGATGAAAACAATTATTTCTTAATGAAAGTAGTAGTTTTAACAATGCTGGCAATGCTTCAAATAAAGAGAGTATTACTCCGCTTGGAAGTTTGTGAGAAAACGTCTCTTTTTGTTACTATAGTATCTAATAGCCCTTCTAGTTTTAATTCAAGTTATTTCCAAGATTCTTGGTGTTATTAGGCCTCTCAGCAATGTATCGTTTACAAAGAGTATCCTTACTGTCGTTTCACGTCACTAAACGGTGCTTGAATAAACCTTTCGAAAAGTCAGCACTTTATTTTTTTTTATTTCCCTTTGTTTTTGTAATGGCACAAGGTAAGTCATTATATGAAAATGCAACGTCTCTACTTTTTGCTTTTTGCTTGATTTTCAAGAAAATAACAATAATACAGAAAAAAGAGCATTTTTTTACATTACCGAGAATAGCAATAGTGGGATAGTCTAATTTTTTTCTGTAGTTCCTCGCAATTTTCGTTTGTTAGCAGAGTTAGAGAAAGGAGAGAAAGGTCTTGGGGACGGCTCTTGCAGCTACGGTTTAGCTGATGATGATCTTTTAATGCACAATTGGCATGCCACTATTCTCGGTGCCCCTCACGTAGGTTTCAAGGATTTTTTATACATTCAATATTAAAAACCATTGTACATAGTCTGTTCATGAAAATCGCATTTACAGTTTGACGGTGCATTGTGGTGACGAATATCCTAATAAGCCTCCATCTCTTCAATTTGTTTCAAGAATCAACTTACCCAGTGTCAATCCTCAAAACGGAAAGGTACATGCGAACCAGCAAAGCCTGTCAATTGCAAAAACCTAACATTGGTGTTAGGTTGAACCTGCTCGCTTTCCTTGTCTTGCTAATTGGAGAAACGATTTTACGCTTGAAACTGTACTGACTGAACTAAGAAGGTTTGCTTTTTTTTTTTTTGTACTGGAAGAAATTATAAGTAGTAACTCAGGACAATCATAAACTGTAGAGAAATGGCTACAATTGGCAGAAAGTTGCCCCAACCCGCTGAGGGCTCAACTTTTTAAATAAAGTTTTTGTTTCTTCTATACACCATACACGGAGTCTAAACCAAGATATTGTTACATTATGGCCTAGAATAGTGGCGATTATTTTGAAGTTCTGGCCGTACTTTCTGTAGAGCGTTACTGGCCAAGTGTGTGTGTATATTAATACACAGGAATATATAATGGGTAGACGACTTGGATGCAGGAATTTATTAAAAAGGATAACAATAAACTATGTATTTATAGCTCTTCTTTTGTACAGAGAAGTATTTGCACAGCAAGTACATTAGAGTAGCAAAGTTTTGATTGTGATAGTACTTTTTACTTCAATGCGTATCGACGTTTGCCGTTGTAGTCAAAAAGTCTCGCGTCGTGTATAAAGGGACTTGCCAGTGGCTCCACATCAAAAACAGGAAATGATTGCACGGTTGAAGCAAAACAAAAGAACACAAGTGATGTACAGACAATACAATAGGGCTTCATAATAAAAGTTTGAAAGAAGAGAAGAAAAAGAGTTAAAATTCCAACATGAGTAAACAAAGACAGTAGAGAATATATGCTACCTTTGCAGCCTGTCTTGTGACATCAAGCATTTTTTCCTTTTTGATAGAGCGAGATGTCAAAGTCTCATATTCGAAAATAAGACAGCTGCCTTTAGGCATGATACTCATTCTACGGGTGTTTTCTACTCTGTGCTTTGTTTAGAAACAATGCATTATATTGAGTTTTAAATTGTTTATGCTTTTGTTAGACTGATGTAAATCAGGTTGGCTTTGTAAGGATCGAAAAAGTAAATTTTCCTTGATGGAAAAAAACATTGTAATACAAACTGTTTTTTTTCTTTAAGACAAAAATGCAGGACTTGTTTTGTTCAAAATTTCTTATTCATTAGATCCTCAATAACTCTAAAGAAACAAATCGTTTTTTATGAACAGGAACGGTAGTTCGACAAGACATTTAGATATTTCATTAGTCAATGTATGGGCCCTAGTACCACATTTTTAAAGCTTTGGGTATAATCAAGCACTCCATTTCTTTGAGTGATCAATACAGCTATATTATTGAAGACAGTGGTATACAAATATCACTGGACAAACTGTTCGCACTGACGAAATTTGAAGCAAATCATGTATATTTAAATTGCAGCCCAATGGGGTTGCTATTGGGCCATTTAAATGTTGGTGCAAATGACGTAGTAGACATTTTACAATATCCTAAAACCAGCTGTTCCTTGAAATTTCCTATACAAAAGAACAATGAATTTCGGTCACGAAACATATTATTCACATTATCCTCTAAACTAAACAAAAGCTGAAAAAAAAAATATGTATCTTTTCAGTTTATATACATATTAGACGATTTTTCAGCTCTCCAAGCAGGCATTTTCTATGACTTTTTTCTGTCCAAAAATATTTCGGTTCCATGTTCCTTGATAGTTGATATTAAAGATTCAATAGTCATAACGCTCTTACACAAACAACACTACCAGTAATTGAACTACATAGCCGTTTTAAACTCAACATAAAACGCATTTCTTCAACGCCACAAAGGCTCTAAAATGAATTTGTTTTATATATTATTATTGTTGTTTGTAGCAAATGTGGCAATTGCATTTAGAGATGTCCACAGTCGCCGAATTGTGGCTATGGGGGATCTTCATGGAGATCTTGCCAAAACGCTTTCTATATTACAATTTTCAGGGATTATTGACGATAATCAACATTGGATAGCAGGCGACACCATTTTTGTTCAGACTGTAAGTACAGAGCTTTCTTTCTTAATGGCTTTTTGTATTAAAGTTATAGGCTTAGGGGGATGTTTTAGATAGAGGACTTGACACTATAAAGCTTTATGAGCTACTCCAAAACTTGCGAAAAGAGGCCCCAAAATATGGTGGGCTTGTTATTCCTCTTTTGGGCAATCACGAAATTATGAATCTTATTGGTGATTGGCGTTATGTATACCCAGGAGAGCCCGAAACCTTTGGGGGAATCGAAGCTCGTAAAAAAGCTTTTAAACAAGATGGCTTTGTTGGTGAGTACCTGACCCTATTGAACATGACAGCTCAAGTTAGCAATACTGTCTTTTGTCACGGCGGAATTCACCCTCATTTCGCTCAATATGGTATAGAATGGATCAATCATCAAACACACCATAGTATATTGGAATTTATGGACTCCCAGGGGCATAAAGGTGATACTTATGGCATTTTTGGCGGGCATGGCCCAACCTGGTATAGAGGCTATGCTGTAGATGACGAAGATACAGTCTGTGGTGTACTTGATGAGGCTTTGAAACTTATGGGGGCAGATAGAATGGTAGTGGGTCATACTGTGCAACATGATGGACTTATCCATACGCGGTGTGCTGGAAAGGTAATTCTAATTGATGTTGGCATCTCAGCTGTTTATGGGGGAAATGAGGCTGCATTAGAAATAAAAGGTAGTGAAATAACTGCCATATACAAGGATAGGAGAGAAGTACTTCATACTTCTTTACCAAAGAGTCAAAAGTATGAACACAGCGAGTTGTAAGCTCAACTGAAAAGAAACAGCAATAAAAATACAAGTGTGAATTTATTTTGTTATTTTTTGAAAAACGTGTCTTCAAAAGAAGTGGAGCCAGTATTACCCTTAGTAGGGTTGGTAAAAATGCTGTCAAACTCATCCGAAACAGCTGTGGGTTTTTTTGCGGACTCACTTCCAAAAATAGAGCTAAGCTCATCTTTAGCTGACAAAGTGAATAGGTTGTCATTGTTGGTTACTGAAGGAGACTCAAATGCAGATAAATCAAACCCATATTTTTCAACAGACTTGTTTTTGGGTTTTTCTTCCACTCGCTCCTTTTTAGTTGGTTGTTTTTCCTCATGAGACGTTTTTGGTATAGGCTGTTTTGATGAAGATGGCAAGAGTGAACTGTTAGTAGCAGTATAACTTTGCTCTACAGTGTTCAAGTCGGGAAATTTGGTCTCAATCTCACTAATGTCCACAGTAGAGCTAAGTCTTTTGGAATCTGTGCTTTCTTTAAGCTTGTTTAAAGAAAAAACAGGAGAGCTAGCTAGAGACCTTGTTTGATTTGCCTTAAAGCCTGCAAACGGGTCGTAGGTTTTTTGCGCTGGTACGCTGTGAACTGACTCCGGCGACGATATGTGTGAAGACTCATCGTGAACCTTGGCAAATAGCCCTCCAGATGAAGTCAACGCAAATACATCATCTTGGGAAGTAGATTTTGGTACTGAATTTTGGGTAATAGAAGGTTGTGACTTTTCTTTTTCCATATCCTTTATTTCTTGCTTGGTATGAAGAGCTTCGTTTCTTGCGTTTTCAGCTCTGTCCTTGAAATGTTTTGTCTCTTGTTTGTATATCTGCAGTTCTTCCATAAGCCTTTCTTTTTTTCTTTTCTCTTCTTCCAGTTGCCTTTCTGCTTCATCAGCAAGATTTTTGGCTTGTTCGAGTTGTTCTTTTTGTTGCTGAATTTGTCTTTGTAACTCTTCAATACTTTTTCTTTCTGCTTGAGCTTCGGCTTGCTTTTGATGTGTCCTTGAGATTTCGTTTTCAATATTAGTTTGTAAAGCAGATTGGGTAAGCGACAGGTCCGTATATTGTTGCTGGGACGATGATGTATGAGGTGCCTGAGGTGGAGCAAATGTACTGTCAAACTCCGAGACAATACCCAAAAGATCAACAATAGGCTCTTGCTGTTTTGTCTGCTCAGTTTCTATATAAAATCACATATGAATATAAAGTTTTTTTTTTTTTTTTTTTTTTTTTTTTTTTTTTCAAAAAAAAAGGTACTAACGTGTTCTAAAAGCTGGAAGAGAACTAGGTACATCGTTACCGGCCAGCCTCATATTAATCATATGCATAGCCTTAGCAAATTCCTGTTCAGTTAGTTGACCTGTTGAATTTGTATCAGCCAAATCCCAAATGCGAGCAAGATCAGATTCAGGCAGTTTTGAATGTTTAAAAAAGACAACAGCATCGGCCCCCGAAACGTAGCCAGAGTTATTAGTTGATAACTGATCAAAAAAAGCCTTGTATTTAACGTATTCCTCTGATGTTATTTCAATGTTTGCCAACGTCGAGCCTTTAAAAACAGGTGACTTAATCGGTACTCGGTTAGTCTGTATAGTATTGTTCCTAGTAAGAGGCGAGGAAATCCCTCGCCCAATTGCAGAAGCATAAATGCTCGCAGGTAGCGTTGGAGGAAGTACAGCTGATTCTTTCATAGTACGCTCTATGTAGTGCATAGCGACTATAAATTCTGTTTGATTTAGTGCATTTGATTTTCGAGTGTTTGCCAGGTCCCATATGACTTGAAGCTTAGCAGGTGGAAGTCCTGATCGAACAAAAATGTCTCTCGCAGTTTGACCTAAGAAGAGCATAAGCAAATAAAGCGTATTACTAACACTAGTGAATTTGTCTTACCGTTTAGAATACCGTCTTCAGGTCCAAGTGAATGGAAGAGGTTTATATATTTTGACCTGTCCTCTGTAGAAATCAAATCTGTGTTGTTGTTTCTGGCTGTCACTAGTCTGGTAGAAGCTACCCCTTCACCATTGAACTGAGGAAGCGGAACTACGGTCAGAAGACGTTAATATATAGTATTGTATCTCCACCTATTTTAGCACGTTTCAATTTCCTTATAGCTCTTACATTACCCGTTGTTGTCAAAATCGGCTCTCCTGTTACAACACCATGTTGAGCACAAGCTATTAATTTTAAAATGGTACAGAATTCTTGTTCTGTTAAAAAGCCTTTTCTGTCACTATCTACTGCATCCCAAAACTGAGAAATGTAGAGATAAGTAAAATACCTGCTTTATTATTCATTCTTTTTACACTATGCGTTTATATACCTGGCTTAAGATGTTGTAAGGGATATCTGATTTTTTCAGGAAATTCATTGCCTCCTCCTGCAGAACTATACCTTTGGTATCTGAATCTACTTTTTTGAAATGGTCCAAATAGACTTGCTTCTCTTGAGGCGTTAATGATTGCTGCCAAACATCTATCGTTTTTTAATAGGTAACATCTAAATTAAAACTAATGCGGTACTTTACCAATCATTTTCAGTGGGTTGAATTCGAAAGAAGTAGATGCAGTAAAGAAAAATGTATATATCAAGTGGTTATAAAATATTGTAACTCAGTAAAGACCGCTAAGCTGCTCCGTAAGGATATTGAAGCAACTTCAGCACCTTCATCATCTCTAAAGCCTTCTGTAATAACACTAATATTCTTTGAACGTTGTGTTATTTACAGAGAATATGCAATAAATCAATTCCCAGATGTGTCTTTAATTTTCACAGCAATTTAGTTGATATTATACAAGAAACTAGAAGTTGGACAGTATTTGTACCAAGCGTTTAAAAAAGGGGACTTTACTAATCACAAAGCAATAAACTTACACCTACTATTTCCACAATTTGTCTTCACTTTTTTAACTAAAAGAATATTCAAAAACACACATGCCCCATAAAACGTTTCAAGCGTCAAATGTAACATTAAAGTCATCGGTACTATCAACGCTCTTTTACTAGTTAACTTCATATCGATTTGATTCTCATCATCTCCATCCAATAATAAGACAAGATCAGAAAAACTCACTATTGAAAACTTTATAATCAAAGAAGAGTTGCTATAGTCCATTTTTTGAAACACTGAAACACCAGGGTATATAGATTTGTATTAAAGAATACGTCAGGTTCTCGAGAAAGGCTTTTCAAATTCAGAAAAAGACACAGCTTTATGCTTCTCACAACCTACGCTAATTTGATACAATCATATCACATACCTAAACTTTATTAAAAAAACTCTTTTACAAAGTTGTTTGAGAACTTTTAGTATAAGATAGAAGGTAGTATACGCTAAGAAAGGATGTTTTTAAATCGATAACAACTTATTAAACCACATGGTACGCTGGTGCATTTATGCAGATACCTTGATTGCAAAAAAAAAAAAAAAAAAAAAAAAAAAAAAAAAAAAAAAAAACTATTGTGGGTTATAATTAGACCCAAAGTAATAGCCATTATAAGATATTGCCTGACAGGTGGAGGTTTGCTAGACTGGCATAAGTTTGAACGTTTGATCCGCCAAATATTGCTCAGGCAGTTTATATTCTTCTCACCTTTTTAAACTATAAAAAAATTGCCGTTCCAAAATTTCTCAGAGAAAAAACTACTTAAACACTTTAGTAAAACAAAGAGTTCCGTAAGATGCTAAGGTAAGGTAAGTTTTAGACTACGTAATAGAAATTGAATAAAACGAACTCTAGCTAGAATATATAAATAAGCTTTTGGTTTTAAGTATAAAAACTAGAAACTTTTTCTTTATGTATTTTACTTAATTGCAACTATATGGTTCAAAAGTTATGTAAAGAAAAAATCACAGCATGTCTGAAGATATTGTACAAAGCGATTCGGCTTTTTTCATATAGTTATAATGCAGCAAGAATTGTCACTAGTATATAACTAAGTAATAATTTTCTACTCAAAAAAGACGACAGTTCAAAAATTGCACCTGTAGAACTATAAAGCTAGACTTTTACTACCGCAAATTTTTTCACTAAAAATACATAATTACAAATAAATATCTTAATTCCACTACGCTGTTGAAGATCAAAAGTTATTGAGATATGATAAAAATGTTTTTGTAGCGATCTAAGCATATACAAAGGTGGTATCTAATCTAGCATTTCTGTATAATTGCAAAAAATTATAATCATTATAAAATTCAAAATATTTTGGTCAACAAACAGACTTATATATTTGTGTGTGTTTTTTAGAATGCCCATATAAAAAAAAAGAACTGAAGGTTGTTTTGACGATGTATGAAATTAATCACAAGCATGTGAGAGTACATCTGATTCCACCAAGAGTCCCAGTTGCAAGCAGTATCGCGAGGCTCAGTTCGATACCGGAAATCTCTAGGGCCTTGCACACTTTTCAGAGCTATACAGTCCTTAAACCCTTAAGATCACCCAAGTGCTAATGAATAGTAACACAACCACTTAAGTTCTATACACCATTTGTAGGGTGCAGAATAGGTTTGCTTTTTGGACTCCTTGCCCGATATGAAAAAGTACTTCTTGCCAAGTAGGTTTGCACAGGCTTAGTTTACTGACCACCGGAATTATAACAACATTCCGCATGCACATACCGCGTCTTCGACCCATTTCCTTACAGTCATAGGCCTCTGAATCTGCTCAGCCCTCCCAACAAACGTACTGAGGTTAATACCTTTTGCACTGCACCGAAGCTTCGATTGTCAATAATAGGCAGGACTCTTTTGTCCCGTTGCATGAGGCAATTCGTGCCTCCGCAGCCGTTTTAGTTTCCGTACGCGCACGCATACAAGACACTTACGCTAGGTTGCAGAACAATCAAAAAGTGGGCACCAACCAAAGTCGATCACCAGCAGAGAAAGAGGGACTCGCCATAGCCTTCGTAAAACAAGATGGAACACACAAAGAAAAAAAATAGAAAAAAGTCTTATTCTTGGTAACTTACAATCCAAAGCGGCTTATGATATAATCTTTTATCACTTTTTTTTTTACCCATACCTGCAAAAAAGTCTGTTTGCTAACACTTTTCTCCTTGTTTTTCAAACTCAGAAACAAACAAAAGAAAACAGCTAGTAACCGGATTACGTGTTCACTGCTTCTCCTTTCGTCTTTACTGTGTATCAAGGGATGCAAAAAAAAAAAAGCACAAATATTTATAGATACATTTCTTGTCATTTTATTTTGTATTTAACGCATTTAAAAGCAGTTTTAGTAAAACAGACGTCTGTTGTTTGTGTTACATGTGACAAGGACAGTGCTTATTATCGCTTTTCGTTTTCTTTTTTTTTTTTGCTTTAGTCTTTTTTAGACCGCGCAGCCCAAAGGAAAAAAGAAGAACCTTCATTTAGCAAAAAAATTTCACAGTGATGTTTTAAGAGACACTTTTTTTTTTTTGCTCTCATAAGCTCTCTAATATTTTTAACATAGTCTATCATTTTGCAAGTAATCCAAGCTTCTATAAGAGGCAAAAACCAAACCGGAAACAAGTCTTTCAAAGGCGCAAGCTCCGCCAAGGAGTGTCTTGGAATTGACTAACATTGCAAATGTACCCTAAAAAACGATAGCACTATGAGAGCAAATAAGAAAGAATAAATAAGACAAAAAAAACTAGTTTTTATATTAGTGAGCTTGTTTAGCATCAGTATAAGGCTATTCTCAATGCAGTTAGAGCTGTTAGTACAATTGGCTTCTTTCGCTTTTCCTAAGTTCAGTGCGTTCTCTGAACTGAGTTGGACGGTACCATGTTTGTTCTTCATCAGCACCTAATTTAATGTCATAGTAATAGCTGTCAAACCTGACATTTTATCAATATTGTTATCCTAGTTTGGAATGTTTGTTACTTACTGACATGCACTGTATTAACGGCTGTACCAACTTATCGCGCTCTAAATCAGCTCTATGACTCAGTCTTAAAAACCAAATAAAAGGGCTTTAATAATTATTAAATGAAATTTTATTTAATTTTTACAGCCTCGTTTAACTTCTCGTTATTCGTTGCACTTAAAATTAAAAACATTTCATACCTGGTGTAGATATTAAGTTAGATCATAAAGCATAAGATCAATAAACCGAACTGTTTTCAAAAAAAAAAAAAAAAAAAAAAAAACTAATTTGCCTTATACTTATACTTTTTTGGTTATCCAAACTACCACATTCCTATCTCTTCTCAGGGCGCTACAGTGTAAAAAGCTGCCTCCAAAATTGCCACAAGAAAACATGTAATACAAATGGCATATTAACAATGAAAATAATTGGAGTACTGAGACCTTTTCTTGTCAACAAAATCTACTCATAAATTTGTAACGAATGTTAGTTTGTGTATGTTTTTTTTTTTTGGATAAAGCAAAGTTTATAACTTATTGATTTTTTCCTTTAAAAAGTTGTGCATATATTGAAGCACTGGATTATTTATCTGAGCTAGCACTGTATTTGTCTTTAAGGAAGCTGTTTATTGTCACTGTTTTTTTATCTGTATACTAGAACTCTATCTGTTTGATGCTATTTAAATTCTTTTTTATTTTTCTATTTAGATCTGGTTAGTGTATATGTCATATTTAGTTTAGAGGTTCTGATCTGCTCCATCGATAAATGTGAACTCCTGAGTACAATTTGCTAGCTCAAGAACTATTATTATCATACTTTGTATGGACTGTCTGAGTCTCCCGTATATGAAAACTAAATATATTCTAAATCACACTGTGTTTGATAGGATAACATATCATTTACGACTTAGGCTTCAGCTTTTTTTATTAATCTGGTCATTTTAATTGAAGTACTCTTTTAACTTTTTATATCCAGTAAAGACAAAATAGACAAACAATTATTAGTATTTGATCCAATCATCTCTGTAGTAAAAAGACCAAATATGTAACTGTATCTCTATAATATCTCTCTTCTTTCTTGTCAAAAGTGTATTTAGCTATACATCTTGAATCAATAGTAATTATTATCATAATTCACAGCTATGGCTATCTCTCAAATAATCGCATACCAGAGATTTTGAAAGCGCTCAGCCAATTCCAGAGATATTGAAGGTTTAATATAAGACAACACTACTATTTATTGTTAAAAAAACACCAAATTCGTTGTATAGAGACTACTATGTAGTAAATCTTGAATATTAGAACTGTCGGTACAATCTTTAATGACGGTAGTAAACAGGCTTTGATGCTGGTTGAGACCTTTCCATTATACTTGTATCTAAACGCATATTTTGCTGTTTTAGCTTTCTAAAAAATATTCAAAGATTTCAGATCAAAACTCGACAGCTAATTATTGAGACTAATATTAACCAACTATAGAGTATATCTGAGACATTTTTACATTATCGCTCTTGTTCAAATGATTTTCAAGAAAAAAAAAGAGTACACACATTTAAACTTTTTATTATTAAACGCCTAAAAAGTTTATGAGTTTTTTTTTTTTTTTTTTTTTTTTTTTTTTTTTTTTTGCATTTTTTGCATTTTTTGCATTTTTATACTTTTACTGACTTTTTTCTACACACTTTAGTTAGTTTTTTTAGGCGAAAATTTAAGTGTGCTTTTTTCATAAAATTTTATAAAAGTAATTCATTTTGGACGTTTTTAGCATAATGAACCTTTGAAATGCTTTTCCGCTGTAGCGGCATGATTTTTCAAAAAAAAAAAAAAAAAAAAAAAAAAAAACAGAAGTATAAATATACTCGAGTAGTGATAATAACAATGACAATAGTAGTAGATGTTACAGTAAATATATCGAATTAAATAAACAATAAAAGCAAAAGACAAAAAAATAACAAAAAAAAAAGGAGTAACTAAAAAAAAGTATGGTTGATTTCAAAACTATAACCTTTAAAAATTACAAACAAAAATTGAGTGCTAAAAAGCTAATAATGAATTTGCTTTTTAATTCAGTCAGAACTTATTCGAATATTTACGATATATACTAGTTTCAATTTTTTTTAAAAACAATTTATAACTGTAGTGCTTTTTAAACAGTTACAGTCTTTACTTTTGTATTTGACGAGTCTAAAAATCTGAGAAATTATATAGCTCTTCATTGGCAAAACAAAATGGTTCAATTAGCTGTCATTTCGTATAAATCTATGACAGAAATAAAAACGTAAACATATGCGGAAGATGTAAATTTGTTTTTAAGGATGTTGGAACAAGTTATAAACTTAATATAAACTGACTTTAACATGCATAAATGGTATTGTTTTGAAACTCAGCGGATCGATTTATGCATTTGTGCTTTTACTGGGAAAGGGTTATACCTAGTTGTAACTATCGACTGATAGAAAAACTTTGAAGCAAGATTTTGTTAGATTTAAGTGCCCTTAGGTTTTTAATGGCTTTGGTTTATACATTAAACTTAATATGGCTTTTTTTTTTTTGGTTTTTGTATAAACGGCTTATTTAGGAAGATGCCTCTTAATATCCAAAAGAAAAGTAACAAGCATAGCTTAAACTTAACATGCAAAGCAATTTATAGTTTAAGAATTTTATAGCATAAAAAGAGAGGTCTGAGAAACTGAGTTGTGGTACTTAATATTACAAAATTTTAAATGAGTACATACATATTTTGCTTTTTGTTAAGATAAAAGTTTCATGGCTTTTTTTTTTTTGGTTATTTTTTGTCAAAAGGGGGTTTAAGCTCTTGGCGCTTTTCTCTTACTCTTATTTAGCTTTAAATAGGCTAAACTAATTAGCGTATATTTTTAGATGTTCTTGTCGAGCCAGAAAAGCAAAAAGGTTGAAAGTTAAAAAATGAGAGCAAAAAAAAGGAAATAAAAATTCTATCGGGTTAGGTGTTTTGGTATTTCAATGAGTTTAATCTTTGTAAATGTACAACAAAAAACTTGTTTCATTGTTTTTATTTTTCGAGTATACGGCCCTGTATTTGTAGCTAAGGCCAAGTTTTTTTGTTAAAATTTTCATTGTAGTGTCATTTATTTGTTACTTCTAAAGTGCTTTTGACGTACTACATTTCTTGTGTTCTATAGAGGTCTAAAATTAAAAAAAATGGGTTAGTTAGCTTAGACAAAAGAATGTTTGCTTTGCCCTAAAAAACTAAGACTAAGCAAAACCTTTAGTAAAACTTTTATTGTAATAATATTTAAATATGTAAGCGAACATTCTTTTTTTATAGTTTCAAAAAACAAATAATCAAACGAACAGTGTTTACTAACTTAAATATAGGCAGTTTTAGGTCATATTATAAAGTAGCAAAAACCGGAAATTGTTTTCTGTTAATGAAGGCCAACTATTTATTAACTAAAAGTTTAAACTGTACAACTATACTATTAAAAATCTTCAAAATCTAATATACTCTAAACGATTAATGAAGCCTCTAATAGCATTCTAAAAATGTACTCCGACTATAGTGACAACTCTGTGTTTTTTTTTCCAAAGTAACTTTAAAGGCCTTTCTTTATGTATAGCAATTTATAGAGAAAACTCAAAACACAATATTTATTTTGATTAGCTTCTTATATAGGTCCTATACGTAACATGCAATAAAGAAAAAACCACTGTGTCTAAAATCAGAGGGAACATCTGACTTTAAAAAACACTACTACCACCAAGAAAACGAGTAACAAAAATAAACAGTGCGGCTTTTTACGCAGGGGCAAAAAAACTTGTTTTCACACTTGACATGCAACATCTTCGACTGTGTACATCGCCTCTTAGAGGCTTGAATAGCTATGTCTCCTGCTCTACAACAAGAACGTTTTCTTTCACTGCTTTACGTTTTGAAGACGAAAAGGTTTCTGAGACCACAGATATTGAACCTATAGAAGCTGAAGCTTCAGAAGAGTCCATAGAAGCCGAAACTCCAAAAGAGCCTGTCAAACTTTCAAACAGACGCCGCAACTTTCATAGCTGGATGGAAGCTACGGGAAAAAAATTCAGTCGTCCCTCAGAAGGTACAACAAACTATCTTGGAGCTACAGTAAGATTTCTACATTTTTGCTTTTCATTTTTCAATGACGTTTCATTTTTCTTTAGCCTTTTCCCAACAACCCACTGTTTCAGCCCAGACCTCCTCTTTCTGACATTACTAAACAACACATTTACGATGCCTTTACTTCTGAATCTCAAAATTGGACAGTTAGAAAGCTGGCTACAAAGCATGGCATCTCATTGAAGCGTGTAGAGGCTATTTTAAAATTAAAGGCGTCAGAAAAAGAAATGGAAACCAATGTATGTCAATTTAAATCTCTATGTCTGTGAAATATACTTAGTGCTAACTTTGCATCTTTCTTTTCATTTCCTCCAAATAATAGGGTGTTGCTTTACAAAAAAAGTTTTCAAAGGGCATGGAGCAACTTATGGGTGTTGATAGATCAATTGAATTATTGAAAGAACCTTTGGTGGATATTTTCCCCAACGTTGGAAAGCCCAAATTCAAAACAGTTAAAGAAGACACCCCCTTTACTCCAGAGGACGCTGCAAAGGTTTTAAACCGTTTGCCTTACAAAGACCTCGAGAAACGTGTTATTGAGATAGAAACTGCTAACTTCAGCTTACCTAAACCTGTAGATCAAACTAAGAAGCAAAAGAAGAAGTTCGTCATCATGGACACAAGTGTCTAAAGCCCATATAGTCATACACAATAAAGAATAAGATAATTTTTTCATAAAAACTTCAAAATGTACAACGAACAAAAAGGCTTTTTTTTTATTATAAAGTTGTACGATGGGGAAGAATAGGTGAATTTTAAGGTTCCAACAAATCTAAAAGATTTTCAGTATTACATGACCCAAAGTAAATACAAATAAAAAAAAACGAATTCTGAAAAAGCTTGAGTATCCCAGTTTTAGCGTCATCCATAAAAAAAAGAAATATTCACAACAATATTTTTTTTTAAGTTCAATAGTACTTGAAAACAAACAGCCCAAGTATAGATTTTAGATATACAAAAGTATTGGTATTTAAAAGCTTGCTTTTCTAATTGTTAAATGGCATTTGGCCACCGCGAAACAAGTAAATAAGTTCGCTGACGTTCAGTCTTCCTGATGAGGGACTAACGGACCCTTCGCCTAATACACCATCTGCTAAGGCCTGTCTTTCCCCAAAAAAAAAAAAGTTAAGTTTATAAAATTGCATGTACAAATTGAATTACCTGTTTCTTATTCTGTAATTCTAATATACGGTCTTCAACGGTATTCGCAATAAAAATGCGATGTACCTCAACATTCTTCTTTTGACCAATACGGTGAACACGGTCAATTGCTTGGTTCTCTACAGCTGGATTCCACCATATGTCTAACAAAATTACACGGTTTGCGCATGTAAGATTAAGTCCAAGAGAACCGCATTTTGTAGACACAAGCAACACCTTGATGTTTGGATCGTCAAAAAATTTGTTTACTGCTTCTGCACGCTGCCTCACATTCATAGACCCATCATAACGTAAGTACGCAATTCCCTTTCTTTGGAGAGGGCTTTCCAGCAATGAAAGCATTGTAGTAAATTGTGAGAATACTATGGTTTTATCTTTGTTATTAGAGTGCCTAGCTGAGTCCTCTAGGATTTGCATAGTCTTGTCAATTTTTGCGCTCGACACTAGCTTTGCACGTTTCATAACTTCTTCTGGATTTACCAAAGAAGTATCTTCTATTTCCTGAGCTAATTCAGGGACATGCACCTCCAAAAAAGACTCTATGTCTATTAGCTTCTGTTTGTCGATCGGCCCACGACATTGAGGGCAGCGCTTCATGCTACCATTTAGTGCATTCCAATAGTCTAAAAGCGATAAGTAAAACTAAATATTAGGACAACACTTACTATCAAAACACTCCCTACAAAGGATATGTCCACAGAGTGCCATAATTTGGGCGTTCTGGGCAATATCCATACATATAGGGCATTCAATTTCTTTAATGGTAGCACTTTCATTTAACAAGCGATGTAGTACATCAGGTTTCATTTGTCGAGCCAGTTTCAGACGGTCCTTATGACTCGATTCAGCATCTAGAGAGCCGAACCCTTCTTGAATGGTAAGGCTAGGATGTAAACACGCTTGTCGAAGTCGCAGCAACATAAGTAATACAGATGAATAGTTTTTCATAACTGTTCCAGTCTGTACATATTTTGTAAAACGAGCTTGAGCTTGAGCGTTTACAATTTCATAGTGAGCCCTTTCATCCTCTGAAAACTCGATATGCTCCATGACAACATGTCGCTCAGGCAAATTCAGCACAGGACGTCCATCAATGAGGGCTTTCTTAGATCTGCGTAAAGCAATGGCTTTCATCAGGAAGTGAGCTGTTTGGATAGCTTTATGAGAAGATCCTCGTTTCATAGGGACTATAATGGCCTGACGAAATTCGGCCCAGTCACAGAACGGCCGAATTCTCAAAAAGTGTATAAGCGAATAAAGTTCCTCGATTTTGTTTTGTATAGGTGTGGCTGTCAAACACCATCGATAGCAGGCATTGATTTCGCAGCTATCTTTCATTATTACAAAAAGAAACCTAAATTGTTTTACTACTACTTACCATCCTCGCGAAGCTTGTGTATTCTTGTTTTTGATAGTATGTGCTTCATCCAATATAACTCGGTGGAATTTGGCCATCGAAAGAGGTCCTCTGCGCACTTCTATGAGGTCAGTAGAGGCGACTGTATACGACGTTATAATCACTATTATAATATAAGTAATCAATATTTTCTCTTGAAAAAAAACCCTACCGTCATAAGGAACAAAGTCTAATGGGCTCTTCACTCGATTGGTGCCATGATAAACAAGGACTTTAAGGCTCGGCTGTGTTTTAGTTTCAACTTCTCTTCTCCATTGATCAATTAAAGATACTGGACAGATAACAAGTGTAGATTTGAGCTCCAACGTTCCAGCTGGTCTTGTTGCAGTTTGTGGATCTATTTGCGTATAGTTTGTGCAAGGATTGCGGCAAATAATTGAAATAGCTTGCACTGTCTTCAAGAACATCTTTAGTTTAATATAAGCTTACTTTGACCACCTTACCTTTCCTAGACCCATATCGTCAGCTAATATGCCACCTTGGTTGTGTGATGTTTCCATTTTAAGCATCCATTCCAGCCCAATTTTTTGATGTTCCATCAAGCAAACGATCATTCGTTCTGGTGTACCTGCTCTGTTTTCAGGTGGCGGTGGATCGTCGTTTGTAATATTTTCCAGCAAATTTCTTAAATCATCCTCAGTTTCTTCAAATTTGCCTGTAGCAATTGTGCGCATTGTAGTTCTGTCAGTTATCAGTGTAGCTGCTTGTCGTCTCCTGTTTCTCCTTCGATTCGTTGAGAAAGATTGTGGTAGGTTACGTCTATAAGAATTTCCATACCCAAATGATGCTGTCGAGCTACTAGCAATAGGGTAGTGATAAATTGTATTGGACATTTGGTCTTCATCACTACTACCGGAAAGCTCAATTAGTTCGTAGGAGTCGTAAATACTGTCTGTGAGATCAATTAGACATGAATTGTCGTTATCGTCATCGCTGTCGATAATTTCTATCGGATCTTCATGGCGATGCTTTTTGTAGGTTGATGAAATTTCTTCCACATCGTTTCGTTTAAGTTGTCTTGAGTTGGATCCTTCTGCTTTTACTGTTTGCTCTTTTGTCTGGAAGGCTTCTACATCCAAACCCAGTGTGCGTAGATCTTCTGAGTTTTCCACGTTTAAACCACTTATAAAAGAATACGGATCGTCGTCTACAAATATGGGATTCGCACAGGAGCTGTTTTCTGTCGCTTTGTTTTTCCCTTTGTTTTGATTTGTGGTCTTGATGAAATCCTCAGCTGTTAAATCAAAAATAAGACTGGAACCTTGCTGACTTTCAGTATCAGAATGAAGATTGGAGTAATACTGATCATCTTGCGCAGAAGAGAAAATGAGGTCGTGAGCTGAGTCAGCGTCTGAAAGTACTTCCACTTGATGTGCTGCCATTATTAATATACAAAATAACAAACTGGTATAAATTATGTCAAGCTTTAAATTTTTTCTTAAAAAATCAGGTTTTCTTTATCCAATGTAAAATCTGCATTTTTTTTTAGAAAAAAGTAAACAATCATCTTTATGATATCACTAATTTTTTTTAATTGGTATCAATTAATTTTCATATCGCCTCTTTTTTTGTGTAAAGAATAGTAGCTGCATTTTCATTTTCATTGTCTGTGTAACGTTTAAAGATACTTTTTACAGAATAAAGCGTGTTAACTATGAGCGTTTTATTACTTGTCTGTATATATATATATATATATATATATATATGTGTGTGTGTGTGCACTTTGCATATTGGATCCTACAATATGGCTTTCATGAATTCAGACCTTTTTTTTGGGGGAAAAAGCTAATTGGTACGATGTATGTTTTCTATTAATAAAAAGAACTACTCTTTCTGTCTTCAGTACGAATAAAAGTTCTTTTGATAGTAATACTTAAGATGTTCACAGATACGCTAAAGGTACATGATTTTTGTATTTAAATGGATAAAATGTTAATAACAACGTTAGCTGACCCAAGCGGTGAGGTTATGTTCCCATGTAACCAGCTCTTCTAGCATTTTTGTATTCTATTTCTTTAGTTTTATCTTGTAGATACTCAGAAGTATATGCAAAAAAGGAAAGCTATACACGTTTCTGATAAAAACAGATTTTAAACAATAGATCTTACTTTCAATACAAAGCTAATTTACTGTCAAAACGGCAAACTTTTGAACTTCATAAATGTGTGAAGAAAAAGTATCTAGTACCAATCAAACCCTAGTAAAGGCTCAAAATTACTGGTGATTTTTGAATAAACGGTGCATTGTTCGTTTAGTAATATTTGGTTTAAAACTATGTTTTTTGAAGAATAATTGCAATGACAAAATATTCGTTTGCTGTATATATAAAAAAAAACAAGCGTACATGATCTTTTAATACAACACCACTAATAATACATTGAATAAATTTTAAAGCTTTGTTGTCAGCTACTTTTTTGAATGCTATGAACATACTTTGCAAATAAAATTCAAGGGTATACAATTACTAGCTATAGTAGAGGCGTCTCAAATACTTTCAATTTATAGAACCTAATAAAGATTGGAACTTTCAAATAAATATTAAATTTTAAATAGAAGGACAATTTCATAAAATACCTATGCTTAATAGCTTAAAATATTCTTAAAAGTGACTAAATACTAGAAATATCGAATTTGCTAGCCAAATAACATAAACAAGGTAGATATATTATACCATTAAAACAGAAACGTCTCAGTAAGAAATCAAAATGAAATTTTCAAGGCAACTGTAGCTTACGGCATTTTTCTGGGAAAGAGGTCAAAGTGATGAAGGTTGCGCCTTTTTTTTTTAGCACAGTAGATTATGGCACGCTGTAAATTACCAGATTCAAATATTAAAAAAAAAAAAAAGAAAATAATTTAAAAAAACATACAAAGAAATATATAGGGTAGTGTTACTGATGGCTGGCACAAGTTTTAAATTAAAATTTATCTGGCAACAAACACCACCAATATAAACAGTGTGTTGTTAAGCAAGTAAAAAAGTGACGATCGAAGTAAAACAACCTGATTTCGGAGTATAGAGATCACCAATATATTCTGAAAAAGCTTATGGGGAAATGATCTTACAAGTAAGTTGTATAAGGTCGCTCCAATAATCAATAAAAAAAAATTAAAGTGCATGTTAACTGTAATAAACGCTACAATGCATAAAAAATTCTTTGATTTTTATCACTATATTTTGCTCAGGACATTAATAGTAACCAAAGCTTGTTATTGTGTTTATTAGCAGTCTAATTAAGCAAGAGCTTTTAGTGTTGAACATGGATGTTTTGCTTGAAACAGTCGACTGTTTTATTTTTTGAAATGACTGTACCAAAATTTACTAAATTTAATCATAAAAGTCTGTAGTAAAAAAGTAAAAACAGCTGCTCATACAAAAATAATTTAGTGCTTTTTATGTCAATATCTACAATATATCTTAATAAAAGCCGCAACAAATAGTTTCATTCCGCTTTTATATAGCGTATATTAGCCACAGCTATAGTAACTACGTTGACTAGACCAGCCACAATAGCTATAACCTCATTTTACTAACATCACAAAGGATATTGGGTACTTTCTTTTTTTAAAGATTTAATGCTCAGCATTGATTAAATAATAGTTACTTCTGCTTAACTTTTTTTATTCAATAAGTACATGGTCACTTTTTAGTATTTTGTTTCTTATTGTTGCTCTAACTGTTTCCTTTTAGATGCTTTGCGTTCAACTTCCACATTTTTCATATGCTTCTTGAATTCAAACGAGGGATCCTTCTGTACAAAAGAGTGTTCCAGTAGTTGGCCTGCTGTAGGCCGTTCTTCTGGGTTACTATTATCAAAAGTTAAAACCAAAAATAGTAAATAAGGTTCATTTACATGGTAAAACATCTGTTGAGGAAATCTCTTGCATCTTCAGTAAAATCTTCAGGTATAGGCGGTGCTTGATATTTTCCGAGCTATATAGTGTTTGAAGTGAGTGTTTTAGGCTTATATACGTGCGTACATTACATTATATAGTGCTGCTAGCATATTAAGTTCTAACCATGGATGATTTCCAGTTAACATTTCAATGACAGTGCACCCCAAACTCCAAATATCAACTTTAGCATTGTAATTTGTTCCTTTGACTACTTCAGGCGCCATCCAAAAGACAGTACCTCTCATAACTGAATTATTGGAGTGTGGATCATATGCTTTGTCTTGTCCGCTTAACTTGGATAGTCCAAAATCTGTAATTTTGCAGATACCGTTTTCGTCCAACAATATGTTGCCTGCTTTTATATCCTTTGAAAAAAAAAAAAATTAAGCAAAAATAGCCCTCGTATTACATCTGCTTGTTTACTCTGTGCATGATGTCGCGGCTGTGTAGATAGGCCAATCCCAAAAGTATCTGTCTAGTAAAGAATTGAACAAGGGGAATTTCAAACTTGCCAGTTTTACTAAGGCAAGAAGCAACACTTCCTCCAGGAACATATTCCAAAAAGATATTGATGTGGCCTTCTTCTTCGTCAACATTATAACCCAAATATTGAACAATGTACTCATTATCTAGATCTTCCAGAAGAGAAATTTCTCGGAACAGCCCGTCTTTAATTTCTTTCAGTTGGGGATTTGCATAATCGGATTTGGTGTTGGGTATGTCTACTTGTTTAACAGCAATCCATTCGCCTGCTTCAACGTTCAATGCGTGGTAAACTCTTCCAAATGATCCTTTTCCAATTAGTTCACCTCGTATCCATTGTAGTTTTTTAGACTCTAGAAAAACATGAAATAAATAGTTAGGTACATGTATGTTGACTTCCAAGCCTCTTTACTTGGTAATTCGTCCGGCTGCTGAACGCTTGCTTTCATTCCCGGTTTCACTTGTTCTACTGCACGATGCCACATTTTTGTATTTCTTCTTTTCATTAGGTTGTTAGCACGAACAACAGTAATTACATTTCTCCAATTTCGGTGTGCTTCATTTGCTACGTTACGAATTGACTTTTTATGGCCCTGAAGCCTTCGATTGGGTGGTAGAGCGTTAACATACACAGGCGGAGTAGGCGTTTCAATGATTTCTTTGTCTAAATCGTGTCCGGGCAAGTACTTGTCGATGTTTTTATATAGCCTTTCTACTGAAGGTCGCTCTGCCCAGTTGTCTTCGTCGGTTCCATCGGTTGGACAGGGCGATGAGGGAGAAGGGGGAGAATTTCCTTGTATGTTTGTCTCTACATGAAGATTCTTTCCCAATCTTAAATTTTCTATCCCATCTTCTATTGTTTGTGGAGGCGCGCTTACCACACTGGAATTACTAGCGTGGTCGCTTTGTGCATCTGTTTCAGGTAGAGAAGGTACAGTGACTGATTTGGAATCAACTTCCTCTGTATGGTCTGTTTTGTTTGAAATACTAGGATGTAAATTCAAGTTTTCAGCACCAAACTGTCGCCTCTCTGAGTTTGGTGTAACGGCCCAAAGAGTAGGGGTGTTTGTTTCAACAGGTGTTCGTTTATAGCCAGTAGCTTCATGGTCTTCTGCGGAAGCCCGAGTCGTATCGCCATTGTTAGGGGGCACAGCCCATAAAGAGGATGTATGCGCCACTTTTTCTTGCTGCAAATGCTGTCCACTGTCGTTGTGCACAGGCCATAAGGAACTATCAGAGACTAGTTCTTGGTGGTGCGGGGCAGTGGCCCACAACGGGGTTGCTGTATTTTCTTTTTGTTCATTGTAATATTCTGAAGGTGGGGATGTAACCTGGTCTTCCTGTGAATTGCAGGGAGGAACAGCCCATAATGAGGTCAGTTTTTTTTCTGGTTGGTTAGGAGGGACAGCCCAAAGAGAAGGCGCTGCGTTCTCTTTCAGCTGGTACTTGTTGTCTGAAGGAGCCTCCCATGAAAAATTATTTTTTTCGTTTTCCAGTTGATGGTTGGTATTAGGAGAGACAGCCCACAGAGAATGATTTTTTTTTTCTTGTACGTTGTTTGGAGGGACAGCCCAGAGTGACACTTTTGATGGCGCTTGTATTTGTTCTCCTGATGTTTGTTCGTTGAGAGGAGCTGAAAATGCATTGTCTCCACTTTCCGGTTGATTGATTTTTGGTGGAATAGCCCACAATGACGGTGAGCTTTCTTGTTTATTAGAATATGTCGCCCATGGATGCTGTTCATACAATGTATCTTGTTGCAAAGGTCGAAATACTCCATCTGGACTTTGGACTGGAATCTGTGGAGAATACTGAGAACGGTAAGATGTATCTGTATAGTTGTTTTTTTCAGAGTAGGGGAGCCGTGTAGGAAGTGTCCTCATGTCTAAAAGTTTACTGTTTGTTTTCTGTAGTTTATTTATTTTTGAAATGATGTGCTTACTATTTCTATTAGCATTATCTCTTTCTGCATCTATATTTTCTTGTGAATAATAGGAACTGTTGCCGTAATTCTGAGGAACATAGGTGCTACTTTGGTTGTAATAGCCTGACTTGACAGGCCTTTCCGCTGTACCGTTAATATACTGATACTAATTCATTGTATCTTGTCTTACTTTGTACGAGGAACAAAATCGCGGAATTCGGTTCCGTCTTTTTGATAATATTGATATTGCTCCAATACATGCTTTACCAATATTCTATTAGTAGAGCTATGATCAGATATTTGGCAGATATGTGAGAGTTCTTCGTCTCCCAATGGGGTATCTAGGTTAATTTTGATGAATACAACGGTTTCAATAGGCGATAAGGCAAATTACTCGGATTTTTTCCGTTCTCATGAAAGAATAGATATCTGCTATAAGGGTCACCAAGTCCTAGCTTTCTCAAAATAGACATCTTAATGATACGAGGGTCAAACATACCCGTCACTTGCAAGCTATGGAAAGTATCTGAATCCTTTGTAACATGAATACTCTGTTGATGTTCCTGTTAGGTAGTAAAATATGCAAAAAAAAAAATAACAACTTAGTAATCCTTCAACCTAATATACGTGATTTTTTTTGTACCGTCCCAGAACCTGGTCTTCTAATAGCCATTTTCCAGCCTCCATCGCTTTCATTCCTGGTATGTCTTCCTATTGTATTGGAAAGAGTTCTGCCATGTTTTTTTCCTAAACTTATAGTGGGTGTAAAAGGTGTATTTACATAACTAGATACTTTTTCGTTATTTGATGATGATTTTCGTTCGGGTATCAGTGGTGTTTTAGATTCGCTAGAACGCTGCGAGCTAGAAATTCGATTATAGGAATGGTAATCAGGCTATTTCAGGTAAGTATTAACCATAGGTACGATATTTGTCTTACTTGTCGTAGTGACTGAATGGCATATGCAAGTCGATTTTTTTCTGTTTGTGACAAAGGCAATTTGTCTTTGAGCAATGAGAGGTAAGTCATGTCAATATCTAAGAAAGCTCTTCCACTAATGTTGTGTGCTTAAAAGAATGAGGATGAGAATTTACTTCAATCAGACTTGTCAAGCGATGTCCTTACTTTTAAAAAAGTCAATGGCAGGTCTAAAATCATTAGCCTCAAGCCATAGAATGACCCGGTCTACAGTCCACTGATCTTCAGAGTTTTTTGTTGAGGCTTTTTCTGTATAAGTGTTTCTTTGTGGATCGTGTATTTGCATATAGAAAAGAAAACGGGAGAAAAATTTAAAAAGTGATGTGTAATTTCTTGAAACTTTATTGGTCTCAGCTGCAAATAAGAACAAAAAGAAAAAAAGAAAAAAAAAACAGACTAAGCTCAATTTCCTAGTATATTAGCGTCATCAATGTTTGTGGGGTAATTAAGCATTTCATGATCATGTCTACATTCCCATAAACTCAGTTGGTATAGCGTTACTACGACCAGTAAGTGCAGTAAAAGAGAGTATACCACAAAACAATATCTAAACCACTTGTGTGAAAAAAGTACACGTGTTAGATTTAGTGTAAGCTTATCAGCTGAATTAAGTGCTCGATATCTACGGCTTTCCTCCTAAATACATGGTGTGAATATTCAAATGTTTGCTCTTCTTTTGTTTTACCTTTCTATGAAACTGAGTAAATGGGTTCATGCTCTCCTCATACAACCTCCCATATTTATCTGTTGGGTCTTCTGCAGGAGACTTCATAAGTTGTCTTGCAGTCACACCGGATGTGTTACCCATATTAAGAGCAACTGAGTATTCCTAAGTAAATCAGTAATAAATCAGCTTAACCAGAAGAGCCTGACATTCTATTTGAAGTCTTTACGTTTCTTTCTTGTTGCCCTTCTTTCCAAACATGTACAAACTTTAATCTCTCGTATAGCTTTAAATTATCTGTTTTTAAGCTCTGTAACTCCATTCTGGTATCTTGCAAAAGAGTCTCTGAGGACTTAAGACGCTCCTCTAACTCTGCATTTTTTTGTCTAAATCTATCTCTTTGGCTCATCACAATAGGCAAAATACTCTTGTTTTCTCTCATACTTTCTATGCTTTGGCGTGGAGTATCATTGGTAGTACTGACATCGCTATTAGATGGGCTTTTACTGGTGTCCTCTGCCACTTCGCTTGCTCTTTGTCCAAATCGAAGCAAATCCTCTTCTAAGTTTTGAATCAACTTTGTTTTTTCAGTTATATTTTTTTTGAGTTCTGTAACTGATTCCAGAATCTGAGTGTTTTCTTTTTTCAACTCATTGTGTGATACTTTAATTTGGGTATATTCCGTTTCAAGCTTCTTGTTTTTTTCCATCAACTGGGTTTCAAGACTGTCTTTAAAAAATTCTTTGTTAAGGACACCACTTGCATCAAACTCTTCTTCTCCTGTTGAAAACTCTACATACTTTTTTTAAGAAAAAAAATTACTGGTGTTAAACGAAAACTGCTTTTGTTTGCACTTACCTTCATTATTTGAAGCTCTCTTTTAATTTCGTCATAATCTTCAAAGCCTCGTAGTTTCTTTTTTAACTGCTCGTTTTCTTGAGTCTTTTTTTAGTCAGTAAACTATTCAAATGATATCGTTATTTTGTTTGACAGTACCTGTTTTGTAGCTTCCCCAGTGAGCTCTTTTATTTTTTTTGTAAGCCTAGCTTCTGTCTTTTGAAGTATATCTCGATAGTTGTCAACATCTTTTATCAGTTTAGCTATTTCTGAATCATAATCTAGCTGGCTATATATGCAATTAGCATAGTTTTATCCTATACATATGCAATCTGCCTTTTGGCAAAAATTGTAGGTGGTTTTACCTTTGTAGGCTTTTTTCTGAAGGTTTTGTGTTCATTCCTTTTAGTTCGTTCTAAAAAATCATTAGTGCTTCTTTCTAGTATCTTTATATATTACAATTGTCTTTTCCAGCTGCATAACTTTTCCGTTGGCTCGCTCAAGGTCCATCACAACAATATCCAACTCCGCCAGTTTACCTACTACCTCCTCGTCTATGTATTTTTATATTTAGTGAAAGCTAGATATATACCAGATTTAATATAATAACCATATTTTTGGCTGTGATCTATCAATTTGGCCTGAGTGTCGTCGTGTGATTGTTTAAGCTGAGACAATTGATCTAACGATTGATTGAGCTGTCGCTGAAGGTCATGTTCACTTTCGATTAAAACGATGTGTCAGTGATACGTTTGTTACAATAAAAAAAAGGGCACTTACCGCTCTTTGTATTGTCGAATCTTGTCGTTATATTGTTCTCTTATTTCTTGTTCAATAATATTGGTACTTTTTTTTTCATTTAACTATAGTTGCTTTTAAGAAACTTTTCACGAAAAGGGCTCTTGCTTTCTGTACCGAAATTTCAAGCGAAGACACCTTTTGAGTTAAATTTGTATTTGCTTTTTCCAGCGAGGAAGCTTTTTTGTTGGCGTTTTCGAGTTGTTCTTTTAGCAACGCGTTTTCGTTCTGTAAGACAGAGTTATCGACCATTTTTGCGCTTTGGTCCTAGCAAAGTATCGTTAACAATTAACCCTTAGTAAAGGCATGCAAATTACTATAGCAGCTTCAAATAAAGGTGCTGGATCTGGAGCATCGGCCAGTAATTTGTAAACGGACAGAAAACTGCTCTCTGAATATTTTGTACGCTTAGTAATGTTGTCGATTTCCGTCTGATAAGCTAAACAAGAACTGTCAGACCGTGTTTTGCCATCAACAGGTTGCAGTAAAAAAAAAAGATTGGCATACATTTCAAAAGAGATTTAACCTGCTGCAGTTTTTCTTCATCAGGCATTTTTTTGAACTCTAAGCAAGAATTAGCCACTTGTTGAGTCACTTATTCTATCTTTACCTCTTGTCTGTTCTGCTAGCTTTTTCCTAGAAACCAAGCCGTCTTTTTGGTTTTCAACTATAGCTAGTCCTTGTTGATCAAGCTCTTTTTGTAAGTTGGATAGATGGATTCCATTCCAATAACTTATTGCTGTACTAAAAGCATCTACACTCATTAGGAATTAAGGCAAAAGAAAAACACCAGTTGACTTTTAAATTTATTATGGCGAACTACGAATGATTTTTTACTGCTTTTTTTTTTTGTTTAGTGCTAACCACAACTAATTGTATTTTAGAACGTACCCAATACGAAAGGTGTAGCATTTTTTTCAAGTAAATGAATGTTGAAAGCCAAGTTTCACGCAATATTCAGAGCTCGTGTTTATTTATAGATTAAAAAAGAAAAAACATGTTTGGGTGTCTGTTTACAGAGTGTCTGAAAGGTGAAAAGAGGAAACGAAGCGCGTGCATTGTTTTCTGTAACAGCAATATTATTGGGTAACCCACAGCAATTAAACAAGACTTTATTTTTCTTACCCCGCTTTTCACTTTTGAAGTTTTTTTTCCTCATCTTCTTTGAATTTTGATAAACATGGCACATGTAAAGCTTCAATATAGTTTTAAGAAAGAAAATAGCTTAAGCGCTTGGATAAAGTAACTTGAGCTAAAACTTTGTTTTTGATATAGAGACTTGGCGGACGCAGAAAAAACGTAAAGAAGGGATTTCAGTTTACCTTGATGGTAGTTGGTGTGTATATCCAACACAAAAATTGGTGCTCATTACAATTTTTAAAATACAGGTGCCTCGGGTACAGGTCGAACAACTTTCGTAAATACCCTCTGTGACGAGAGTATTCTTACTAAGAAAGAAGCAAACGATTCTGAAAATCTGCATAACGAAAAAGGAATCGATATCAGACCTGTCTCTGTTGGTAAAGCATTTTCAGTAACCGTATTACTTTAATTTTCTAACTGTGCTTTTCAAAAAAAAAATGAAAAAAAAAAAAAAAGAAATGGAAGAGGACGGTGTAAGGTATGAAAAAGAAATTTAAAAAAAAATAACAAAACCTCATCAAACCCTTCAATAGGATTTCTTTGACTATAGTTGACACTCCTGGCTTTGGCGATAATATTGACAATGAATCATGGTAAATCAGACTTTGAGAAATTACTGAGAGTTGCTGACAATACAAAAAAATAGCTTTCATGAGATTGTTGCCTATTTAGAAAAGCAATATGACGATATTCTTGCTGAAGAATCCAGAATCAAACGCAATCCAAGATTCCGCGACAACCGCGTTCATGCACTTTTGTATTTCATTACACCTACTGGTCATGCGTAAAGAGGTTTTCTAAAAGCTATACGGACTAGGTTTAAACTCACTGGATTTAAAATAGTCTTCGCGAGATTGATATTGAGCTCATGCGTCGTTTGAGCCCTCGTGTTAATGTTATTCCTGTTATTGGTCGTGCTGACTCACTTACACCTCAAGAACTTCGAGAGTTTAAAAAGAGAGTAAAGTATTTTAGCGACTTTTTTTTTTTTTTTTTTGCAAAGCTTTAATGTCTATTTACAGATTATGGAAGATATTCAGCACTATAACATCCCAATCTACAACTTCCCTTACGATGTTGAAGAAGACGATGACGATACAATTGAAGAAAACAGTGATTTAAGAGTAAGTATGCTTTCATATAAGGATAAACGAAACTAAGCCCTATAAGGCTCTTTTGCCATTTTCCATTATTGGGAGCGAAGAAGAAATAGTTGTTAATGGAGAAACTATACGCGGACGCCAATACCCATGGGGAGTAGTCGATGTTGACGATCCCAAACACTCCGATTTTGGTCGTTTAAGATCTGCTCTATTGAGCTCACATCTTCAAGATCTGAAAGAAATCACCCATGACATTTTGTATGAAAACTACCGTACTGAAAAGCTCTCGCGTACCGTAAATGGTGGCGATCAAGTGTAAGAATCTACTCTTGAAGTGCAACTTGACTTAGATTTTTCTATAGTGACGCATCCTTGAATGCCGACGATATGGCTTCCCAAAGTGTCAGATTAAAAGAAGAACAATTAAGAAAAGAAGAGGAGAAGGTAGTTAAACAGTGATATATTACATTTATTCACTCACTAACTTTCATATTAGCTTCGTGAGATCGAATTGAAGGTTCAGCGAGAGATTCAAGAAAAGAGGGCAGAGCTTTTAAGTAAAGAAGAAGCTTTACGTAACTTGGAATCTAGACTGGCTCAAGCACGATTAGCCGATTAGACTGTACTAGCTTATATATTGGTTGAAAAGATTAATAAATAATACCATCCATTCTTTGAAACAAAATGTTTGGAGACCAAACTAATTTTTTATTTATCGTTTTAATTTCAAATACTGAAAGAAAAAAATATACAAAAAATAGTTGGCCTTTCCTCTTGCATTTTTTTAAAATGTTCGTTATTACTTTTGTGTACACGAGCAACTACATAAAATCGGCAACATCTTTGATTTCCTGGTATGAGATGTTATTAGTAGTAACTATATCGCTAAGGAAGCACTTTGTGACAATGGCTGCATGCAATACATTGTCATTAATAGCAAAAGGAAAAGATGGAAGGAACTCTGTCCCAGCCTCTCCTCCAATCACAATTCCCTTGGATACGTTACCATCAAAACACACCTCTTTAATTGAACCTGGTAATGTTTTGTGAACTATCGCCAAAGAAAAGTTTTTTTCTGACGACCTGTACATTTGTTTTGCTTTGCTATGTTCACTTAATAGATTACTTGACATTTGCAAATATTTCTGACTTCCCGACTGATCCGCCTTGCCCAGTTGTTTTGTTAACAATGCTTGAGTTTCCTCGTGCATTCGATCAAATATATGATACCTCATCATCGCAGTAAGACGTAGGCACACTCCATGTAATAGCATTTGACCTTGGGTTTTCAAACGAGCAAGCAGAGAGTCAGCTAGAGGAAATACAGACTTCCAAGTAGCAGAGAAAGTAGAAGGCGGAACGTGTGTACTCTGTTTTTCTGCATAATAATAACTGATAATGTAATTGCACAAAGACTGGAAATGATCCAAGGCTGCTTTTAGTGCATCTTTTTCGGCATCTCCTCTTTTCTTGTAGGTGTGAGCTAAATTGTTGAACCTAAACAAACCATAAAGGAGGATTATTAAACTAAATCACTATGTTTATGGCTTTATCATACATCACTTTGAACATTCTGCACTGCTCCATTGTGCTTGATTTTGGGTCCGTAGCTGAAAGAATAGATGCAGATGGTGCATTTGGTGAAAGCACTTTAGCTTTTTCGGTAGCCTGCTTCTTTTCAGAGCGTCCTGGGTCAGCAGGATCTGCTTGTTTTCGTTTCCCAGGAGTCGAAGCAGAACGAACTTCTTGCTGCTGAGATGGAGGGGACGGTGTTGGGCTGATTGTTTCTCCCTCCTCCAGCTCCATGTCAGAATTAGTTCTTTGTGCACTTGCTTCACTTGGTTTTCTTTCCACGTTTGAGTGTTTAGACGTTTGCTTCTTTTCGCTGGGCAATCTTTCAGATGCCAAAGACTTTTCTTTGCTTGTCTTTTCTGTAGCTGGCCTCTCGGAAACCAACTTTCTGTCACTAGTTGGTCTTTCGGCAACTGCCTTATCGCCTGTTAACTTTTTCTTTTCGATAGGTTTCTTTTCAGTAATAGGCCTATCAGTGGCTGTCTTTTTCTCAGTAGGAGGCTTTTCTACCACTGATTTCTTTTCAGCCGTAAGCCTATCGTTCGGTATTTTTTTTTCCGCCATTAGCTTGTCATCTATTGTCTTCTTTTCGGCTGTTGCTTTGTCGCCTACTGTCTTCTTTTCGGCCACTGGCCTGTCATTTGTGGCCTTTTTTTCTATCACTGGCTTGTCACCTATGGTCTTTTTTTCGACTGTCGGCTTGTTGCCTATAGACTTGTCGCTTACCAGCTTCTTTTCGGAAGTAGGTCTGTCACCCACAGTTTTCTTTTCTGCTGTTGCTTTTTCACTCGATGTTCTTCTTTCAACAGGGGGTGCTTTTTCTTTTCTCTTTTCGCTTTCAGTACGTAATCTTTTTGTATTTTTTCTTTCTAAAAATGATTCAGGTCGCTTTAAAGAAGTAACGTTTTCAGAGGCAACGCTTTCCTCACTTGTTTCAGCTTTATTTTTAGAGTGTTGTCCTGTAAAAACAAGGCTGTTATTACTTGACATATATATGTAATTGTATATGAAAGACTTACGCCTCTCAGCAAGTTGAGATAGGCTATCCAATGGGTTGTTCTCAACACAGAATAGCTCAGGACAGAGCATGTCGTCTAGCGAGAAAAGATCAGATGTAGGTCTATCGTTCAAACGTAAGTAAGCTTTTGCAAGAAAATGAACTTACAACGAATAGGGACGTTTGATGTATTCGTCTTCAAACTCGAATACGCTTTCCAGTGCTTTCCATTTCTATTTTTACAAATAATAAAAGAATGAAAGGTTTAAAAAAGATAACAAAATGCACGGCAGTATGACATGTTACCGATAATGCATCATATTCAAAAGGCTCTGCCTTGCTTGTTTTTCTTTTTCTAGACGATGACTCAGACTTAGTTAAAGATTTGGAAGGCCCAGCACGTGGGGGAGGTTTGGTAGCGGGCGCTGAATACGGCTGTGGGCGTTTTTCTGTTCGCGCTTGTTCTGGTTTTGCAGCAGAAACTTTAGGACGTTGGATAGGTTCTGGGGCTTTGAAGTTCACCGGTGAATCCTTAGATTTGGAAGAGGACCATGGAGCTTTAGATTGAGGTATAGGGCGAGTTAAAGCAGGAGGGGGTATTGTCTTTGACTTGTTAGCAGAAACGTCAGAGTTTGATGACCATGGAGGGGGTTGCGATTTCACTTTGCTAGTGGCTACTTGTGAATTAGGAGCAAGGTTTTTTGAGCTAGCTTCGATCCCAGCAATGAAATCCATAACATTGAGAGAGCTTGTTGGATCTTCAGACTTTTCGCTAATAATTTCTCCGGGTTCGCGAGAAGGAGGTGGTTTTTCTGGTCGGTCAATCGTAGGTACAATATAACCAGGATCAGTAGCTTTATGACAAACTCGCTTCAAATTTTCTCTGTTTATTGGAGCACCAATGTATTTGTTAAAAACAGGCCAACTCTCTTTTTTCAAGTAAGGGATTGATGGATTTGCCATTTGACGAACAAATTCAGTAGGTCTGTTGAGAGAAGCATGAGCAAGTTTATGGTGGTAGGCATAAGGGGTTTGACATCGAAAACCTTTCATCAGTTTGGGTATTATGGCTTTGACGTCCGTAACAGAAGGTTTTTGAACGGAGCCTTCTTTAGGCATATTTTTATGTGACAAAGCCCCTGTGAGCCACGGTACATTGTTACGAATGTTAAGTGGATGTGATTGTGATGGCTGAGTGGATTGATATTTTGGTTTGCGTTCTTTCGGAGGACGATATGAGGTAGGACGAGAAGAAAATGACTCCGAATGACGACTGCGTTGCTCAGAATTTACTTGACGGTTAGATGCTAAAGATTCCATTTGTCGTGGTCGTTGATCAGAGGCTAAATGACTAGATGATGAGGGTTCAAAATATCGTGGTCGCTGCTCTGAAGTTTGAGAATGTCTATTACGAGAGTCATAGTCATTTCTTCGCTGAGGGTAAGAGCGGTTACTTGACATTGTGTAAACGAAGAAGAAAAAAAAGTTGGAGTTAAGAAAGAAAAGAAAATACGTTCAATACAAAAAAATTAGTAAATTTTGATATTTTTCTATTGGCTACAAAGTAGGGAGGTCAATAAACAACCGTTGGTGGTACAATACGTTCCATGGGAATTAACCGTAAAAAAAACATCAAGAACAAGATAAGAAACCTGCTATACACTGCAAGTTCTTTGAAGGGGATTTAGATTGAAACGGTAGTCTTCGTAATCGGATGTCTTGACAATATTTTCCTTACTTTTATTTTAGGGTAAGGTGTATTGTATACGCTTTATTATGACATGAAGACCCTTGCTTTGATACCATTACACAATAACATTCAATTGATATACAGAGTCTAGACTTTATTAACAAGATCTTGTCAACACATTTTGCTACTACGTTCTTAAATATCTATCTTGTCAATCGAAAGCTCAGATTCAAAGCAACTCTTGGACCTTTTTGTGTCTTGCCTTAATTGAAGTTTCAACGCATTAAATGTTTCATATTTTAACGCCTATGGCTGTATGTCAAACCATCAAAGCAAGTGATCACAAAACTTTTTTTAAAAGTCGTACCATAAAGTATGATGTTGGAAAAGAAGAGGCTCACAATACATCGGCATAGAAATGTGCACCTGTATAAATTCAAAATATCCGCTCGTTCCTTTTTCCTAGGCTAGTAAAAAAAAAAACTAAGCAGTAAAGCTAGCACAAATTAAGGAACAACAATATCGCTGTCAAACAGCAAAACTCTTTAAATAAACCCAGACTATTTCTACTTTATGTATTGTCTAAAAACTCTGTTTTTTTTTTCATGGATTAATACAGAATGTTCACACATAAGTATATGTATGTCACGCTTTCAAATATCCTACAAATTTTTTGTCATAGGTGGCATTTTGTAGATCCAGCCAATATCTGTTTTTGACTTTCCCTAATTGGGCAATTGGTAAAGCCGTACGCTTCATGGAAGTCCAGAAGCCCAATGTTTCAATTATAGCTGTAGACTGATGAACCCGAATACAGCTAACATAACGAGAAGTGGCAAGCAGAACTGCGCTGGCTAAAAAGCTTATGGTGAGTGACGTTGCTTTGAGTTGCTGAGCAACAACATAACGAATAATAGATTCACCAAGCATCATGGTGTGCGAATCAGCTATAAATTCCGTTAGTACTTTCAGAAAAAAAGACACTTCCTGTACGTTGGGGCTGCCAGAAATATAAAAGTATTGGTGATGCAGAAGAAATCTAAACACAGAAAAAAAGAAAGTAAGAATGAAAGCTAAACGTTATAAAAGAAACTTTGCTATCTCTTTTTCTTTACTCCAAGAGCAAATATAGAAGTTGATTTCAAACTTTTAATGATTTTGATACGATTCGAAAAATACAAAACTGGCATGAGGGTTTAAGTAAAGAAAATTGTTTTTTTTTGTGCTTTTTTTTATCAAGTATTGAAAATGAACTCTATTTCCACAGAGTTGTTTTTCAATGAAGCAGAGTTTTCTATCCTTATCCCTAACTATGAGAGACAAACCTTGGAACCTTTAGGGATTTTACAAGCTGATCGTCGCGATTTTGCCTTCTATGGTAACTAATAAAGCTCCAAAACTATAATCTGACAACTTTCAAAAGATGAACACCTACATGTCTACTTACTGGCTCGCATTCCCAGTAAAAAATCCGGCACAGGAGAAGAAGTTAAAGAAGCCATCAGCGCTTTTTATAACCAGCTGGAAATTAGCTTAGACGCTGCTTTTACAGAATTAGCACAAACTCAAAGAACATCTACTCCTGGATCGCCCAAATTTAGCCCAAGTCGTAGACCAGATACACCTTTCTTCACACACACATTCAATACAAACTCGACAAAACAAGGGGACTTACCTGTTTTCGAACACGATAATGCCACTTGCTGTCTTTATTCTATGATGATTCCCATAGGTCTCTCGAAAAAACAAAAGATATTTAGTTTATTAACATCCAGAAAACAGTTTATGTAAAAACCAAGGCTACCAACCCCGTTTTATCTATTCTTTGCAATGTACAGTACAAAAAAGCTACTCTTAAGCGGGCTCCGATGCAAGAAATCATGGAAGACGAGTATGACACAGACTCTTTTGAAACAGTCAACTTACTTGGCGGTTTATCAGAAGGTAACCCAGCGCTCTTGTAGACATGTATGTAACCAATCCATTTACTAGATCCGACGTTTTCTCGTCAAGACCCAGTCCAAAGGTTTATAATTGGAAACCCGCGTCAGCTTGGATCAAGCACACCTCAAGTAATCAGCCCTTCAATTGCATTGAAGCGTATAGTAAAAGAATCGCTTCCAATGCGCTCAGGTCTAATGGTGAAGATGAGAACCACCAATGCCTCAGTGGTCGAAAAAATGGTAATGATGTCTATTGAATTGGAAAATCCACCGGAAACAGACTGCGAGTTTATTGTGGAAACTGTTGAGGTTGTGGTTTCCAACGCAGTTGTTTCTAATGCCTTTCATACAAGCAATCCGATTGAGTTCCCTCTATCTCTGGGCAAGTCCGACCTGACAGTCTTCGTATACGATGTAAGTTTGCTTGACGATGTAAAACCTCCTGTGCAGCCTCAGCTACAGTTTGCTTCACGTCGGCCAATGCCCCAACAGCCTGTATACGAAGACAAAATTCAACCACAGCGTGTTTCAATACAGATTTGTTGTGTTCCTGTGATTTGCGGAGTCAAAGCTGCACCTGTTCGATCCAAATGGAATACAATGTTGGATGTACGACAAAAGCGTGAGGATGCACCTGTGTTGACAGAAAAACTAAATCACCCTTTGGCTCGTTCTCATTCTGTTGCTCACTCTCCAGGAACTAGATCTGTAGCTGGTAGTCCTCACGACATCCCTACTCAAACTATGCTGGAAGGCGTTTTTGGCATGAAGAAGGGCTACTCTACCTCCAAAGATTTGGCTGCTCGTCGTGCACCGGAAAAAGAAATAGCTGATGGCATCATAGTTTCATTTACTGTCCCTGACAAAATTTATGTAGGCAAAAAGTTTTTGCTTCACGTTTTTATTGTCAATCGATCTAAACATACAAGAAGGTTTCAAGTGATGATACCCAATCGCAAAAGGTTTCCCACTGACTACGGAAATCAAACTAAGTCTTCTTTACCCCCTTTACCTATGGAGCCTTTACCTGTCGACCCTTATATGAGCGAATCAGGTAAACTAAAACTAAATCAAATACCTTACTCATTTTCTTTTCAAAATAAAAAGAGTTTCTAAAACAGTACTTTGAAAACGAAACCCACGAAGCAGATGTGATTTGCCTGGAAAGCAATATCAAACTAAGGTAAGAAAAAAAACAAAAATACCTATTTGTTAAAGACAATATCAGCCCTTTAGGCCCTTCTACTTCACAAAGCGTTGACATTGAATTTATTGCTGTAAAAGAAAAGCTACATACAATTGATTTGGTACAATTGGTAGACCAAGATACAGGCTTTGTTACCAATTTGCGTCACGTTCTTGAAATTTATGTAGAGTCCCAATAAATGCTTTTTTTCCACAGAAATGACGTTTCGAGATCTAATTTTAAAAAGGCTAGAGCTTAGAGACAAACAGGAAGGAGTGTTTCATGAACTTTTGTTAGTTAGTAAGTTGCCTACTCTATATTTGAGGAGCTGACAGGTTAGACAACTCCCTTTTGCAAAAAACTATTGAAAATCAACGCATTGAAAAAACAAAAAGTCTCAAGACATCTCAAGATGGGTAATTAGCTTTTCAAAAAATAAAAGCCAACTAAGCGATCTAGCTCAATGGCAGTGTTAGATAAAAAGATAAGAGAGTTAAATGAAGAAAGAGCAGAGATGTACAAAACACAAAGCGAAAATGCGCAACGTCTTGTTCATTTGAGTGAGCAACTAAGACAACGAGAAGAAGCTGAGAAGAAACTTTCAAAAGAGTAACTAAAAAAGAAGCAAAGAGTTTTTGTTGAGCAAAGAATTTTAGAACAGTTCAACTTTCGGAAAAAGTAAAAAAGTTGTCCAGCGCAAACGATTTACAAACACATCAGCTTAGAGAAAAGGATATCGCTATACAGGTACGTATGCGTATGAATATGATCTTTGTATACAATATAACAGTTTGTAGACTCTACAAGACGAGCATCACGCCATTTACTTGGAGCTTACAAATATGGAGAGGAAAAACCAAAAAATATCAGAAGAAAACAAAGAGTTACTACAAAGATGGATCGATTTAAAAAACAAAGAAGTTGAAAAGATGAACGAGGTCACAGAATTTTACGAACAGTAAGAACTAAAAACAAAGAGAAATTGAAGAAAATTAAACAGAGCATAATCGCACTACAGAATGCTTTTACAGGCTAAGCGCTCGCCACAAAGTAAGAAGTCTGAAGAGCCCAGTACTGCTCCAATAACCTTCAACGTGGTTCCGAAACAAGTGATAAAAAAATTGTTAGGAAAAAAGTAAGATTGAAGTACCATTGACTCTTTAGATAGAATGCTGGTGATGCAGATGTTCACTGTATTGCGGTATCTTTTGACGGGTCTTGCTTTGCAACAAGTGGAGAGGATAAAAAGGTTCGACTGTTTGATGCCAAAAACGGACACCCAATAAGGGCCCTTACAGGAGCCGTTCAAACAATTACTTCCCTTACATTCAATCCCACTAACGAATGGATTGCCGGCTCAATCGCTGATAACTCAATCAAAGTTTGGAACCTTTCTACGTTTAGAGCTGTTGTAATGTTTTCTGGAAGGGGTTTTCGGTACTAACTGTTTTATAGAACACATTTACTGGCCATATCGGTAGAGTGTCATCTGCAAAATTTATGGGAGATTCCGCAGGATTAGTAAAAAACCTTTGTTTAGTATATGAAAATCTGTTTTTTAAAACATAGTCTTTTACCGTAGGTCACCTGCGGACATGATCGTACCATCAAAACATGGGAGCTAGAAAGAGGGTTTCGTAAGAACAGATAAAAAAAAATAGCAATAAGCTTACAAATTGTATTACCCACTAGCCATACGTACATTTTTCCATCACTCCATCGGTAACGATGTTTGTTCTATGGACCCGGATGGCCAGACATTGATTAGTGGCCATCTTGATGGAGGTATTAGATTTTGGGACACCGCTAAAGGGGACGAAATAGCAGAGCTAAAAAACATTCATAATGGCCAAATCACTTCTGTTAGCATGTCACCAGGTATGGCCCTTTATATACATACATGTAACATTAAGATTACTAAAGCCCTAAAGACGGCACGTCCGTTTTGACAAATTCAAGAGACAACACGCTGAGTATAATTGATGTTCGTACATATAAAGTACTCCAGACATTAAAGTAAACCGCCTACACTTAAAGAAAAAAGAAATAAGTGCTAAAAATCATATAGGGCAGACTCTTATCAAAACGGTCTTAATTGGTCAAGATCTTGCTTTAGGTAAAATAGTATTTTATTTCTGTTCTACTCAACTATTATAGCCCTGATGGAAAACATGTAGCGGCTGGCTCAGCAGACGGCATTCTGCATACCTGGGATACAAACACTGGAAAACTAGTAAAATCAATTAAAGGACACGGGTTAGTTTAAACAATTAAACTACTATTCTGTGTTAATTTAACTGTTCCAATAGCTCTGCTATCTGTGGTGTTGTTTGGGGAGCAACAGGAGAATATATTTATACCGCTGAGAGAAACAGAACAGCGTTTATTTGGGAAACAACGAAATGCTGACCTGAATCGTACTTTCAATAAACTACTTTTTCTCTGAGAAACCATTTACAACGATAGAAACGGTTAATCGTCGACAATTATTATTTTTGTTACAAAAGAAAGCACCTAGCACTTCTAATAAATAATATATTTGCACCGCCAACATACAGTGTTTTACTGTATTACTAATGTTTCCTCTATAAGTATTCATTAAGCTTTGTATTTGGACGACAGTAGCAGACTTGAAAAATATCCCAATTAGAAACGAGATTGCTTCTGAGACAGTGAAGCTCGGAATTTATACTTGCTACTACAGAACGAAAGTGTAAAGGTACAAAAATAAAAAGTGGTTTTATCATGTTGCTGTAGGTCAGATGTATATTTTAGATGTCCAAATTGTACGATAGGATAAAAGATTTGCTATGGTTAAATAGGGGACGATATGATGTAAAACTACAGGTATAGTTACAGTAGATATGCTTACGCTGTTACATAAAGACAAAGAGTTTTTTTTTTAGAGCTTAGATTGATCCTGTATCGAAAACGAATTCCAATAACTCTTCTCTCTCTGATTCAGAGCTGCTGCTTTTGTTTGACAAAATCAGGCAGAATACTAACCTCCGTTAATAGCTCCACTTGATTTTTTTGAAGCCTGTTACAAACATGTTTTTTTCGAAACTAAATTGTCGCTTTTGAACTAAGGTGTGGCTTGATCGAGTACAGCAGATATGTTATTGACTCACAATTTAACAATACACTCTCTATATACTAATATGAATCTGAGAGGCGGTATAAACTTTTGTATGCTTAGTATCACTTAGCTTTACTCTTTGCTCAAGAGACGTAGCTTTTCGGCGCGCTTAAAAAAAAGCCTACTATAGATAAGTCAGTGCCGTGAAATTGCTTCACTTTTTTCAAAATAAGAAAAAGTAGCTGATAGTCTAGAGACCTATTGCAACTAAAATATTCATGAAAACAAATCATGGCTGCGAAATTTAAAAATAACTGTAAAGTTTATTCCTTGTAGTATTTCAGTAAGCATTTTAAAAGTGTTAAACCTCAGTCTGCGGGAGACAATTTCAATTTAGTAAAACAAAAACAAAAACAAGAGAATAGCCAAAGAATCACGCTAGAAACACATAATATCATACATATGAGACTTAGGCGCTTGATTGCTTTTTTTATATATTTTGCTTTGTTGTTCGTAATATAGTATCAAAGAATCATTTCAGAGCTTAAGGTTTCTTACAGAAAATACCCAAAAAAGCGCCTTTTTGCCGAAAATGTGGTTGTAATTATATGCCTATAGATATGTGTAACATGAAAAATATAAATATCCTAGTTTAAATCCCTCATTACTTCGTCATTACTATCGAGCTTTTCTTTCAAAAATGGAGCTCAACCCTCATCAACTTCACTATTTTAAAAGAGAACTCATTTCTATACAGCTTAAAAAAGAGCTTAATCAAGTCAAGCAGCATCCTGAAGTGATATCCTCTCTTGTAAAGAATGCTGATACAAATTACCCCTTTTTGCAATTTGTTATCCATCGGTTTATCCTTCCTTTTCCTCTACTACAGAAGGCAGATGAACGACAGTTCTGGTCAAAACTTGAAACTTTCTTAAAAGAATATGGCAATTTGAAATTGAACAATTATGCGCCTAAGAAAATTCGTGAAGACTCTCAACGCGAAGTTTTGCTTTTCAAACTTGAAAAACTTATTGTAGTTTCGCTTACTACTATTATCAAGACAACAGGACAAGAAGAGTCGATACATGTTAAAGCATCTGAAGACCCTTCAAATGCATTAGCAGCTACTCATTTGACACATAGTACGGACATCAATATCATTACAGTACGTGAAGTGAGCCAAGTCCGACACATTATGCAACATACACACTCAGAGTTCGTTGTTCAAAGCTCTCACGGATGTGTTAGCAAAAAACATTCGCAGTTTCGTACACTTCGAGACGAACTAAAACTGAGTTTTCCTACAGACGAAATACCCATAGCACCAAAACAAGCTCGTGATGCTTCATATGATAGCAAAGTAGCATGTCTGTATCAAGAAAAAGACCGTTTGTTACTTCGATCCTTTCTACGTAAACTGTGTGCGATCCCTGCCGTTGCAGAAAGCGATATCTTTCAAAAGTTCTTAAAAGAAGATCCTATCCAATTGAATACTAATGAGCAACAAGATGTTGAAGAAAGAAAGAAAATGGACGAAACAAGAGCTGAAGCAGAACGAAAATTTAAGCAACAAGTAGAACAGAAGATTGTGGAGCTTGATGGCCTGTTGAGTATGTTGAAACAAAAAGCAATGCAACCCAATGGATTGCTTGAATTGTTTGAAGTGATCAAGACTACAAGTAATATTGAGAACCTTCCAGATGAATTAAAGAAGGCAATTGAATGGGGGAGAATCAAGTAAAGAGAAAATCTGTACATACCTTACGTATATCTAATAATTTGCTAGTTTTGCATTTGCTCTTCATACCCAATTTGTAACTTCTGACAAGTCAGTTGAAAATGTAGCTAGTCTTAAACGTACACACTCTCTTATGCCATATCGCGCTATTGCCAGTATCCTCAAGCTTTCAAATCCTTTTTTTATGGTGAAAAGTGTGCTGGATCTTTTCTTAGCCCAACCCTTTGGCGGTAAAAGTCTTTTCCAGAGGTAAAAAAATATAGACAATTACGGACTTTACCTCATAACTTTTCTTTTCGTTTTTGATAGGATAATTTTGGCGAATCTACATGAAGAGTCTAAACAGATGCAGAAAGATATTGATGATTTAGAAGCTATAATCAAGGATCCTGAGTTATGTAAAAAAGTGGCCATTGCCACTCAAACGGAACTGAAGCAAGACCAGGTGGTCGGCACTGAAGATCCTGTTACTGAAACACTGAAATTATTAAACGACTCTTCCATTGCTCCTGTATTGACCCAGGAGCAAATCAACAAGGTTGCTCTTGCCGATCAACCCGGCGAAGAACAAGCACGCCAGCTAGTCCTTGAACTCTATAAACTTTGGGTACTTTATGCTCGCAAACAGGAGCAAGAGACACTAACAGCGCTTGTCTTTCAAGGGGTCACAGGCGAATTGATGAAAGACCTGTTTGCTACTTTTTACGAGCCTTTAGCAGAAGTTTATAAGGCTGCCAATATTGGAGAAACCATCAACCATGTCTCACATTTTATAGAAGATCTTATAAAGATCATTGAGAATTTGAACGTTCAGGATGCTACTAACAGCACTCAACCTTTTATTGACCTTGTAAAACGACATGAGCAAGAATTTTACTCTTTTGTGCATAATGTGCATGCTCAAAATCAAACCAAGCTTTTTGATCAGCTACTAGGTTATGTAGATTCAATCTTTGCTTTGGCATCGCACGGTCTTTCTGCTCGTGTGAACATGGGTCTTTGTGTTGAATCAAGCGAGATATCCCCAGAAGAACAAAACCTATTAAAGGAAGAAATTGACTCTGTCTGTCTTTACCACACTGAACGCAAACAGAGACATTTGGATCGTAAACGACAGAAAATGATATCTACTAATGAGCAAGACATACTTCAAGAGCACAGAGAATGGTCTGGAATTGTAGATGACTTTGCAGATATCGAAGACGACAGTTTATTATCAAGTCATGAAATGAATCTAAAGGCCCCTAAGCTAGAGTGGATTCCCAGAGTGCTACCTGCTTTCATTGAACAAGTTACTCACCAGGGTGTATTGGGTTTATCAGTAATTCCATGAATTAATAAAGACTTTAAGTGAATCCATCTTTCATGACAAAGGCGAGCTGAGTGTCTCCCGTTATATTTGGATTCGAGTTTCTCCCATCCGCCTGTATAAAGGTTGTGAAGAACATAGTCTAGTAGAAGCATATCATCTTCATGCGTCCATACTTCATATCCTCTAATTGTCTGATTCATTTTGTTTTGTTTTTTCTATATGTACACATACAGAGATATCTGTTAGCTTGAACCAAAAAACAAAAGAGCCAACTCACTCTAAACTCTTTTCTTAGTTTGGTAGATTTAGGTTTGGACTCTTCCATTTCTTCTTCGCTGTCTGAATCAATTATATTGCCGTTTTCATCGTATTCAACTATGAGCTTCTCTCTCACTTTTTGTGGGGGATTAGAAAATGAAGCAATAGCAACAAATTACCTCTTTTAGGTATCTGTTTTGGTATAGAAGGTGTTCCGTTTAGTTGATGGTTTAATATAATTTGTCGAACAGCAGTGGTTGACAAACCAGAAATGCGTGCAATCTTTCTCTCCGTCGCTCCAGCCTGGTGGGCACCAATAATCATCCATCTTTTTGCCTGATGATCTTCAATATCTTTAGCACGAGTCATTATAAGTTATGTATGAAAATAAATATGTATAAAATAAATAGAAAAAAAAGGGGGTAAAGAGAAAGAAAGGAAAACAAAATAAATAAAAAGCAAGTAGATGAATCTCAACGTCATTTGCATTATTTAAGGGTTATCCAATCAAATTTGAAGTTTTGAAACACCCCTAGTTGATTGGACTATGTCTTGTCTTCCTAGGATCTTTAAAGGGAAAAAAAACTTAAGTTCTCAAAAAAAAAAAAAAGAATTGTAAAAGTTACAAATAATGCTTGTAAAAAAAAAAACAGTAAGAAAAAGCCAAGTTGAAAAATGTTATATGAAATGCCACATAACAAATCAATGGTTTAAAAATCTTGCGCTAGCTGTCCAATCTTGTATTTCAACACCGTTATAAAAAGAAGCTGTTTTATTCGAACAACCTCAGTCTCCAAACCTCTACTTCCACCAAAAAAATCAACTGATTTAGAATAAAAAGAAAAAGGGGGGACACCGGTTCTGGACTTTAAACTCAAGACCATGAAATATTTATGGTTCTACCTCTAGGCTTAGAGTCGACTGGTCTAGGGGAGCTTTTATTGTAACCTTTTCTGCTCAGAAAACTAAACCCCAGTCAAATGACATATACGAAAGGGAATAAAAAATACCTCTATCTATTAAAAGCAAAGAAAGAGTGCCCTAAAATGTAAAAGCAAACAAATAGTGTTATGGAATATTTAGCACTTCAAAAAGGTCGTTTGCAAGATGCTCTTTTGTAAATATATTGCTCTTTCTCTTTTTTTTTTTTCAGTAGGAAACAAATTGCATATAATATACTTTTTATCTAAGCGTTTATCTTAGGTATATAAAAAAATTAAAGCGCTTTGAGGCCTCAAGATACTTTCTACAATCTGAATGATTTCAAATCGACAATACGCCTTTGTGGAATCAGGTAATTGTTGATAGTTTTCTTTATATTATTCCATTCAATTCATGATAGCTTTTTTTTTTCTACATAAAAGAGTTGCAAGTATCTTGAAATTAGAGCCAAACACTAGATTACGACCCACTTTGTGGAAAATGATAAAGGCATGGGAGTTTTCAAAGTATCTATACTTTAAAGGGTATAATATATGCCAATCAAAGCACGATGACAAACCTTAATTACATTTCTTTTTTTCTCTTGGACAAAAAAAACGCAACTGCACACGTTTGATCACCTTTGTATAAACGTTAAACCAGTACAGCCTTTGCTTTCACTACAGAGTCTTGATTATGAGGGTTTGTTTTTTTTTAAAAAAAACAAACTCTGTATTTTCAGTATGAGTTTCCAGCTGCATGAATAAACAAAAGCAGCCAACGAGTGGTGTAATTTGAGAATCCTTTCTCCCACACACAAGCAAAGCATATATAAACGGCTGTCTTGGCTCTCTCTTTTTTTTTTTTTTTAGTTTTGTTTCTGCATTTTCGAAAAGAACAAACCATCATTTTCTTTTATCACGCCTTGCTACATTGATTTAATAAACAAATACACATATAATGTCTGGTCCTGCTGCACTCTTCACTGTTGGCGCTGTCGGCGCTGCTGCTTATTATGCTAATCGAAAGGCTCCTGCCCAAGACGACAACGCTCCTTTCAACATTGCACGTAGAAGATCAAGTACTACTCCTATTGATCACAGCTGGGACTCAAGAAAACAAGCCGAGTATGTCTGGCGCCGCAACAGTGGTCTTAACTTTAGCCATTACTCTAACGCAAAAAACAAACCAAGCGAAGTTGAACAAAGCTCAAAGTAATATCAAAAACACAAAGACAATCTTATTTTTCTTTTTCTCTTTTTTTTTATTTTTATGAATACCAATCCAAAAACAATAAAACAAAACTAGCACCTATTAAAAAAAATAACATGAACTTTCTGCTTCCTCTGTTTCTTTCTTTGGCGGTGAGTAACTGAGTGTTTCCTCTGCTGACAGTATCTGTGGTTGCCAATGCATCGGCATATAACCGATCAGTCTGCACTGTTTGCGCAGCGAGATGATTGGTAAGTTGTGTCTGTAAGGTGGATATCTCTAATAGGGCTTGTTCGGCCGATTTGATCTGATTGAGTGTGTTGTTCAGTCCTTCAAGCATGACCGAATTTTCTTTTTCCAAAACCTGGAGTTGTTCTTTTGATAGCATTGTCTCAAAAGCGTCCAATTCGATTGTGGGCGGTTCTTCAGAGGTTGTCACTTGTGTAGGTAGTCTAGAGAGCTGATTCTCACTCTTTTCAATCTCGCGTGTGAGTCGGATATGCTGCTGTTCTTTCTGAATCCTGGATACTTTCATCAACTGCTGATTAAGTAACCAGGTCATACTGCTCTGATGAACTCGAATCACATCTTCGTTCAACGTTGACAAAAGCCAGGACCAGACCCCTTTGGTAGGCTCAATAGTTTGAGACTGCTCGAGTTCTTTAATGCGACTCATGGACTGTTTGATGATCCATTTCGCTTGAAAGTCAATCTCATCTCGTTCTTGGTCGCTCAATCGGTCAATTTGTGTAGGTAAAAACTGAAAGAGAGGATCCTCTTGATGAGAAAAACGAACGGTATCTGTCTTTGTGTGTTTTCCAGTACTGAGATAGATGGGTCGAATGGCAATCAGAAAACGCTTTAAACTAGCAATGTGTTGATATATACGATAGGCTTCTTCAGTAAAAAGGTCAGGCTGCTTTTTTGGCATACTCTTTTTCTTTTTATAAGAGGGTTTTTGAGTTGAAGCCTTTTGTTCTGCAAGTTGCCGAAACTCATGAGTAAGGTTGATGGACATGGTAATAATAATAATAAAAATAAAAAAAAAAAATAAAAAAAGAAAAAAAAAAAGAAGTGCGTTGGTAACAGTGTACGTTTGTACTTTTTTTCTTGTTTGGTTTTCTTGAAAAAAGGATATCAATATCTTTAACACTATACAGTTACGCCTTCATTTTCTTGCATGCCGTGTATTTTTTGTTGTGACGTTTGAGTTTCCTTTGATAGATACCACAGTCTACCTCAATCAAATGGCAAGCGGCTTTCTTTGGTTGTGCTACCTGGCTGGGTTTCTTATAACTTTACGAGGCCCACCCACTTGTTTTTTTTTTTTAAGAATGGATAGTGAATGAAAGATAAAATAGCTTATTTTAGATTACATAACTTTTTGTTGGGTGTGTGTGTGTGTCATAAACTTTATTAGAAAACAAACATGCAATTTTATTAATCCAGTAAGGCTGTTTTTTTAGCACTTGATCTTTTGTTACACTCCCATACTAGTCCTTTAGTGTGATTTTAATATTGGAAGCAGCATTATTAGCTAGAAGAGACGACTTTGTAACCCACTCTACAGCCAACAAGAATCACCCACAGCAAAGGCTGTTATGTGCTTTATGCAATTTGTTTTATTTAGAAAAGAAATTCGAGATTCTTGCATTTTCTATCCCCGCCATCGCAGTCTATGCTAATTTACCTTATGATTTAATAATAGATCATAGTAACATTCAGCGCCACTATCACAATAGATGTCAAAATTTAGTCCACATTTTTTTTTCTGAAAGAAACTTTGACTTACAGTAAGTGAAGTCATCTTTATAAGATTCAGATTAGACTCTGTGACATACTTGAACAACAGCTTTATGTAATCGATGGAAGATTTCTAGAAAGTTCAACCCTTTCTTTTCTTTTTTTACTAACAAACTCTTTTCTAACAGAGGGTGAAAGCGGATTGATACAATACCGACTTATTATTTCCATAGCAATAATTTCACAAGTAATAATAATAATAATCACGTTTTTATTACACAAGACTTGATGTTGCTCGTGCTCAGAACTTTATGATCCGAAACAAGATATGCCGACACTTTGGCATAGCCATCATGAAACTTGACCACACGGCTTTTTTTTTAATCCTTACTTTCTTTAAATAGCTATTATCAATCCACTTGGTTTGCCAAGCCTTACTTTGTTATCGTTTTCTCATGGGCTTATTCTGTGCTTCTTTTTTTTTTTTTTTTTTGTTAAACAAAATGAGAGGTAATCTTGTAATAATCTATAGAATTACATTTCCGAGAAAACACATACCAGCATATACACAGAAAAAAAGCTGCGCCTCAAACCCTGACCCTTTTCTTTTTTGTTGGTTGCTGTTTGTTGCATTTTGAGCCAGATAAAGATTATGTTGCGGCAAGTTTTACCGCCATACTTGCTTTGAAGAAAGAAATTTTTCAAGGTAGTTGCTTAATTTGGATTCATATTTCCATTTCAGGATAGAGCATGTAACTTTAAACAATAGCAATTAGAAAACAGCTATGAAGTAAATTGAAAATTATAGTCTTTTTCTATTTTAAATTGAGACATTTTGGACGATGTAAACAATGCGTGTCTTTGTATTGTACAAAGAAACGTAAAAGAGGAAAAGAGTTACATCCACTCTTTTTTTTTTATGCAGTTTTGTGAGGGGTTCGTACAATGTTTTATTGATGTGGCCACAATTAGGTCACTGGATTTTTCAAGTTTATTTAAAAATCAGAGTCTCTGCTAAAGTTCGCTGTTAGTTCGGCCTTAGTATAAAACCACCCAAGCAGAACCTTTGCGGTATACCTGAGAGAGACTGATAGCGTTGTTGGAGTGAAATAAACGTGAAAAGTAGATTTATAGGAGAAGGGGTTGTAGTATTGTATAAACATCTTTTTTTTTTTTTTTTTGGCGCTCGGCGCATTTTCCCGGCATTTCTTTATAATGCGCCACAACTAGAGAATTCCGTGGCATTAGCAGTGTTTGTTGTATGGTGCTTGTAAAGAACGTTTCGTTGGGTGCCACAGCACTATAAGAGATGCCTCCAAGATAAAGGGTTGGCGCCTAAGACCCCAACATCAGATTGCAGCATGTATAAAAACATGATAATAATTATAAACAATAGCATAAACCTGAAGCCCACAAAACCATCAGAACAACGGCTTATGAACAAAAAGTGTAACCTCCCATAGCTGTACATGCTTAAGCAGAAACTGTGCATCAAAGATGCAACTAGACAAGGAGTCACGACCTAGGACTTTCTTATACAATACTACCAGGTAGAGTAGGCATTTTGGAAGGAACCAATGTGTCAAGTAGAATCTTGCTTTGATAAACCTTACATATATCGATTTAAAAGCTTTAACGAATTGCGTTATTTCTTCATTGACGATCATATCCTTAGAGTAATGAATACTATCATACGTTTAAAAGGTAGTCTTTTTTTTTTTTTTTTTTCATTAGCACTTTCCGTATCAGATTCATCGTAATTACCAACAGGAAAAACTCTTTCCTGTCTACATATATATAATCTGTTTAAGCGCTTTAATACAGTCGCCCATCCTTCAGTTTCTTTGACCGATGCAGATTTTACCTCTTGATCTTTGACGAACCAAATATACCTGGATTGTGTTGTTTTTAGCATGATAAAGTGACTAGCGGTAACTCACTGTTTCAACTGTTGGAGTACAGATCCCCTTCTTTATCACGGTATTCCCCTACGACTATTTTTGTACTCAAAAGAGGAGGCAATCAAACGAGAACCAGAGTCAAAGGTCAAAGGAACATGGATGGCTTTTGTTTATTTTTACGAAAGGTGCCGGGTAATTCTCCGCTGTGGCGTAAAATGTTGTTTTGGGAAAGTGAGACAAAGAACCCTATGTACAACCGCCGAAAATTTTATTTGGAGGAAGCGCTCCAATCTGACTGTAAATAATTGCTTGTGTGTGTAAAACCACTTGTTTTCTGGAATTTTTTTTTTTTTTTTTGGAGTTTGCTAACTGCGGTTCTAGCTGGGATTCAAGCAAGGTTTCACTGAACCGAACTTTTTTTGAAATTAGTTTTATTTATTAGCTTATTTGTTTCACCCCCTTTTATTTTGTTGTTTCTTTCCCCCTTTCTACACATTTTATTTATATGCTTGAAACTACCCAACAGACCAGCAAACACTTTGCCTTAAAAAATGAAAGTCCGGAGCTGTTGAGAAAAGAAACAAAGATGAGGCCCAAAGAAGACAAGAATGGTCTTGATTTTCTACTTTCAATGGAAACGCAGGCTAGAGTGGATGCATTACATGAAAAGGACAGCCGTCATAAGGATGACAACTCTACTAACGCGCCCAAACGTTTGACAACCATTAAGTTTGAGCTACCTGATTTACCCCTAAGATACAGCCATTTGAGCTATCCAAAGGCCAAGCCGTACCGATCTTTACCAGAGGAAGGGTTGATTGCTAATGAAAAGAGAAAGCAACTCCAACAAAAGAAAAGATCCAGCTGGAGAAGCTTTTTCAAAGAGGAGGAAAAAAAGACGGTGGCCTACGTCACTATGGGAGCACGTGTAAGACTTAAGATGAGACCATTGCCTACTTTTGGTTATGTAAAATATATTGGCAGCACAACTGAGTTGGGACAAGACGAATGGATAGGCATTGAGTTAGACCATCGAGGTAACCCATTGGAAAACAAACTCCCTGAGTAGTTTACTAAATATCTGTTTCTTCTAGTTGGTAATTCAGACGGAAGTATGAATGGGAAAAAGTACTTTATAACAGACCATCATCGTGGTATATTCTGTAAAAGACATGAAATTGAACCTATTGCAGAGTAATCTCTGTCTATTTATTGATAGATAGATATATATAGATATAGATATATATATATATATATATATATACACCCTTACATACACACCCATTTATACATATACGCACACCCACACATACCATCTCCTTTCCCCCCCCTTTCCTACTATTGCATTTTCTTTGATTCCATTTTCTACAGTAGAGAGACACATATAAATGCAGACTACTTTTTTCTATATCACATCTGTCTTTTTATTGATGTTATTATTATTATTGGTACTCAGATCCAATAAACCAAGCTGTCTACGATATTGTCTGTTTTCTTCTTGAATGGTCTGTATGTATTCAATGGTATATTTTAACGTTTTCGCTCGATGACATTTCGGCCCTCCATTATTAGCTGAACGTGGTACGAGCGTTGACAGCTCACTAAGAAGTGTATTCTAAAGCGATTTTGTTTTTGTTTGTATTAGAAAAGAGCACACGGCTATTTCCACTAAACCTACCAAGTTATCTCTCCGCCTCCTTTCCACACGATTGTGTGTTTCTTTGCGTTGCTGTATCCGACTCATGGCCGTATCACTGTCGACACTCGATTTATTTAAGATGTTGACTCCATTTAATACGAGTTTTGTAGGTGGTTGTTGTAGATCTCTTATTTTCTGCGCCATCGTATCTGGGCTATATATCTTGAGCTTTTCATGTAAAGGGTAACTGGCTCTTCTTTCGGAAATACTCGTTTTGTACACTGACATTTTTGAAAAAAAAAAAAAAAAAAAAAAAAAAAAAAATTCGTCGAAAGAAAACGCTAAAGCATGAGTTTCTTCCTTGTTTTATACTCTCAGAAATAAATAAAAAGCAAAATTGCCTCATCCTTTTACCTGCAAAAATGAAAAAATAAAAATTTTCAAAAAAAATATACCTCAACAAGCAAGAGCAAAATTGCCTCACAATTCTTCACAAGGGAAATCTCTCAAAAAGAATCCCAAGGATCTCTGGCATATTTTTCAACAGCGTTATTTTTTGTATGCAAAAGCAGGAAAACGCTTATCGGTTTAGCTGTTCATCTTCTTACTGCCTATACTCTTTTTTTTGCAGTACACCAATCGTTGGGTATCCCTGATTTGTATTAGAGCTTGCAATTGGGTTTCAATAATAAGCTTTTGATTTCATTTACACAAAGGAAACTTTTTTTGAGTCAATGTGAACCAAAAGTTAATAACAAAGGCCTATCTTTCCACACACACACACACACACACACACATATATATATATATATATATATATTGTCCGCCTACTATCATCTTAAAATGCGATAGTGTCAATCATGTTTAAGACATGGACTTTACTGATAGACTCATCATTTATGCAGGACTGTCAAAGCTTTTTTTTAATAATAATAAAAAAAACAGCTCAAACGAGATAGCTACTAACCGCTTTTGAAACAAAGAATCAAAGAATAACTAATCCACATTTACTTCAACCCATACCATATTTTGAGTACAGACCGGCATTTGTTTTTACAAGTATTGATATGTAGATAAGCAGGTCTAGCTGCTTATCAGTGTCAAAAAGAAAAAAAGAAAAAAGAAAAATAACTCAGTCGCGTTCCTGATTGAGTCATTTTCATTTGCTTTTAATCACAAAGCAGGAATGAAAGCCTTTGGGCACATATTAGAGTCAGCCAGTCTGTTCATCTCTTTTAAAAGAAATCAAGACTCTAATTAATTCCGCCCATTCTTTGTGAGGCTTTTTTTTTTTCCCTTGCTACATATCATCAACATTTCTTTGTTGTTCAGAATAGAAAGATTTTGTCACAGGTTGTTTTTTATCCTTTCTAAGCTTGTTCTGTACTTCAAATCACTTTTTTTTTTGAAAACGGAATTCTAACAGACAAAAATAGAAATCTTGAGGTTTTTTAAGAAATTTCAATCATAGTGATAGCTGCTTTAGTTTATTCTTTACACAAATTTGAAAGTTGTTCCTTAAAACAAGCACTGTAGTCTATTGACCTAGCAGTTTTTTTTTTTTTTTTTTTTTTTTTTTTGCTTTTGCTCAACTATAACATACTATATTCTCTACTCCTTTATAAAGCGACAGTATTCATGTTGTTTTATTAGGGGGGAAATGGATTGGCCAAAAAAGCAAGTGTTTCTGGTGGCATTTCTCTTGCACTGAAACAAACTATACTCTGAAAAAAAAAAAAAAAAAGTCACTGAGTGTCCAAAAATAGTAAAAGAGATCCTTTTTTTTTTTTTTTTTCTCACTTCTTTCTCTTTCCTCTCCTTTTGGATATGGTCAAAGCAACAAAGAAAAGGAACTATCAGTTATATGTTGGAAAAACGATATTTTTTTGTGGAGGAAGACTATTAACCAGCCAAGCTCTGTGGGCTTTCACGGTTTCCTGTGTATTGACTTTGGTACCAGCTGTTTTGTTTCTTGTATTCACGTAATAGCAAGAGAAAACGAATGACTGTATCCAACATGTCTCTTTAGGTGTCCTTGGTTATGGCATGAGTTATCGCCTGTTGTGCCCATTGTATTTGGTTATTTGTTGACCCTTTCTTTAGCGTCGATGTTGAAGGCTTCTTGGACAGATCCAGGTGTAAGCAATGGAGAGAAAGGAGGTCGATATTAATCCACCCATACATACTAAACTTAGATCATTCCTCGAAACCTAGACAGAGAATCGTTGCCCCAAGAGCCTTTCGGTTACCCTTACTCTTCTGTTTCAAATCAAAGCCTGGTCCCTTCACCAAAATATGTTACTATCAAAGGTTTGTCCGTTCGGCTAAAGTATTGTGAAACATGTTGTATCTATCGACCTCCCCGAGCCAGCCATTGTAAGCAATGCGATAACTGCGTAGGCAGGTAAAAAAAAAAAAATATAGATAGAGAGATACATGTCCATATGCATATGTTTTGGAAAAAAAAAAAAAAAAAAGAGATTTGCTTAGACACTATGACTATAGAAAATGAAGATCATCACTGTATCTGGTTAAATAACTGTGTGGGCAAGAGAAACTACAAGGCTTTTTTTACCTTTATTCTCACATCTTTCCTGCTCTGTTGCTATGTCATTGTTTTCTCTTTCTATTATGTTATCACCGTGGCACTTTATCCTGGATCGAGTTTTCTAAACGCATTGCAGTTGACGCCTGTAAGCTTTTTTGATGCTTTGTTTTGTCTCCTGCTATTGTTTCCCATTAGCTGTCTGACGGGATATCATTTCTTTCTTATGATGCGTGGTGTCACTACACATGAACAGGTAACTCTTCTTTTTTTTTTCTTCTTTTTATAAACCATGCTTTAGTTACGTTCCAACTTTGCCTCAAGTCCATTCGAAGCACATCCTTTTGATTTCGGCAATCCCTTTACAAATATGTTGCATATCCTTTGTAGACCCCACAATAAAAGGTAAGTCTTTGTCTGTCTAGAAAAGCTTGTTCACTTGTTTCGATTAGTTATCTCGCCAGGCGTAAGTTTGTAGAGGAAACGGAGTCCTAATCGCACTCCCATTTCGTTTTCTATTTATTTTTGTATTTAATAAACAATGTTTCTTTTTTTATAATAAACTGTAAATAATGACTTCTCAAGTACTACCCATGGGTGATTCGATCAAAACACCACTTCAAACAGAAATAATGACACTAAATAAACTGATTGACAATGTACGTATGGATAAATAGAGTCTTTTTTTTTTTTTTTTTTTTTTTTTTGAAATAACACAGTTTGATAGGATATTGTAGAGTTATCAGCGAGTTTATTAGACGCCTCACCTAAAACGTACCCTATTTAAAACCAAAGAGGAATCAAAAAAAAAAAAAAAAATAGAGAGAGAGAGAGAGAGAGAGAGAAACAGATATTGATCCTATTATTATGCCACTAGAAAACAAGAATCGGAAATAACCAATGCTTTGCTTGAGAAATGTGAAGATGTCGAAACGATATGTGAACATCTCGAATCTGTTTTAAGAAAAGCCCGTCATGTGTTGACGACTTCTCAGCCTACGAAAGAAGAAGAAGAAGATCCGATGGATATTGTACCTGAAGAAGAGGATATGGAAGAGTTGCTTCAGATTCAAAAAGATCGATTGGATCGATTAAGAAATGTAATTGTCTTGGGCATGGATGCCGATACCGCAGGTCATTTGGACAATAAAGAAGATTTATTATTTTAGTTGTTGTTGCTATGAATCTTGGCATGTCTTCTCAGATTGCTCACCACTGAAAATTGACGACCGCATTCATCCACAGAACATTTGAAAGGTTTCTAAGATGTGTATCAGTGTGTGTGTGTGTGTTGTGAGAATTGCTTACCTCACCGGTATGACTGTAAATATGGGTGGTAAGAGAGCTTGGTCTTGTGAATCGTTTGCTACAGATATGGCACGCATAGCGCTTATTGCAACTTCTAGAAGGTGAGCCTGATCGACGATCGAGATAGGGAGAGACCAGCCTCGAGACAGAAGTATCCGATGCCACAAGCGTTGGAGGGGCCATCATATCTATAGATAAAAAAAGGGGGAGGGGGTTTACTCTTCTGCGTGTGAGATGAGAGGGGGGGTTTTTTCTTTACTTTGTCTTGTTGAATAATACTGTGTTGGATAATTGATAGATCCGTTCGTTAAATAGTTTGAGTTTGCCCAACAAGGTATCTCCTGAGATATCATCATTGAATGGAACAAACCCATATCAGGCTCATAAAAAGAAGATATGCTGTTGTTCTGTGAATAGTTCATATTAGGGTTTAAAGAAAGCATTTTTTTTTTTTTTAATGTATAGTTTAAAAGAAAAGGTAAGAGATGCCAGCAAGCCGGATAAATCAAAGGATATAATAAACAAAAGAGAATGAAGTCTATTCAAACAAAAAGGGGTGTATAAAAAATAAGATAAATTCTAGGTCAACCTATTATTTTCTTATCTACTAAAGAAAGCAAAATATACTGAAAAAGTAGTAAAAAGCAAGAAGAAAGCAACTGAGCAAGGTCTTTTGGCCTTTATATAAATCTATCTGTACACAAAAACTTTAAAGGAGTAGAGCTAAACCTTTTTTTTTTTTTTTTTTCGCGTAAATTATAAGGTTTTGTTTTCTAAAAAGTGCAATTGTTTCAATAATAAACAGGTATGAAGGTTGTTTATGTTTCTTTTGGGTGTACCCCCGCTTCCCCTATCTATATATATTGATGTATGTACTCTTTTTTTGGCCCGATGGTTCAATAGCAACCCCAAAAATGTTAGAAGCACGCGTACCTAAATAGAAAAACATCCGAAATTGGCCGTGCTTTCGATAAAATTCACTTGTCCTACGCACGTCAAGTGCTGGACTCTCTTTTGTCTCTCCTTTTGACCTCCCCCTTTTTATACGGTTTGAATAGATTTCTGTGTTCCCAAAGGTTTCCAATCGTATCAAAGGGGAAAACATGCTCTAGAAAAAAACAAACAAGCCATTTTGATGTAAATCCAAAAAAAAAAAAAAAAAAAAAAAAAAAAAAAAAAAGCGACCATGTATTTTGTCTTGACCTTTTTAAAAGTTTATTCCATGATTTAAATAATTAATTAAGGAGAATTACACACACAAAAAAAACAAACTCTTTTTGTAGAGAAACTGTTAAAAAAAGAAAAAAACCAAAACCAAAACAAAGAAAAAGGATTTCCCCTTTCCAAAAAAAAAACGACAAGTATCTTCAAGGAGAGATCGAACTGAGAGAAAAGTAATACGGATCGATAGGGCCAACGTGTCCGTCAAGTTCTGTTTTTGGATAAAGTGGCGTACAGATTCGGATTTCCAATGTTTATTTTATCCAAAAAGACAGACTTGCTTGTCAAGAACCAGTATTTTATTTCATTTTATTTTATTTTTGGCTCAGAGTGATCATGTCAATACAGCGAATACCGTTTGACAGAAAACTAACTTCTACTAAACTGGTTTTGTTGGGTAACTTTTTAACACAGCCCTGTATAAAATAACCCATACACTTATTTTCTTTATTTAGGCGAATCAGCCGTAGGCAAATCAAGTTTGGTCTTGCGATTTGTCAACAAAGAATATATCGATAGTCGAGAACCGACGATTGGAGGTAGAACATTGTATTCTGTATAATAATAAAAAAAAAAAAAAAAAGGCGTTTGACCTTATTTTTTTTTTATCCAAGCTGCTTTTTTGACGCAGAGATGTACTGTGGATGACCGAACCATCAAATTCGAGATTTGGGATACAGCAGGTCAAGAAAGATTTCACTCTTTAGCACCTTTTTATTATCGTAATGCTTTAGCAGCTATAGTTGTTTACGACGTGACAAAGCCTGTAAGTGTTCACCTTTTGACGTGTGTATATATATATATATACATAATAGTCTGTTTAGAGTACAATGGAGAAAGCCAAAGAATGGGTCAATGAACTACAACGTCAGGCAAACAGCCAGATTCTGATTGCATTGGTTGGCAACAAGCTGGATTTAATCATCAGCGAAGAAGAGGAAGAAAAACGAAAAGCCCTTATGGAAGAAGCTTCTGATCTTGCAGCCAAATCAGGTCTTTTGTTTTTTGAGACGAGCGCCAAAGAGGATATAAATGTAGATAAAGTGTTTACGGAAATAGGTACAAATAGCCTTATTCTATCTGTCAGCTAACAGATCCAAGCGAGAAATATTCCTCATGAATACTTTGCTCAAAACCAGCCTGGAATTAACATGCATGGAAGTATTACTCAATTGGACAGTCTGCGTGAAAGTTCCGCCAATCACAAAAATGTAGCCAACTGTTCCTGTTAAATTTCAAACAGAGAATCAAGGGGGAAGAGAGAAAAAGATGGGCAGGACTTCTCCCTTAAGTGGTATTAAAAGCGTGGCAATTTACACTTTTAATTGTTTTTACAGAAAAAAATAAAAAAATAAAAGAGAAAACGAAAACTTTAACGAGATTATTTTTAAAGTAGAAATCCTTTTTTTTTTTTTTTTTTTGACGTCAAGTGTGTAAATAGAATCCAATTAACTAATTTGGATATTGACAGAGCTAATTATAAGAGAAAGCATTTAAGATTTATTCAAACATGAACGAAAAAATAAAGAAAATAATGAAAAAAAGAGATATAAAAGTGTAAGGTGTCTTTTTCTCTTTTTCTAGAAAATAAACCAATGAATCTGACAAATCCAGCCAACAAAGAATTAAAACGTACAAAGAGACCCAGAGCGCCTATTGCTTGTTATCGATGTCATCACAAGAAGGTATTATTTCATTTTTGTTTTGTTTTTTTTTTTAAAAAAAAAAAAAAAAAAAAAAAAAAAGGCTTCAGGCAAGGCTATTGACACGGGTCAAGGTACGTTGTGACGGAATCCATCCAAACTGTACACGGTGTCTTTCGAGTGGTATTCTTTGTGCGTATCCGAGTTCACGTCGATCGCGTAACACGCAGCCTGTGCACGCAGATCCCTTTATTCATCATCTCAGTCAACTCGAAGGCAAGATCCAAAGAATGGAAGACGAGCTGGATTCACAACGCACACTAGTCCAGTCAATAGTGACGCAAGACACGGCCAGTTTTTTTCTTCCAAGCCCAGAAGAAGAAGGTCTGGTGTGGCCGGTAGAGAAAGAAACGTTTAGTCAAGCGATAGACGCGATGATCTTGAGCCTGAACGACCCTGGCAGTCTTTTCATGCCCGACTTTGCGTCTACTTACGATTCCCTCTGGCTGATGGAGAACCATTAAGCTTTTCTTTTAATAAACACATGCCTAGGGCTTTATTGTTTCTAAACGACGTACGACATGCCATAGGAGATCGATATGAGTCCAGTAAGAGAAATGGGCGGTGATTCCGGAAAGATAGCTAAAGGAGCCCAGGAACGTATCGGGTTGAGGCAACACATAGTCGATGCGGGGCCAAGCGATGCAGGATAGATCCGGCTCGGTCCGTTGTGAGGCCCGGGTGAGGGTGGACGTATCCGGTCGATGGACACTACGTTTCGATCCGGGCTCTGACGCCGCCCAGTCGCGGGTTTTGCGTTTGCCCCTCTCTTCTTTCGGACAGAGTAAGGAATGAAGCCAGCGACGGCCCGTGTGCCATAAGCCGTGATGGGTGAACGGAGAGAGAAAGGAATCCAGTGAACGTTCAACCACCACCGCAGGTATATCTTGTGCTTCTGGATTGAGCAAAGGCTCTAATCGGTACCCCTTGAAGAACCCCAAAAGTGGTTGATATATATAAAAAAAATAAAAAAAAATAAAGAAAACTTACGAGAGGATCCAAGGGATGAACGATATTTTCAAAATGAATGCTTGGGTCTGGATGGTATTGCTTTGGGTCTTGATTTCGGATGATCAGAAAGGCACTGAGTGGACTACCGAGGTTAAAAAGATAATCTGGCTTGAAATCAAGCGTAGGAAAGTCGATGAGCAGCTTGGATCGTTTTTGTCTTTCGGCCAAAGAGAGACCTGAATGGGCTTGATGGGATAGAATATCCCAGGCAATGATACCTCCTAGACTAGAGAAGAAATGAGGAGGTAGAAAGAAAAGAAAACCAGACTTACGAATAAGCCATGATAGCTATTTTGCCACTGAAGGTAGGATTTGACTTTAGAAAGTTTTGAAAGGAAGCGTTGAAGGTCTGAGTGACATGGCGTACGATACTCTCACCTCGTTCAGCTGCAAGATAAAAGAAAGCATCTGCGAGATAATCGTTATTGACGAGCCGTAAGAGGGGAATCGAGCGCGGGGTGATTTGATCCATGATTGGGTCTGTTTCTTGGTGAATGTGCTTATGCCATTCGATAGGAATATATTGGATATTCGTCTTTTTCCCTGGCCGGTTTCTTTCTACAGCTTCATTCGTCGTGTCCAATAGGCTTTGCACTACACAAAAAGTCAACTCACTTTAACCCCCTACCAGAACTTACTATGTTTTTCAAAGAATCCAAAACTCTCGGTTTGCTAACAACGGTTTATTCACCCTTTCTTTCTTTCTTTATTTACCCTGCCAATACCCTATTCGGCAGTTAATCCATCGTGTGGAGAAAAAAGTACGCTTACATGGATAACAAACACAACGTGATCGACCGGCCCATCCACCACAGGCCAAGTAAAAGGTGAATCCATCGTCAAGAGTAAGAGAGCAAAAAAGAAAACAAAGAGACTTTCTCTTGTCTTGATCTTCTTCTCCTTTTTTTTTTTCCCTGAAAGTTCTCCTGCTGTTTTCTATCGACCAGGATTCATGCACTGTCTTTCAAATGACAGCCAATCAAAAAAAACCTCTCCCCTATCTCTTTTTCAAGGGAGAATCAGTGGATGGCGTCGACAGTCAAAAGAGACGCCATGTCAGTGTGGGTAGGCCACCGCACGATGCAGGTTGACATGTGAAACCTGGGTCGGAGGATGAATTGGCGACGGTGGGAAAAAAAGAGAAAGAGCGTATGTTTTGGTAAGCTTTCGTTCTTGGTTTATTCAACCTCTCTCTTTCAAAGCGTTCACTCTACCTTTTTTTTCCCCAAAAGCAAACAAGCGTAATAATAATAATACTAATACTAATACTAATACTAATACTAATAAAAAAAAAGGCGGAGTTGTTTTTAGTAACCCTACCTTACCCGACACAATGACCCCAGGTTTTTTCTGAAAATCAAAATCACGTCAATAATAATAATAATAATAATAATAATAATAACAATAATAACAATTCTCGTCATTTGTTTTTGTTTTTCTTTTCTACATTTTTTTTTTTTTTACAACTAAAAACGATTGATAATGTCTTCTGGAAAGTTCGATGCTATTAAAGTGGGCAAAGGGGAGGATCTGGTCACATTAACCCGTTGGGTGATTTCTCAACAACAGGTAAGAAAGGCCCAAAAGAAAAGAAAAGGTGATTCTGACACATCCATGCTAGGAAGTACCCGAGGCTACAGGGGATCTTACCTTGCTTTTGACTGCCATCCAATTTGGTTGCAAGTTTGTGGCCTCCAAAGTAAAGCAGGCGGGTCTGGTGAATCTGTAAGTGATCTTTGATAGGGGAGCTGTACTGAGCGATGGATTTAGGTTGGGTTTAACAGGTGCTGCCAACGTACAGGGAGAAGATGTCAAAAAGTTGGACGTGTTGGCCAATGACATCTTTCGCAACTCGTTGATCGCCTCCGGTAAAGCATGTCTTTTGGTTTCAGAAGAAGATGAAAACGCAATGATCATCGAGAATGAACATCAACGTGGTAAATACGTCGTCACCTTTGACCCTTTGGATGGCTCTTCCAACATCGACTGCGGTGTGTCGATCGGTACCATCTTTGGTATCTTTAAAGTCGTAAGTCGTTGTCCTTCAAGCCTTGGCCTGAATCTAACCCGGTTCATAGAAAGATGAACGCAACCCGAACATTAGCGACTGTATTCGTAGTGGACGTGAGTTGATTGCTGCCGGTTATTGTATGTACGGTTCTTACTGTGAACTGATTTTGGTAAGCGACTTGTTTCGTTTTGCTTTGTGTTCATCTTTGTTTTTATATATATATATATATATATATAGTCTGTGGGCAACGGCGTCAACGGCTTCACTCTGGATCCTTCGATTGGTGAATTTATCATGACACATCCCAAGGTAAGCCAAACCCGGCTTTTCTAATCTTTACTCACCCTCCCCATCTAGATCACTTTGCCCCCCAGTGGAAAGATCTACTCTGTCAACGAAGGCAACTACAAATACTTTGATGAGCCCAGTAAGAAATACGTAGACCAAGTCAAACAGAAATACACAGCACGTTATGTGGGTTCGATGGTCTCTGATATTCACCGTACCCTTCTTTACGGTGGTATCTTTGGTTACCCTGCAGATGCCAAAAGCAAGAAGGGAAAGCTCAGAATCCTGTATGAAGTCTTCCCTATGGCTTACTTGATCGAACAAGCTGGCGGTAAGGCTACCACGGGCACCATGGACTGTCTTGACATTGTGCCTGAACATATCCACGACCGTTCAGGTATCTGGCTTGGCTCCAAAAACGATGTCCAAGAACTCGAGGCTTGTTACAAGCAGCAATAAACAATCATCATCCCATCTATTATCATCTACAAAAACAACAGGATGGTTTCTGAGCGATCTTTTAAAGCACGTTTTGTTTTGTTTTTTTGTTTTTCTTTTAAAAAAAAAAAAAAATCAGTTGTCAATTGAATGTATTTGCCAGATTCAATTGGATCTTTGGCTTTGATGAAGCTTTCATCTCAAAGATCAAACTTTGATTTCCCCTCCTTAATAGAGCCGGATAACCCCGCAGTTTGCCAAAAAAAAAAAAAAAAAAAAAGAAAAATTTTTTTTTATCTGAGCTCTTAATCATCAGTTATCAGATTTTCTTTCTCAGCTTTTTTTCGTTTTTTTTTTTTTCCTTTCTTTTGTCATTTATTATTATTATTATTATTATTATTATTACTATTATTATTATTTCTGGATGGAAGCCGTTTCAGTACCCAAGAAAATGGAAATAGTATCAGCAACCGAGTGCGCTAATTGTGGCACAACGACAACACCGCTCTGGCGAAGAGGACCTAATGGCGAGACCATCTGCAATGCCTGTGGACTTTATCTTAAAGCTCGCAACACACTTCGACCGCCGACACTGAAACGAAGCAACAAGAAAGAAAATGACTGTGGCGGTGGAGGTACGTGCCCAGGAGGAGGCCAATGCAACGGCACAGGCGGTTCGACAGCGTGTGCTGGCTGCCCAGCATTTAATCAACACCAGGTGAACCGACAGGCATTGATCTGCGCCAATTGCCGTACGACGACGACGCCTCTGTGGCGAAGAGATGAAGCGGGAAATACGATCTGTAATGCGTGTGGACTTTACTATAAACTACATCATGTGCATCGACCTGTGAGTATGAAACGAAGTGTTATCAAACGAAGAAAACGGATTATTCTCGCCCAAGGAAGTGACGAAGAAGACACCGAGTCCGTTCTCTCCAGCTCGAGCCGCCAAACGACCAAGAAACACAGCCCAGAGATACCAGAAATCGAAGACTACGTACACAAGAAACGTAGTTTTGAGACCCATACCAGCCCACCCGCCGTGAGCAGTCCAGAATCCCTCCCTACGAGCGATACCAGCCATTCACTGCAGAAAACACCGTCTTTACTGCCACCCATCTCATCCGAACGACAATCTTATAAACTACAGTCATTGTTTGCCCCTCGCGATTCCCCTCTGCCTTCGCTCGCCTTACCCCCGCTCAACAACACACCGGTCAGTCTTTCGCCTTCACCGCCTCACCGTCCCCCTTCCTCTCATTCTACAGCCTCTTCTCTCTTTAGCCATCTACGTACGTACGAACTCGCAGATTTCGATACGGCCCTGGATCGACTCGAACATTTACGAAGGCAGGTCAGGCCCGAACAAGCCTATGCTCTCTCCCAACTCACCCAATCATTAACCGAACTTGCAACCCAAGCTGAAGTGGTACTCTCGCTCGATTCTTTAGCGTACGGTTCATGATTTAATTCCCCCCCCCTCTTTTTTTTTTTTTTTTATAAAGACACCATCTTTAATTGAAATTGCCATTGATTTTCAAACCCATCTTTGGGACCATCTGCACAGATCTGCCAGCGTTCTCTGGCTCGTTTTTTGTCACCCAAAGACCAATAGGTCATGCCGGCCTCTTGAATGGAGGGGTGAGTACATCCTTTAACTATCTATACACACGTCTTACCCCATTCGATCCAAGGTCGCCATACGGGACCCGAACGATCGCGATGGGCCATCAGCCAATTCATGGGCTCGATACTTTCCTGAGCTCTCTGGAGCGCATTGAGGGCAGTGATCTGGATCAAGTAGAGTATGAGCTTGGGTTCATCGTAATCCGGTAAGGCCACGGGAGGTGTGAGGCGATAGTGCCGGACCTTGATTTCTTTTGCCCATTGTGTCTGAATGGCTGTGAGCTGATGGGAAACCAGTTGGAGCGTCTGTTGGAGCGCGGCAGGGGCAAGGTGGGGAAGATGATGGGTGACCAAGAAGAGTTCGAGTACTGGCAGACAGTAAAGGTGTTGATAACCGTGCGATCGAAAGCGAGCCAAGGTACGTTCGAGATAACGATCCAACGCGCTCTGTCCTTGCGCTGGGACAAGTGTGGCCCAGATCAGTACAGCCTGGGCCGTTTCGCCCTGCATCCAATAACACGCCCCTACCAAATACCCTTCACGCCATGTCCGTGGCTCTTTCAAGCTGGCAATACATCCACCCCAGTCCAGTCGATACGCAAGTGCCATCGCCCCAGCCCAACGTGACACCAGCACCGATTCGCTCGGCCCACCCCAACTCACCTTCCGCGCTGGCGTCCATTGCGTACCCATCGAGAGGAACAAAACACTCTGTGGATACTTGGCTTGAGCATGGCGTAGGCAGTGAACCATCGGCTCGTAAACCGTCTCCAATAAGAAAGGAACCCAATGACATACACGGTTATAATAACACAACAGACTAAATACATCCTTTCAGCTCTCTCTCCCCCCCCCTCCTTTTTTTTCTTTTGATTTTTACATGAGCGAGGCAAACGACGATCGACAGTGTTGGGTTTCGATCGAGAGCTGGATCAAGGCAATCCCAAGTGAGGATTGAGGTTGAAAGCCGATGGGTTTCTTTTCAGGATAGAAAAAAAGAAAGAGGTGAAGGATGCCGAGGCCAAGATGGAGAGCAGCGACGGTGTGTCGATCCATGTATTTTGTAAAGCGTTGACCCATCTTTTTGTATTCTTTATAAACCAGACTGTAATCCCTATAGACTGCCATCTTGTTGGCATCGATCCATCCCCTCTCCCTTCAACCTACTTACCTTTCTGAAGACTCGCTTGCTTGCCCCCTTGCCACCATCTTAACAAGACTGAAAACAAACCGGATTCAGCACGGAGGGTATAGGCACGCAGGGTAAGGTTGTCCAGAAACTCGGGTTGCGTATACGCCAGAGTCGGTGAAGCGTGCAAAGGCATCGGTAAACCCGTAGAGCTCGACCCTACCCAACCTGAAAGACAACGGCTTACAAGAGAAGACCTCGCTGGATTCTTTTTCTGAATCTGACCCTCTGCTAGTCGGATGGCGATCGCAAACGTATCGACCGCCTGTTGGTAATCCTCGCTGTTCTCTGTCTATAAACTGTATGAATCATTTACACCTCTAGTGAGTGGCACAATCACTTACCATCATGGCCTGAATAGACCACAGGATTCCCAGTTGGTTGGCGTACAAAGGGTCGCTGGGTGACTGGATTAGCACAAACAAACACCCTATATTATTTGAGTACCTATCGATTTTCAAACAAAAGATGGCTCTGGCTTGATCTAACTGATTCTCCAACAATGCATCCACGCCTTTCTGGATCCATTCGTCTAGAGAGTGAGGAATGATTAACCCACTGAACAATGTACTTGCTTACTTGCCTTGTGCTTCTTGTTCGCGAGGGCCAATGTTGGCATCCACCTGAAGCCTGTTGGGCTCTCTTTTCAACACAGGTACCGTACTTGCCTTGCTGGTGCCTTTCATATGACGTAGCATCGCTTCCATTTCTGGGAATCCTTCTTCTTTTCCCTCCCTTTGTTCAGACAGGCGCTGATCACTCTTCATCAAAGCGTGAAGGAAAGAAAGAAATCCAAAAAAAAAAAAAAAAAAAGTAAACACTCTCCCTTTTTCTTTTTTTTTTTTTTTTTTTCTTCTCCTTTTCCACTCTCCTTTCAAGTTTCTTGTTTTGGCATAATTAAAAACAGAATATATAAACAAGGCGTACATGAAGCTTTGAAAAATCAAGAAGGATACATGTTTCCTCCTCGGTTTATTTTAAATGGTTTAGTTTTCCTGAAGACAACAGGCGTTCTCGCCCATAAGTCACACAATGGCCTTCGTCGTCCATGGTAGGGATGTTCAAGGCAGGTAGGCTTGTATTGGATTGAAGAAGCCAGAGATCGATCAAAGGGTCCTCGTTAGGAATAGAAATGGACCGATAGCGCTTCTTGAGCTGTCTCTGTTCCACTTTTCTTTTTAATTGAAGCAGTTGATCTGCCAGCTGTTGATTGCGTCGTTCGAGCCGCTTGGCGTACTCGACCGATTTGAATAAAATAACGCTCTTTGCGTTGTTTGTGTTCTTGAGCGTGGGAACCAGCGCATTCAGCTCGCAAAACCCACCTTGGATCGTATGACGTCTTCTCTTCTCTGAAGCGATATGGTTCACTCGTTTCTGTTCTTCAGATAAGAGCAGTTTGGCATGGCTCTGGTCTAAAGTCAGTCACGATCAACCGCCACCGTACTTACATCATCTTCATACTTTTTAATCCATCCTGCACTGAAAGTTTTGGCTGCTTTTCATTTTTAATCATCAGAATGTGTCATTTAGTCTCTTACTTGGCTCAGGTAGCTCTTCTATTTCACTCGAGATAGATTCAGCTCTGTCTGTAGAGAGGGAAGGAAGGGATCCCCAGACAGAAGATGTATTGCTGCTTATGCTAGTCACGCTAGAAGCTTTACTCGAAGGATGATAGGCCATTTTTTTCTTTTTTTTTTTTTTTTTCTTTTGGTATTCTTCTTAAACACACACACACACACACACACGCTCTTGCTTTCTGATTCTTTGGAATGGGCTGTTTATATATATTTATATATAAATATCTGTTTCTATCTCTATATATTCAGTTTCATTCAATCAAAAATAGAGAGATGAATAGGAGGAGGGCTTTTTTTTTTTTTTTTTTTTTTTTTTTTTTGATAAGAAAAAGAAAAAAGAAAAAAAGGAGAAGGGGAAGGGGAGGGGAAAGCAAGATGGAATGGAATTTAAGTTTTCACTCTTTCTCACTCTTTTACTCTTTGATTTCTTTGATTTACATCCGGTTCTCTCCGCTTCAAATCCCCCCCCTTTTTTTTTTTTTTTTTTTTTTTTCACAAGCATGATCTAGTCTAAAGCCTGAAACCTAAATTGTACGCTATAGATTCTCTTGGTGTTAGGATGGCATGTGTTTCTTTCTACCAGAATCTTTACGCAGCCTTTTCCCCCTCCTGATCAAGGGACCTACGCCCTCTTCTTTTATTGTGCATAGCTTGCACTGAAGGCACCGGTTCTCTCCGCTTATAAAAACAGGACATCCTGTTGTTGGTATGAAAGACACGCTTATGAAAAACAGGATGGTATGAAAGAGTTTATTGTTTTGTATGGGTTTCAACCCTGTTTGTTTTAGATGGCTTCTTCTGATTTGGTTTCTGTCACTGTTTTCTTTTCGCTATCGTGCGGTCTGATACGAGGGGCTTGACCACAGCGGTCTTTTCCATAGTTGATTTTGAGGTGAACATACTCAGGATGTGATGTTTTGACACTGGCGACAGCATTGACAGCACTCTGGACGCTAGTAAAGTTGACAAAAGCACAGTTCTTTTCCTTATAAAGATTCACCAACTCAATCTCGCCAAATTCTTCAAAATCTTTTCTGAGCTGATCGTCCGTGACAGAGTCTTGGATGCCACCCACATAGACGTTGCGTGTGGCTCCCTGCTGGATGGCCTGTAAGACGGGCGTAGGGATCGAAGAGGGTTTCCCCCAGCCAACCTTCACCTTACGACCCTTGATAACCAACCCTTGACTGTTGGCAAAGTTAAAGACCGAGACGGCTGTAGCAGCGTCCATAAAGCTTACAAAGGCAATACGTTTTTCAGGGAAATAGCGTACCTGAAGTACGTTACCGCCTCGGATCGCATTACAGATATCTTCTGTCTTGACCTCAGGCTGTAGATTACCGATATAGATCGTACGTAAGATCAGGCCTGGGCTTGGGCTATAAGGGTCTCCACCAAAACCAGGGCCATGATGGTTCATATCCATCGTGGCACAGTGATCTTTGGCATAATTAACACGCCGTGTTTGCCATTCCGGCAAGAGGCTCATGTCCACCACACAACGGGTGGCCGATTGGATGGTCAGGAAATGAACAAATGCACAGCTCTTTTCCGTGACACACTTGATATCCTCAAATTCACCGTACTTGCTCACCCAGCTCGTCACTTCCTCTTTGGTCGTTCCGGGTGCCAACTTGCCTAGATACACAGCTCGGGTAGCACCTGAATGGATCTTGGATTTCAAAGGCATGGGAATCGGGGTGGAATTTCCCCAGCCATGCTTGATTTCATGATGATGCACCATCATCTTTTTGCAGTTCAATTCTTGATAGAACGCATGCGCCGAGGCTGGCTCGATAAAGGACAAGAACGCACATCGTTTCTCAGGAAGTGCACGGTAGCTTTCAACAGCCCCAGTCTTGACCTGTTTCAAAACCTCACTGGCTGGCGTATCGTCTGGAATACCCCCTAAATAGATCGTACGATTCCCATCGGCAAACGCTGGATTGAAAAAAGAAGGTGTTGGGTAGCCATAAGGACTGGCCATCGTACCATAGTTCATGCCATACATCGAACCTGGATATTGTCCAAAAGGTTGTCCAAAACTCTGTGCGTTGCTACATTGAGACAATAGGTTGTACTGTGAATACATGTCACTAAACACATCCCCACTGTCAGCCTTTTTTTTTTTTTTTTTTTTTTTTTTTTTTTTGGTGTTTTTTTCTTTTTCTTTTTTTTTTTTTTAAAAAAAAAAAAAAACTTACTTGTACGCTTGGTTCAATCGAGGTTTTTTGTTATCATTGCTTTCTTCATTATCTTGGCTACGCTTCATACTGTTTCTCTTTGGCTGTCATCTATTGATAGAGATAGGTCAGTATTTCGTATGCAGAGTGACTTGTTTCATAAAACAAAATAGATAGAATAATAATAATAATAAAAAAATAACAATAATAATAAAGTAAACAAAAAGGAGTATAAAGGAGTAAGGAATTTACATGACAAAAATAGAAAATGGGTAAAATCCACGCAATGTTGAAAAAGTAAAATAGAAAGCAAGTTTGTAAAAGTGCAGAGTAAGGAAGAGTACGTGTATATGTGTATGTGTATATATAGTGTGTGAATATACAAAGAAGATGGTGAAATGAAAGAACAATAATATCAAAGTTAGAATAAGAACATTAGATTCCTCTTTTTTTAAGAAAAAAAAAAAAAGCTATAAAGAGATCAAGTGGTATAAAGTAAAAACAAAACAAAACCAACGATAATAATAACAACAATAAAAGGTGTGAGTTGTAAAACTTACGATAGATGCCTTAATAGATGGTGTGGGTGAGCTTTTGGGAATGTTTGAAATAAAAAAAAAAAAAAAGCTATAAAAATTCTTGATGTTTTTAGTTTCAAGAACTATTCAAAGAGTGTTTTAAATACCTTGTTTTTAAGAAAGAATTCACTAAATATAGCTTGCAAGAAAGAAAAAAATAAAAAATAAAATAAAACGTGAGGTGTCTTTTTAGAGTTGGACTGTCTTTTGATTTCTCCTCAAGTATTTCCCCCCCCCCCTTAAAATAGAAGAATGAACCTATCGCATTGGAAAGGCTTCCTCATGTAAAGAGCCTAAAAAGAAATGACAAATAAAATAAACATAGCCTAGTTCAGAGGATCCATTTTTTTATGCTCCAAGTCGTCTCTGCCCCCCCCCCTTTTTTTTTTTTTTATACTTTTAAACCACCCTACAACGTTTTTAGGTTCTGATTGGATAATAAAATGCTCCCAATCAATTTCCACCAAAAAAGTGGAGTTTGGAACCAAAGATTTGTCTCTTTTCTTTTCTTTTTATTTATAAAAGAAATGATTTTCGAGATAATCGCTTTAGTCTTGGCCGTGTTACCTTTTAGCTGGATCTACTTTACAGGAGGATTTCATTCGCCTGTGAGTAAAAAGAAGAAAAAGAAGAGTCGATCGGCCGGTACGCAACCAGGTGAGGATGCAGTGGGAAAGAGTGTGCCAGTGTTGAACGAGACGAGCACGATAAGTAAGAAACAGGCCAAGAGAGAACAAGCCAAACAAAAGAAAGAACAGGCCAAGAAGGAGAAAATCAAGAAGGAACAGGCCAAGAAGGCTCGAAAGGAATCTGAAGAGGCACAAGCCAAAAAAGAAGCACAGACCAGAAACGAAGCACAGGCCAAAGAAGCCAAAGAACAGGCAAAAGAAGCCAAAGAACAGGCCAAAGAAAAGGTCAAGCAAAAGAACAAACAGGCCAAGAGGGATGTGCCAAAGGAGGATCAGGAAAATGCGGTTGCGACTCCTGTGGAACGAGAGATTGACGAAGGTATGGATCCCACCGCACGTTATTCACGCGTCATGCGTATCCGACCTGAAGAAGAAGAGGAAGAATGGGAACAGGTTCCTTATGAAGAAGGCTGGAGCCAGGTCAAAGGTAGGTTAGAAAAGGGAGGGATGTGTTTTTGATGGATTGCTAACACTGTCCGGTGAACACAAAGCGCGTCGACCTCCCTCTGCCACTGCCCCTTTCTCTGCCACTGTCCCTTTCTCTGCCACTGTCCCTCTCTCTGTCATGAACCCCAGGTTAGACAAAAAACAACGGGAGAATGCCACACGACGAGCAAGGGAAAAAGAAGCCAAAGCAGAGGCGGAAGAACTCCGGTTGAAGAAATTAAGAGCACATCAAAAACAATTGGAAAAACTCAAGATTGATGCATTCTATGCTACCGGCCAAGGCAAACACTCGCCTTGGGGACAAAAGAAAAGCTCCAAAGTGCCCCAATCGACGGCTAGTCTCAACGAACATGGTCAATTGATTTGGGATTGAGTCAGAACGCGTTGTGTGGTGAGAAGAGAGAGAGAGAGAGGGGGAATAATAAAAAATATATAGAAAAGAACAGGACTTTTTTATTGAGTTTCTAGTTTAAATAGAAAGGATGAGAGAAAAATTCACAGTGTTCTTCATGTTGCGTGGTAGCAGTCAACTTGTAATAGAAAGCGGTATCTTCAGCCTTGGCAGATTGAGGGATAATGTCTTTGACGTTAAGCATGTTGGCAATGGTTTGAGAGCCGTTCCAGCTGTTGTGGATCAGCTTGGATTCACGGCTTTCGATATTGACAGAGTAAAGTTCAAGCGAGGTGACAGCTTCGGTATGAGCAGCACTGTCACGCTGGATCTGAACTGTGTATTTTTGGTCTACGTTGACTTTTTCACCAAGAGCAGGGGAGGTGATCTCCACACCAAAACAGCCGCGGTCAATGTTCTCACTCAACGATTTATATTCTTCTTCTTCCACAGCGTTGGAATGAGAAGACTTTTTGGCTTTGAACACTTTGGACATCAAAGTACAGTCAGGACCAGCTGCGTTACGAACCCAGACACTAGTTTCAACGATGAGTTTCAAAATCCTTTTGGCAAAAAAATAAATAAATAACTAAATTACCGGAATTCGAATTGTCCGGGGAGTTTAAGGTTCTTGTGCTTGGTCAAATCAACACTGAGTAAATAAATAAGAATTATCGTCTTTTTGGACTGTCATCAGAAAACTTACGTCAAAGTAGCCTTCTTGTTTAAGCTATACTTGCCAGTCCAGATGGTGCTAAGATAAGCAGCCTTTCCTTTGCTATCAATGGAGTAAGCATCGACACCAGTGACAACCTTGGCTTGGGCGTTAGGCTTTCTTGCTAAAAGGCATGTTTAATAAAAACAAGTGTGAGAGAGCAAAGATAGATACGTACTGACGGTGACCTTGATCTTCTTGGGGTTTGTGAAAGTCTGTCCTTTGTTAGGGCCAGAGACAGCAATGCCTACAACGGTTGTTAGAAGAATCTTTCTAGAGAAAATAGATATCCAAACTTACCACCACAGAACTTCTTGGTGGCCTTGTCAATTTCATCTTGAAGAGAATCAGCTTGAACAAGAGTGAGGGCGACAATGGCAATCAAACAACCAAGGAATAAAGACAACTTCATTTATGTGTGTATATATTTATAGGTGTGGAAAGAGAAAAAAAAAAAAAAAAAAAAAAAAGGGGAGAAAAAAAAAAAGAAAGAACAGAAAAAGAAGTTAAAAAAAGTAGAAAGGGACAATAAAAAAAGAAAACGCGAGTTACACGAAAGGAAATATAAAAATAATTAAAAAAAAGCTATTTTTAAAACAGATATCTCTTTCGTGCCACTTGGCCTTACTAGCAAGATTGGTTCCAAGGATACTTTGGGTGTGCCTGCCAAACACATAAAAGCATCCAAGAGCTACATTTGGATAGAAAAGAAAGACTTGTTCTGTAAAGAAAAACAAGAGAAGGTTACACTAGAACTACGAACGGTGCATTTCCAGTTCATTTAATAAAACGAGTTTTGAATCAGATGTTTCCCAACCAAAAAGCTCGGCATACTTTCTACTGTCTAGAATCTTTATCCATTTCTGGTGAGACAACATCAAATTCTATTTATTACGACTGCAAAGCAAGGCCGTGATTGGCCATAGACTGGCCCTGCAGGTGCGGACGATCAAAAAAAAAAAAAAAAAAAAAGGCCTTTCCTTCACTGTAGTGAAAAGGAATGGGTTTTGCATCTCTGAAACCCTCAAAGTAAACCACCTTTCGAATGTTACTCTGCCTAAAAACTGAAAAAAGAAAAAAAAAAAAAAAAAAAAAAAAACTAGAAAAACAAGACTGTTTCTGCCTGAGCCTTTTAATAGAACATTGCCAATCACTGTGACTGCAATGCAAACTCGGGCTCTGTTCAGCTTTGTGTACACGTGATATTTTTGAAATACCAAAGCTCTGGATTACGTCACGAAAAGAAAGGATGTGCCCATTAACAATAACCTATTTTTTTTTTTTTTTTTTTTTTTTTTTGTTTATTGAAAGCAAGCCAATCAGATACTGCTAGTGAAACAGTGCAAACGAATAAGCTTGACTGCTTAAATTTAAGCGTGTATGAATGACGACATGATCCAAGTCTTTATTCACCTCAACACATCCACAACAGTAAGACCAACCTTTTTCTTTTTTTTTTTTACTTTTTCTATTTCTTTCTTTCAAAATAAATCATTTTATTATTTAGAGATCCAAAGACAAGAAACATGACAGGTTATGTTATTTATGGCTGTAAATGTCTTAATATCAAGCTTCAACTGGACAGTAAATACCGTTTGGAAAACCATGAACAGAACAGAGACGATCATCGATTGAAACTGGACAACCCTCAGGCTTTATGCGGCTGGCAATTTGAAGTGACGAAAGTGACGATGGTAATATCCTAAAAACAGTGTATTTGTGTATCCCAAAGCTCTGGCTTACATCGATGTATTTATAGCAATTCACAGCCTTGACTCGATCTGTTCAAACCCAAGGTTGGACTACAGTCCGTTGCCGTAACTGTTCTACAGGGGATGTTTATTCAATCAAACTTTCCCAAAATACAAGACAAGTACAGAATGAAAAGGTCATAATCCATAAAGGATGTATTGTAAGTACTCCCCCTCTCCCCCCCCTTTTTTTTTTTTGTTAGACTTAGTATGACTGTAGACCAATAAAGAAATCCGATGTATCGAAAAGAGTCCAAGTTACTCGAATACATTCAAGATCGTTCTTAAAGTACCTCCTCACTTTGAACTATCAGAAAAAGGTAAACAGTAGACTTGCTTTTTCTTCATTAATCCGAAACCTTTTTCTAGAGGATGAAATGGACCCAAGATGGCCAAAGGAACAAAAAGAGATCCAACAAAGATTAAAAAAAACAATTCGGCTTTTGGAAAAGGAAAAAGAAGAAAAAGTACAAGAGTTTATTCAAGAGCAGATTATTCTTTTAAGAGCTGCAAAAGAAAAAGCAAGACAAGAAGGTCAACTTCTATGGCGTACAATCCAAACCATTTCGCCTTTACACTCCCCCATCTCTTCAGATCCAGAAGAAGAGGAGGAAGATAGCCCACAAGAGATGCCTCTTAACGAACATGCTCACTATACACTCACCCCAGCCTACCGTCCCACACCTCATCCTCTTGCCACTTTCTCCACCTGTTCAAATCCAGACAACAGGGATGATAATGATGATGAGGGGATGTTTCCCTTGGACGAAGATATCTCTCTTAATATTACAGGTTCAATTTATTTATTTATTTTTTCTAAAAAAAAAAAAAAAAAAAAAAAAACTTACGCTATTTATTGTTCTTTGAAGACAAAAAGGCAACCTCTCGTTCTGTACCTCAGCTCGAATTCTCTCTTATTGACACTGATACTGTTCACAAAGGGGAGACTTGGTTCAAAAATCATGATTTGACCGAAGCAGACAGAAACCTTTCATCTCAATTCGCTCCGTATCGAAGAAGAACCGTACAAGATTTAAATGCTTTTCATGGACGTATCATTCCACCTCATATCATAGCTGAAAACACAGCAGCAAACGAAAAAGAAACCTTGTTTGGTTCGTTGCCAAACCAAAGAAGAAGAAGCAGTTGTAGACCCATAGACTAAGAGAGAGGGGGGAGAGAGACGAACGCCATCTTTTTCAGTTGTTGGTACAAAAGGGTATGTTTTATAAGTAAATAGTAACAATAATAATAATAAGAACAATAATAAGAACCGAAATAATAATAATAATAATAATAAAAAAAAGGTTGTGTGTGTGTGTGTGTGTGTGTGTGTGTATGTATGTGTGTATATATGTGTGTGTGTGTATGTGTGTCTATATTCATATATTGAAAAGAAAAAAAAGGGAGTTGGATTTGCTACATCAAAACACAACCACAACAAGCATTAGTTCTAGTAGATGAAGTATCGTTTCCTTCTTTATGTTTTGATTTGCTCTCTTGTTCCTTGTTAATTCGACGTATTTCACGAACGACTTCGTAAAACACATCATCTACCAGAATACGTTGTTTGGCCGATGTCTCAAGAAAGGGACAATTGAACTGCTTTGCGAGTTCTTTTCCTTCATGACCATAGACTGTTCTTTCCTCCTCCAAGTCACTCTTATTTCCTACTAAAACCATTGGGAAAAAGTCTCGATCTTTGACTCTTCTGATCTGTTGATAGAACCCATTGATCTCCTTGAAGGAATGTGCGGATGTGATGGAATACACCAAGATAAAGCCCTCTCCGTTTCTCATGTACTGTTCTCGCATTGCACTGTTTACTTGTTTAGTTATTTTATACTTGATAAGAAAAACAACTTGCCTGTACTCTTCCTGCCCTGCTGTGTCCAACACATCCAATAAGGCAGTCTCTTCGTCAATCACGCACTGTTTTCGATAAGAGTCTAATAGAGAGTCACTTGCGTATCCCCCCTCCATAAAAAAAAAAAAAAAAAAACTTACCTTCAATCGTTGGGTCGTATTCGTCCACAAAATGGGATTGTATGAACTGTATGGTCAAAGCAGATTTGCCAACACCTTCAATATACAAATGCATGCTTTTAATCCCTAGTATAACTATACTCATCTTGGCTCTTACCACCTCCACCCACAATGACAATCTTGTACCTGAAAAAACAAAATTAGAAACTCAGTTGAACCCTTATTGATTGTCTTACTCTCTAAGGAAGGATGCTCTTGACATTATATTTCAAAAAAAAAAAAAAATAAAAAATAAAAAAAAAAGAAAGAAAAAAAGGAAAAAAAAGAAAGAAAAAAAGGAAAAAGGAAAAAAAAAAAAGGGGGGAGAGGAATTGAACGACAAAAAAAAAAAAAAAAAAAAAAAAAAGTGGAGCCTTTTACGGGTGTACAAGTACGGAAAGTGTTAGTCATACGCTAGTACATTGATTTTCTCATAAGTGAGCTGTTAGAATTGTCACCAACACAAGCAAAAGTCAAACTAAAGTCTAATAAAGAAACATTTTGAGCTGTCAAAAGAAACCTTGTTTATTATTATTGCTATAGAAACAATAGCCTGGTTAATAACAAATAGAAATCCGAAAAAAGTGAGACTTTTAATATTAACTAAACTCCAAAAAAAAAAAAAAAAAAACTTGTAAAGCTTTCCACTCATACTCTTATCGGTTCATTCAGCCACTGTTCAAAATAAAAACGATCCGTTTTAGGCTGTAGAACCTTTTTTTTTTTTTTTTTTTTTTTTTTTGGTCAAACTTTGTTTATATTCTCGAGCTGCTTCTTTGCCTGCTCTTTTATTACAACACCTCAAAAGTCAATTCCTGGATCAAAAGTGATACAAGAGAAAGCTTTGTAAAAAGAAATGAAACCTGCTAAAGCTGTTGAACCACGAATGTTGTCTCCACTTTAATTTTTATTTTTCTCTTTTTTTTTTGAAAATAGGATCACGTATACCTTTGACTTTGTGGGAAGCTCTAGTCTACAATGACTACCGCTCTTGTTTGTGAAAAACAATAGTAAGCAAAAATAAAAATAAAATGCTGGGAAAGTCAAATGTTAGTTTAAGAAGAAAAAAAAAAAAAAAAAAAATTGTAGAATCGAATGATAAACCTTTTTTCTTCAAAAGTACTGATAACATCACAAAATCCCCTTTTTCAAAAAAAAAAAAAAAGTCTGCATTTAACATTATTCTTTACTATTTTTCTTTTTTTTTTTTAAAAAAAAAGTTGTCTTGCAAAAAAAAAAGGCAAGGGGGTTTAAGCTTCTTTAGCCTCTGGCTTTTCTTCTTGAGCAGCATCAGTCTCAGTAGCAGCAGCATCAGTAGCAGCAGCATTTTCCTCAAGACTAGCAGAGGCTAATTCAGCAGCAATCTTGGCTGTAGAGTCTACGTGAGGTACAAACTCAACTTCGATTTCTTCTGGAAGACTAAAGACTTCACGAAGTTGAGCCCTTTTTTTTTAAAGTTAATAATCGTCGTGTGCGACACTAGAAATCTTACTTGATTTTTTCGATTTGTTCCTCATCCTTGCTTGATTTAGTCCATAAAGCAAGTCTATAATAAGTTTTTCTAACAGATACAACAGCACCGCAAATGTCCTCGCTAGCAACCAATTGTTCTCCAATAACAGCCAAAAGCTTTTTTTTTAAAAAAAAAAAAAAAAAAAGTCGTTTGCTTTTAGTTTCTTCAAATTTTTTTTTTTTTTTGAAAACTGATTCTTACAAGGTTCATCCAGTGTTCGTTGATGGAATCTCCAGCTTTACTCTTGGGAAATTGAATTCCGTATTTACCACCTTCGGCGTTAGCAGGATCTTCCCATTCAGGACGAATTCCTTCTTTGAAAAGGTGAAAGTTGGAGTTGGAAGAAAGGTGATTGATTTTGCAAACGTTGTTGAAAGTACTGTTGAGTTTTGTTTTATATATGGAGAGTTTGTCAGCGCCTCTGTCCTTTTTTGTGTCATTCTACAATACACAAGTCATTCTATACCTCCAAAAGTCTTCAACATTATCAATAGTAATAACTTCTTTCAAGTTATCAGCCCAGGATTGAGCACTAGTCTTCTTTCCTGGGTTGTCAAACCACAAGGTCCAAGTGCTCAAGAGTGAATGCTTGACAGCATAGTCAATATTCTTGCTAGCTTTAGCAACTTCGGGGAGTGCAGATGCCATTCTTGATTAAGAGCTTTTTTGTTTCTTTTTTTCTCAACAAAAAAATCTCAGCATTTTTCCTGTAGTCAAAAAATAACTAAGCCACAGCCTCGTCGGAGCCCTCTGTCAAATTTGTACACCCTCCCTCTTCATTGGCTTAAATCGCCCTTTTAAAAACGGCTTGAAAACAAAACGTTTATTGCATCGCCATGCCAACCTACAGCGTGGATATACCTTTTGCATACTGTTTATCATAATCAGTATATCGGTTTATACAATTTCTATGACAAAAACCTAAAAATTTTCTTTGTTTTCAAACGTTGTCTAGAGCTTTCAAAAAAAAAAAAAAAAAAGTATTGGAAAAAAGAAGAGAGGTTAGATGATTGTACAGGTCATGTGTGTGGAGCTTTGAATAGCTGATACATCGTTTGTTATTTGGAGTCATATACAACATTCCTGCTAAATTAGAAAACCCGATTAAAACATAGTCAATCCCCGCTTCTTTTCCTTTCTTTGGGCACAGAGGCTTGTCCTGTATTGCTTTGAACTAAAAAGCTACATATAAAAAGCAAACATATAAAAAGGGTCTGAATGCTTTGTATGTACTGCAAATTTAGACTGCCATATATATATATATATATATATATATGTAATGCTAGAGGCGCCAAGGCTTCCATTTTTGCTTTTATATTGTAAACACTGGGAAAAAAGTAATGCTAAACGCTCAATTCAGTAGGAACCTAAAAAAAAAACTAGTGAGTACCGCTAACTACTATATTATCCCCAGTTGAATAATGATACTATGAATACTATAGATAAGCTTTCAAAAAGGGGAGATGGCTTTGTCATTATGAATAATGCCCCAACCCGTGCCCCACAAACGATTGATTCGATAACCATATGGCGAGGCTATGTCCTAGTGCACTTTCCTTTCTATTTGTTAGAACCAAACCCGATTGAACTATTCTGGGCCAATAGCAAAAGCTGAAGACGAGTCAAGTTTAGTGATATAAAAACTTTTCTGTTAGAAGGATTGAGATCAACAGAGTTATATTAGCTATTTGTCTTGAAGTTTTTTTTTTTTTTCAGTATTTAGTAAAAATGCCTAAATAGCCGCGAAAGTATTGTATTATGGAAACAATCACATACAGTGTGAATCTGTGCGCCATGGTTGTACACGGAGTACTAAAATATCGGCTTATGCCTGTATTAATGTAACGTGCTATTTAACCTATTTATATGGTTATTTATTGGCAACCAAGAACATGATAGGAAAAAGCGTACCTAAGTTTCTGTTCCTATTTTGCTTTTTCTTCTTGTTTTAGTGTCAATAAAAATACGTTTTCTGCAACAGAATTAAATAGGTACTGAGTTTTGCTTCATTATAAATTCAAAAAACATTCTGTTTTGCTACCAGATAGTGGCAATTTGTCTCCTAATTACAGAAAGAAAAAAACTCCCAGCGCATCTTATTTCTGTATTCTCATAGACATGCTAAGTGATACAATTTTCTTTTTCACTAGCTCGATTTATCAAAACAAAACAAAAATTACGGCCCTATTTTGCTGTACTCAAAAGATCTGCGTTCCAATCTTATATATTAGAGAAAAAGGCAGCAGTGAAAGAGACGATATGTACACTAATTCAATCGTTTCCTCTTCTTTTTCTTTTCTTACTTTTCCTTTTTTTTTTTTTTTTTACATTTGATTTTCTTGCTTAAATATTGACAAAAAAAAAAAGCAACAATTGATGCAGGTTGATGATCACTCAAGACACCATTATTCCGACAAATCAGCCATGGAGCACATGGAGAGCTATTGGACATTAGAAAGAGTGATTCAATGGCTAAAAGCAAACAATTTCAGATCTGCCATCGAGATGTTCAAAGGTAACTTTTCTTTTCTTTTTTCTTTTTTTTCCTGCTACAATAAAAAAGAAGAAAGTTTACTGCGTTGTTTACAACTTATCTAATTAAAAAAAACCCTTGAATTCACTGACTTTTATTGTAAAAGCAAAAGGGATTTATGGAAGAGCGTTTTTGGAATTGGATTCCGGTTTTTTGCTAAACTTACATAACGATCTGTCTTTGACAGAAAGAAATAAGCTTGTTCATTTAATAAAATCTATCCCCCAAGTAATGTTAAGGGCAGGGAGGAGAAGGGTGACAGTTTATGGTGCTGATTAAACTTTTTTTCTTTAGGTGAAGGAACACTTCTATTTATGTGACCAAAAAATATCAACACCACCCTTGATACCCGAGAGAAAGTCGTCTACTAATGAACACGTACTGAATCTGGTCAAAAACATTCCTATACCAACCAAACTTCCTATCGGAGCAGCAAGAAATACACGCCTTTTATCTAATAAAATCTCAATACACCCCCCATCAGCTGGGAATCAATCCCATTGGAAAGTGCCTGTCAAGTCCAATGCATTGGTAACTTTCTTTTTTTAAAAAAAAAAAAAGCAGTATTTTTGTAGTGTCTTTTAAGTACTAACATTTACAAAACACATCTATGCATACAGCCAGAACAACATTATCCGCAACAAAATATTCATGTTACAACAGACTCAGATACATTTCATAGTCTTCAAGTTACAGGCATTCGAGACCCTCTGCTTCTCAAATCTTCTATACTAAAAAAGCTAGGGCTGGGATCAGAATGTAACCAGTTTGTTTTTTTTCATGAGAACGGAAGATACTCAAGTAATAAACAGTGATATGTATAGTTATATAAAACACATGTATTTATTTCAAAGTAGATGTTCCGCTGTCTGACCATGAGCTTTTTCTCATCTGTCAAAACTCCGAGCATAGCGCTACAAACAGAATTCTGGTAAGAGCCAAATCGAGATACTACACTTCCTACAGTATCAACGGTACCAAATATTGCGACTTTGCACCTATCAATCCAAAGTGAGTGTTTTCAGCTAATGATGAGTTATTGTATTAAATAAGACACGTTTTTTATAGGAAGCATTCTGTTTCGCGTTATTCACAAAACAGTTATTCCTTGAAAAACTGTGATCAAAACACAATAACTCAAAGCGGTAACTATAAAGAAACAAAAAGACGTATAGAAAGAGAGGGGGGGAGGGTTTCTAGCTGTAACGTTTTTTTTTTTCTTGCTTAGGTAAAATGTTTCCTTCTACTAGTCAGTTACATCCTGTAGAAAATGCCAACAGCCTCTGGCCAACCCAATTAGAAAACCAACCACGCTCTCAGCTTTGGGCTGTTCCACCTAAACTAAGTAAATCTACCAGCGATTCTCTATTACCTGACAAGCCAACGTCTTCTCTCTGGGCAGTACCTCCTAAAGCAGGGCAACCTGCTGACTCTCGGCAAAAAAGTACACTCTGGGCCGTACCACCTCAGTTTGGTGCCGAACAGTTAAAGCTGCACCCAAGTGTTTCGCATCGAACACAGCAAGAAACCAAGAGGCGTACTGTGCGATTCCAGTCAGATGACACGCTCAAACCTCGCTCGCAGCATGACTGGGCTGAGCGGCCTTCGGTTGAGCGACTGTACAGACAGATTGACAAGTATTTGCCTGAACACGATTTAGATCAAGAAATCTTGGTAGAACCTCCAGTTGCTGTGAGTCGAAAAATTCAGGGACATAAGAAATCGATTCGTCATGTAGCAAATGAGGCACGTACGAACAACTTGGTACGTAGACAGAGCACCAAGATGTGGCATCGGGCTGTGGAGCAAGTTAAGCCGGGAATGGATGTCAACGTTCAACACCCTGAGGGGCTTCCCAGTAAAGACAAAATACACAAGAAAGATAAAGGTCTAATGTACTCGTTTAGAGTCCAAAAAATTACAATGGTTCCGTGGTAGGTTGATAGGAAAAGGGTCTTTTGGAAGAGTCTACCACGCAATGAATATGGAGACAATGGAATGGATAGCTGTAAAACAAGTTGACTTGCCGGTCACTAACGCAGACTATGCTAAGCCAGAGTTGAGAGAAATGAGAGATGCACTGTTCAGGGAAATATCATTGTTAGAAGACTTGGATAATGAGTTCATTGTACAGTATCTGGGATACAATTTGAACGAAGAAGAAAATCACATTGAAATCTTTTTGGAATATGTACCCGGTGGAAGTATTGCATCCTGTCTGAGTAAGACAGGAAAATTCCAAGTCGCTCTTGTCCAATTCTTTACTCGGCAAATCCTATTAGGCCTTGCTTATTTGCACAACCGAAATATATTACACAGAGTAAGTTTACACATGTGAATTGATACTCAATGTCTACTCTTCTTTTTAATAATGCCCGCGCCTTAGGACATTAAAGCGGGCAATATTTTGCTTGATCAAAACGGTGTCTGCAAAATTACAGACTTTGGATTATCAAAATTGAGTGGTCAAGACAAAGCCTACGACCCTCATTCGAACAATTCGGTGATGAGAGGTACAGTCTTCTGGATGGCCCCTGAAGTAGTCAAAGGAACCAACTATAACGCCAAAGTTGACATCTGGAGCTTGGGATGCACAGTTATTGAGATGCTAACTGGAAGCCACCCGTGGCTAGAATTAAATATGCTAGCTGCCTTATATAATGTAATGACACAAATAAGACTATATGCTTCGTGATACTTAACTATATATTACATTTAGCTAGGGAAATACCAAGCACCACCTATACCTGAAGATTTGCCAGAGGACGCAACAGATTTTCTAGCTAAATGTTTTACAATGTAAACCCAATATGAGTCTATTTAAGCACGGTTTTAATCTCCCTCTTTTTTTTTTTTTTGAAACTAGTCATCCAGAAGATAGACCAACAGCCAAAGAGCTCTTGGAACATGCCTTTGTCCAATCCGACCCTAATTTTGATTTTCTAAAGCACATGAAAAAAGTTGAAACAGAACAAAGAAGCCTTCAAGAGGAAATGATCAACAAGGGAAATTAATAAAACAAAGATCGGATCGTGAATAAATAGTTCTAATTGTGGTACATTGTGTCACACTACTGCTATTTTCCGTTGCTCTTTATTGGGATTTTTTTCCCTGACATGCTTTTTCTCTCTTCTTTTTTATTTTTTTAAACACCATCTTGACCCTAATGAGCTCACCAAAAGCGCCGCGTACAAAAGTCCCTCCTATAACTACCAGAGAAGAGGTAAGAGGCAAAAGGATAGCGCCAGTTCACTTACAAAATAGATTTCAGGGAAAGACAAAGAGATTCTAGAGACAGTGTCCGCACCTTCTCGACATATCGAAAGTATCATCCTAAACTTGATAGTAAGAGACTTGGATTATGTTATTCAATACATCGGCCAAAGGTACACAAGCTTTTCTTGGCAGCGATTGCACTTTGTGCTTTGAATTTGTTTCTAAAAAAAAAAATATAGAATTATTTTGGAAGAAAAATACATTGCAGATCTTGTTCAGCTTACAAATAAAACACAGTCCATCGCCAACCGAGATAAGGCAATTGGACTACAGGGATGTTTTATCAACTATGTTGATTTATCCAACCAATGTACACCTTACAAGCAACAATACATCAACAAGATGAAAACTCAACTCGAAGAGCTAAAAAAGTTCAGGGCAAGTACATTAAGCTCAAGAATGCAGCCTGTTAAAAATAACCAAAACAAAAACAATAGAGAGAGCAACAGAAAATGTATGAAAAAAACAAATATTGGATGAAACAGACCAACCAAGAATACCTGGTCGAACGACTTCAGAAGCTACCCAAGGTACAAACAGTCTATCAGAGCAAATGGGAGGAAATCGAGAAGCTTACAGGAGTCTCGGTCACTACTCCTATGATAGCGACCCCTATGACACCCACCGCTTTTCCATTATTAAAGAGAGAGATTACGCAAGAGGAAATACGGAGCGAAAGCCCAGAAGATAAGCAGACATCGCCTTCTTCGCCGCCTACACAACAGAGTCGAATGGAGCGATTCATGAAAAGACATTTATATAAACAAGAAGATCCAAGTCGACAAAACATTCGGTTGGCTAAACTAAAAGTCGAAGTAAGCGAAGCAGGTATGCAGTTTATATGTGCATGTTTTGGGAATATTTATTTAGTTGTATACTTTTAAGATATAAACTACCGAAATGTGGTACGAGAGATCAGTACTCTGGCCATTAAAATGGACGCAACCAATCAGCACATTATAAAGCAAGTCCAGAATGCACTAAAAGAAAAATCGAAAAGAATCAAAAATTTACTCGACATTGCCCTTCAAGAAGATGCTGAACAGCTACAAAAAACCCAAAAGGTAAACCGGCACTTACAAAAGCTAAATAATAACCATTTACGTCCTGTAGCCTTTAATAATGATGACAGAGCATGTTCAAAACACGGACACCGAGACAGAATCAAACAGTTATGCGGATCGGTTGAAGCTACTGAGCTTTCCTAAGCTGAAACCTGTATATTATGTAAATTATCACGTCGGAGAATGCAAAGGTAACTGCGAGCTATTTAAAGATCTTTATTTATGCATATGTATCTTTAGATCTAATATTTGGCACAACTCTGACTGAATACGCTCAACAAAGAGGCCGGTCGCCTCCCCTACTTATTACCAAATGTATTGCAGCCATTGAAAGATTAGACGGTTTGGAAAGAGAGGGTATTTACCGAGTATCAGGCAAAAAGAGCAACATGGAAAAAATCAAGCATGCATTTGAGCAGGATGAGGAAGCAGTAGTGATTGGTCAAGATGATGTGCCTGAGGACATATTTAGTATTGCTTCTGTCATCAAAATATTTCTTCGGGAGCTCAAAACTCCCTTATTCCCCTTTAAGCTCGATGACAGACTTGTCTATTCTCGTAAGTGCGCACTATGAATGTTTTTTTTTTATACAAAACTAACATGCTCAATTATATAAGAAATACCTGACCAAGAATTACGTTTGATGAATTTGCTAACGAGACTGCTTAAACTACCTCCTGCCAACTACGATACTTTAAAAGCACTTGTGGCGCATCTGTCAAAGTAAAAAGCCGCCTAATTTGATTGCTTTACTCACTTTTTTTTGTTACCTATGAAAAGGCTACAGTCCTGTGTAGAAAAAAATAAGATGACAGTAAATAACCTGACACTGATATTTACACCTGCCATCTTTCAGGATCTCAACCATGCTCAGGCTGCACCTGGTGAATGGGCTAAAGATTGCGTATTAGAGGATCTGATTATAAACAGCAGCGATATCTTTGCAAATAAAGATCTACACAATAACTCTGCTATTACTGGAGATATTGAGTACGGATTCCACAGCGTGCCTGAATCTTCAAACGATAGATATGCCATGACGATCACTTCGCCAGAAAGCCCTACAGAGGTAGACTATGCTTCGATAGCCAACACAAACAACGATTATCTACTATCATTTTGTGAATATGAAGAGCAAAACAGCTTGCCTGAACGTACGTCCTCTATTGTTCCCATGGTGACCTCTAAATCAACCCCCACAGAAAGAAACTATGCGGAAAGAAATTATACAGAAAGAAATTGCACAGAAAAAAACTACCGAGCACAGTTTCAAGAAAAAGGGCTCAAACTGAATACTAACCTTCAACCCAGCCACCATATACCTCCATCAGCAAAAAGTGCTACTGTTCCATCCCTAAATTGGCAAAACCAAAATTCCGACGGTAGTCCAGTGGCAGACAGACCCAGAGTCAAAAGATCTGCAACCACTGGCAAAAAGATGCCACGAAAAAATTACAATCTCGACCCAGAAGCTGCTGCTGCCTTTAATACCTTGAAAATCAAAGCAAATCATTAAAGAATTTAGTTGTTGTTATTTTCTCCCATCTCTCTCTCTCTCTCTCTCTGTCTGGGTATTTAAAAGTGTATGTATGTATGGGTCATGTGTCTTGTTTTAACAGTTGGTGCTCCGAAATGTAACAAGAACGAGATTTTTTTTTTGTTTTTTGTTTTCTTTTTATTATTATTATTATTATTATTATTATTATTACTATTTTGCTTGGCTTATACACATTTTGGGAACACAATGAAAGAAGAGACCTTATCGAAGCCTGTGATGAAACCAAGCATAAGTGTCAATACAAGCCAATTTCGGAAAGACTATGACACGCTATTAAAAGAAGTACTTGAAGAAAGCTCGGATGAAGAGGAAGACCTGTTGGACGCCATCGATATTGATATGGACACAGCTACAGCAGATCTTCCAGAAGATTTAAGAACTGCCCTGGAGGACCGTTCGCTTGCTGACAAGTATTTGGCGAATTTAAAAACCTTCATGAGTCATCGTCGGTCACAATCTGTGAATTCCCTGGCAGCAAAAGGGGACTTTTCTCTGTAGGTGAATACAAAAAGAACAGTGTGTTTAAAGGGGAAGGGGTCGTCTGAGAAAAGAGATAAGACTAAGCTTATTTTATAGACCCAATACACCCATACAAAAATCATTTCAGCTTTTGTCACCCAAAGTCGCAGAGCGTGTTGATCCTTTATCCAAAGTACTTGACGCCATTCCCTATCAAACCAGACTCATTAACGGGGTACCCTCGCTAACATTATTGGAGCAAAGGTTCCGTACATTGATTATTCCCGAGCTAGAGCTACCCACTTGGCCAGAGCCAGACATCCTAAATAACCTTAATAAACTCAACAAACTAAGGGACGACCTGTCAATTCATTTTAGTGGCGGACTTCTCACCAGTAATATAATCGGCGAAAAGAAAAAAAATGGTGTATTTCTCCTTTTAGACGAGATATCCAAAGAAATTGGACTTTACGAAGAGTTTGTGAAAAAGGGTAGCTACTTAAACGGCCTTTGCTTGACTATGGAATTAATCTGATATCCATAGACAAATATCTGAATCTCGAAAATATTCTCAATGAACCTGACAACTCCGATGCAGAAAATGAGATGATGTACACCGAGTCTACACTACACTATGTACACAGAAAAAAAAAAAAAAAAGAAAGCCCAACTTATTTTGCGTTTAGAATACCACACATACCCCCTCCCAAATGGGATTCCAAAATTCTGCCGTACAGAATCGATGTGCTGCCTCTGACTTTACTATGAACGAGTCCCATTTACAATCTTGGAAACCCTTTAAATGGGTCCCTCTCGTCAAGATATCAGATCAGCTATACTCAAGCGACATCAAAAAGACAAGCGGTCTTATATCTGTGATGGCATTGAGCAACTATCTGGCAATTGGCACCACGCGTAGCCTGATTTTTGTTTACGATTTCTCTCAAAACTTACAATGTATACTTGGAGATAGCAACAGAGGTACTGTTTTTTAATGAGAGATGCATCCTAAAGAAAACAAATTGAATGTGTACTTTGATAGCCATTGAGATAGGAGCTGTGACAGCACTGGCTTTTTCGGCAGATTCTAACACAGTTGTTTGTGGATACTCTCAAGGCTATATAATTGTATGGGATATCAGAAAGCCAGACCAGCCAATGCGTATTATTGAGCCCATATCCATAGACCAGACAAAAAAAAAGGGTGGCCATTTACAAGGCGCATCGATTTTGCATGTTGGTTTTGTGGGCACACGTCGATCTGAAATTGTTTCAGCTGATGACCGAGGCATGTCTTTTTATCATGTATCCTATAAGATGATGATGATAGGGAATACACATTCTGTACGACTTTTGGGAAGCTATCACCTCAAAAGACCGAGCACCATATTTGCCATGCAGCTTTTACCTTCCAGTCGATCTAATCACCCTGCTGAACACTTTAGTCTAGTTGCGCTCTTGAATCCTTACAAGGTATATATATATATATATAGTTTTCTTTTTTTTTTTTAAGATATACATTTACATTTCATCTTGACTTACAGTAAAAACCTTTTAGATTGTCATCGTTGCTTTAAAACCAAAGCCTCAAATACTATTCAAATTTAACAAACCCAAGGTTTTAAGTCAGCAAGATAGTACAAAGGCCATTGTAGAAAGCCTTTCGGGCTGTTTAGCTTGGCTACCTATGACAGGCTCCGATAGTCCGGAGAAAGAAGATCCAATGCTTGCTTTCTCTTGGGGCAAACATCTCTTTCTTTTAAGTGTTCAAGCCTTACCAAACGATAAAAGCCGCAGAATTCAACTCAAATTCTCAGAAGTTGGTGAATGGGAAAGCCCAGAGTCAATAGTGAGTATACAATGGATGAGTCGACAGGTAATAGCAAAAGTCCTCTACACTTTTTTTTTTCTATGAGGTAAATTAACTATTGACAGATTATTGTTTTATCCACACCCAATGAGAACATGGTTCTTTTTGACCCTAAGAATATGGTTGAAACACACTATACAAATGTACAAGACAAACAAGTGGTATATCATGACTGGTTTAATGTACCACTCAAAAATCTCGTTTGGGACGCTAATACTATGACCGACACATCTACAGAAAAAGTGCTAAAGTCTGTAGAGATGGCTTACTATGGGTCCATTAAGAGCCACAAAGGCAAATTGTTTCTTTTGGTGAGTTTTTTATACCCAATATATATATATATATATATATACATGAATTGACACCTATGATTAGTGCCTAGACCAGATTTATGTGGGTACTTTATTGTCTTGGAAAGATCGTATTCTTGCACTTCTTCGGGCAGGAAGCATTGTGGAAAGTATTTCTTTGGCTACGTCTTTCTATAAAGGTATCGATATTCAGACTGTAGTCGGATTACCCGAAAACGAAGAGGAGCGAAAGGAGCTTGTGAAAAAAAACCTCATTGAACTTTTGGAGGCCTCACTAAAGTACACCTTTGCGCCGAAGCATGTCACACACGATCCTGCAAACGAGGTGACTGAAGGAAATACAGTGACGATTCGTGGTTTGGCTCATGTCTGCATCGATGCATGTTTAAGCATAGACTGCCAGGAATTTCTGTTTGAAATCTACGAACGCTTTTTAGCTAACCAAGTGGCAGGCCTTTTCTTGGAAGCACTCGAGCCTGCCATTCTAGAGGATTATCTTTCGGATATACCGCCTTCTGTCATGAAAGAGCTCGTGGACCACTATAGTAAAAAGAGATTGCTGGATGAGCTTGAGCAGATTATTTGGCATATTAAGCCTAGTAGTCTGGATATCGATCAAGTGGTAAGTATGTGTCATCGTGAAGGCATGTATGAAGCCATGATGTATGTATGGAATACAAGCATGCAAGACTATGTGAGCCCTCTGGTAGAAATGTTAAAGATAATCCGTTCTGTCCTACGAGACAATTCAGAAGATCAACACACGCTACACGCAAGATCAAATGCAGAGAAGATATTCGACTACCTAAAAGCGATTCTCCAAGGCAAGTCTTTCCCAGAAGGGTCGGGTGCTACCATTTCTGCTTATGAGGCAGGGGAGGCAAGAAGTGCCGTTTATTCCTTTGTTTTTTCTGGGCGCTGCGTCACATGGCCTCCGGTAGGAGGCAAACTGGTGATGACCATAGACGATGACGAGGGTATGTTGGAGCCTACCTATCCCTATCTGCGGCTTTTGCTAAGGTTCAATACTCGAAAGTTTTTGGAATGTCTTGAGATTGCCTTTGAGGATCCCTGGCTGAATGGGGGAGAGGATATCTTGAGCTCTAAATTTGAAGATGAAGTCCCTGGAAAGGTGATCTCTCGGCAGATTGTGGTCAATACGTTGCTGGATGTGTTTGGAGGCGGGCTCTTGGGCGACACCCTGCCTCCCCCTCGTCTTAAACCGTCTCTATCTGCTTCCACTGTACACTCATTTGCCACCAACCATCGAACGCTACCGCCCCAGGTGAGTAAACTTCAAGCGAACGCGATGGCCATTCATGAATATAGTTACTTTTCCAACGAAAACATTATATTACTCTACATTTTCATCGCTTCCAATCTCCACAAATACACCACATTTATCCTACTTCCACAAAAGATACTAAACAAAGTACTTACGCGTCTGTCGGAAGATCATGACTTGGATACACACAAAGAAAGAGAAGAGGCGGTGCAGAAACTGCTTTCGGTGTTTTCGCCTCTGGCTCATGAGAATTTTGTCAAACTCTTTGAAGATGCAGGCTTTTGGAAAGTACTGGAGAAAGTCTATTATAAGGATAAGAAGTTTGGCAAGCTTGTGACAGCCTACCTCAAAGATGAAGAGAAACGGGACGTGATTTTTGATTGTGTCAAGGAACTGATGGAGGGTGACTTGACCGAAAAGCACAAGACGGATGTCTTGCGAGCCTTTATGATTTGTATTTCGCAATTTGTCGAAATCGATGGCCAAAAGACAGCCGATTTTGTTGAAAGATTTGGTCACGGGAACCATGAGGATGCGATTCGAAGGTTAGAAGAAGACCAGGAATTTGATGACGACGAGAACCACGCAACGGCTGACAAGCACCTGTTTTCTTATTTGCGAGGTTTACTGGAATCAAATACAGACTACAAACTATCGGATGCAGACAATCACAAACTTCAGGAACGCTATATTGAGCTGATGTGTCGTTTTGATCCCTCAGGTGTGTTCAACTATTGCCATACCCGAATCCAAGACAAGACCTCTTTAGACACCATTATCAGTGTCTGTGAAAAGTATGGTATTATGGATGCTGCTGT